>JAQLOL010000010.1:7820049-7833833 GCA_029783665.1 Naso thynnoides
GCGGCGAGTGTGTAGTTCTTTTTAAATTTTTGCTCAAAGGAGGTGGAGGGGGCTAATATTTTATTTATGGTGCTGCAAAAATGCTGCAGTGCTTAAGTGCATCATAACTAACAGAGATGGCACCTGATTCAGTTCAGTCACTTGCTGGTTCATCATTAGGGATAACCTGATGTTTAGTGTATAGGTAGTTTAGTCTTGAAGTGAAACTCAGGAAACAGTCAAAATTGAGAACAGTTGAATGGATGGGATTAAATATTCGACTGAGAAAATGCTGCGTACATTAAAAGAGCCATTTCAAAGCCGTGCTCTCGCCCTTAAACAACCAAATCTAATTTTAATCCCACTGAAATGTGCAGCACTTTACACCTTGCATCATGAACATTGCACATTATCCTGTAACTTGTGTTTATTAATAAAATAACAGTTATGCGTTTAGCCGACCACCATTTCAGGTGCAGACTGGCGAAGGTAACAACTTTAACTCGACTAGTTGACTATTCGTGCATATCTTTGGTTAATATTGGCGTAATTGTTTGACAACTACTCAAAACATAGCCACTGACTTTATTTTTACGATACTGTTTAAAGTTTTCCTTAAATGTAGTATTTTGAAATGGAAGGAGAGGTTTTGCAGTACTTTTGTGAGTTCAGAGGAGATTGCGAAGAAGATATTGATAACCTCGAGGGCCTTCCTTTTTTTTAAATTAAAAAACAAATAATGATTTATGCCAAAAAATTTCACACACTCCCTTAAAGAGAGAAAAGGAGAAACATCTTATTTTAACCCACACTTAGCATTTATAAGTAGTTTCTAAATAATAATCGTGTAATAACACACTATATTGTAGTTGTAAACAGAAACATTTTTAAGTGATAATGTCTTTTAATATATATATGTATATAATATTCCAACAGTAGTGTGCAAACGTCTGATTAATGCTTAACAACAATGACTGTATCATAGCTGGGGTAAAACAGAATGTCTTCAGTAGTTTAAAATGGTGGAAAGTGGAAATATGTACATAAATAACATATAATTTTTTTTCATTATGATCAGTGTATTCTATATAGGATTTATAACCCTGTCAGAGCAGCCTCAGGTGAAGTGAAGCCACCAGGCGAAATTAAAACCACTCAAAGGAAAGGCTGCAAATTATGTATTTGAACCTACTAAAGATGCATATGTTTCACTGTGTCATCAAGCCATCAATGTCTGTTTACATGGCCATGACTGAGTCAAGGGAAAAGTTATAGTTGTCAACAAAGCGATGAATAAACATTTACCATGTCCTTTTATCTGTTTGCAACTCAAGTATGGTGAAGCATAAACGGTTTATTAGTTGTTTACCTCCTGTTTATACATCCTAAGCTCAGTATTTCAATAAAGCTGATCAGTTTTACATTGGCGGTGATGTTCTCCCCCTTCTCCTTTTCATAACATTGTGACGTACTCAATGGTAACATATTATATGACACCCGTTTTGTCCTCTTATAGCATAGTTGAAGTCGGAAGCTTGTGCATGAACCTTGTGTTGGACTGAAACTTTTACAGTTGGTGGTTGCCGTAGCTGTATCTGCATGTCTGCACAATACAAATGGAGTCTATAGATAATAACTGAATTAGTCAGTTTGTTTGTCCTGATGTTGTTCATTTATTTCACCTAGTTAATCCTGTCTGGGCTGCTGTTTTATACACTTTTAAGGAGTTGGGAGATCTTATGAGTTTTGTCATTAAAAAGAAGTATCAGGTGTGCCTGCTGTTTGATGCTCTTAAAGGGGCTGATGGTCATTGATCTTTCCGTAAATGTGAGGTTATGAGAAAACACCCAACAGATATTCCCTCCAGTGTTTCTACCAGCCAATCTCAGCAGTGACCCACAACTGTTTGAGTTGCCACACACAATATAGACTTTAATCATTGGGGTCGTTAAGATCACTCATCTAACAGATTCTGGCATGGAATTTCAATATTTTTTTCTTAAATTCAGACCTCTAATCTTTTGTTGAAAGTCTGTTGTTCGGCATTGAACTTAAGTCTCAGCCAGCGAGGTCAGACTGTGAAACTTATTAGGCTTACCACACCTCTTTCTTAGCAGAACAGCCTGGAGTTGTCTGTCCTTTAACAGGGCAAAGACAGAGGGACACACACACAAAGATGTGCAGTTACACTCACTTCCTGATGTTATCATTTATCGGCATCCTCTCATTGTTCCGGAGCAGATTGCAAAAATTGATATTTGTGCTGTACTAATAGTCTGAAATGTCTGAGGTTCTTTAATGTTGGCATTCGATTTCTAAATCAACATTTGAACGAGTGATACATGAATTTGGGGATGGTTTGCAGAGTGTTGTGTGGGTTGGACCAGGCGCAGAGGCACAGATGCTGGCAGACAGCTGCTGAGAGACAAGGAGGAGAGTCGAGAGCACCATATTCTGGTAAACGTTTCCTGTCTGATCTGGAGACTTTTACTGGAAAGGAGAGCTCAAAGTTGATCTTTTTGAACATTTGGGATCAAAGAGTGCATTTTTCTTCACTTCAACCCGTCTGCCGCAGCAAAAATTAGTGTTATGTGTAGGGGGACAGAAGCTTTAAATGTAAAAAGATGTCACGATATCAAGGTGTTTTATCTTTTTGCTTATGTTCCAGTAACATCTAAGTTGGAGGATAGTATGGGAAATTCTATGAAGTGCTGAAACACTATTGAAATGGCTTGTAGCGAAGGAAGTTGTATGTAATTTTAATGAATCCTGGAGCTACACCTGTATTGGCTATTGCTGGGATCACTCTGGTATATAGACTGACTTACTGCTGCACAAGCCCAGTCAGATTGGGGCCGACAAAATCAAACATGTCAGAAAAATGAGTAAATGAGTCGTCACTTGGCCCAAAATCTCCACCGCTGAATGAGCTCACACTGAAGAGTAATGTGCACCGACCAACAGGCCTCTCAGTGCCTCACACAGCCGTGCTAGTCCGAACAGATGCCCTGGCCTGTAAGTCTTGAACCGCAGCTTCATTTGTAAAGCCTTTAAAAGCTGACTGTGATAAGACATGAGCAGATGCTGTTTCTGGTGATAAACCGAAAGCTAAGCAATAACTATGATATGGAGCTTATTTAGGTAAGTGTTAAAACTTTGAATCCTCAAAATCAGTCTCTTTCTACTGTTTAACAAGAAGGTGAGAGGTATATTGTAAATCTGCCTGCAGTAGTCTTTAAAGGTAAAGTACACCCCTAAAATACCTCTCAAACCCTCTATCCCAACATAATTTATTGAAAAAACTCCAACATAGGAGTGAGGGAGAACTGACTGGTTGGACAACAACATAAATAATAGACTAGGGCCCCACTGATGTGGGATTTTTGGGTCTTTGCCAGGAGGAAGAAAATTCTGATATGCAAGATATTGGCCAATATTCTATACATAACATTTTGAATGTTGTTATCAAATAAGTGTGACAAAGATATGTAATGAAGGCAGGATATCTAACAAACTTTACATCAGTGCACTGAACAGTTAGCACTTCACTTATTACAGGTCAAATAGTCCAACCTTTTATTCCATCCTTAGAAAACAGTTTTAATATTGGCACTTATCCGACAACATATACACTAAGGCCCGACCGATATTTTGGTTTGCCGATGTTATCTGCCGATAACGGCCTATTGCAGATACACCGATAAGTGCCGGTATTAAAACTGTTTTTTAAGGCTTGAAAAAATGCTTAGACTAGTGATTTAAAATGGTGTAATCATGTAGTTTGTCCAGTAGACGGTGGTTTATTGTTCAGTTGGTCGTAATTTAAGTGTTAACTGTTCAGTGCACTGATGTTTGGAATAAAGTTTGTTTGATATCCTGCCTTCATCAAAGATCTTTGGCACTTGTTTTTGATTACTACATTAAAAATATTAAATATAAAATATATATATCAGATATTGAATTTTACTCCCTAATATCGCTATCGGCATCAGTCCCAAAAATCCCATATCAGTTGGGCCCTAGTATACACTGATACAGAGACATCTGCAATAGGCCAGTATTGGCCAATAATATCAGCAAACTGATATTTCAGTCGGGCCCTATAAAAGAAGTCTGACATGTTGTCTATTTCATCCCAGTTAGGGAGGCTTGTCTTAACCAAACTTAACTGGAAAGAAAATTCATAACTGATGATTGATTATGGACATAAATGGATAAATGGGGTAGGACAAGAGGCTATTTCGACCTGGGAAAAAGCCTTCCTTTCAGTTTAAATAAGGAAAGTTAAATGAAAAAAACAAATAGTGCTGATATTATTGGCCTGTTAGCATAGCATCCTCCTCCTTTCCCATCGCCATGTTTGCTCCCTGGCTCAGGTGAGAAAACACTGTCGACACGCACATTCGTCATAGCTCACTGGAGGTGATTTTTGTAAAACAAAATGTGTTCTGTTGTTCACTGCGTTGGATCATCTTGTTGATCGCTTGTTGCGGCCTCAAGTAGAGAAATTGTTTTGAGTGTCACACAACCTCCACGAAACGTCTCATTTCATTCAGAGTTTGACCCACGCGCTTGGGAAAGTCTGGAGAAGCCTCACGATTACAAGATTTAAAGGAGCAGGAGGGTCTGTGTTAGCCTAATCAACATGTCGTCAGCTTGCTTAAGGTGTACTGCTGCTTAAGGTTTCTGGGTGGAACTTGCGTATGTAAATTTGTTTCCGCCTTATGTTCATCAGTGCTAATACAGTATACTGTGTGTAACTGTACTGTGTGTTGTCTGTTAATTTCTGTGCACCCGAACCGTCAAGTGTGTGCTGTGCGGTTCGATAAAAATTGATTGTCTTGTTACACCCCTATCCATTATATGTCTCTGTCACGAGTAACCACATTCGGCAGATATTATGTATCAGATATCATAATTTTCTTTCTACCGAACATTGGTATCGGTATCGGTCCCAAAAATCCCATATTGAACGGGTCCTCGAGAGTAGTACAGCATACATTTGTGAAATGCTGATCTTTGTTTTTACTCATCACATAAAGCAGACAAAAAAATCATCCTGGCCCAAACTCCAGTATGAAAATACGGTACTTTTCATTTCCCTGAAACACTATAGAAATGTCATGTTCTGTTTATGGGCATTACTTAATGAATTGTTGCTTTTTAATATACACTACATGAGTCCTTATTTGGTTGTTTATGTTGCAATTTTCACAATGAGCTGAGGGAGTATTTTACAAACACTCCCTCGCTACTTGTTTGCTGCTAATTGAGTTTAAATGCTAAATGGTTTCACAATGAGCTTAGGGAGTACAGTTTGTTGGGTCATAGATGTATGCATGCGATTCCCTCTCTCCACATAATAAGGACATTAAGACACTGACGATAGACAGTAAATTCGCCTGATTTAAGTACAGTTGGCATTTAGCTGGTTTGTTTATTTTTTCTTATTTCCCACAGTGGAGCTCAATATTGTAATAAGGCCGTTTTGACATTTTCTTTTTAGAATAAACATTCACACTAACAATTGGCCCTAACAAGCTGTTATTTGCAGGCTTTGTGCACACTAGGTGATAAGGCAAAGAGTGCCATGAATGAAAGACCAAATGCATCATTTTGTTTAATGCTGCAGAAAATACACAGATGCACACCAGTTATAATGACCGGATGTCAAACAAACATGCTTAGATACTGCCATATGATTAAATGAATTCGGTCTGATCTCAAAACAGCCCCGCTGAGTTTACTTGTCATTAAGATTCTTTACGTGTTGCATCAGCTGCTGTTGTGTTTACATGTAAACTGAAGCCTTGTGCAAGACAGTCCATATCATTTGTTGTGCTTGTGTCTCGTTGGCTCTGGCTTCCTTTCATTTTCTGTGTGTTGCAGTATTTCCCACACCACACAAGTCACTTCAGCTTTGCCTGTGTTTAAGTTATGACAAAACAAAATAATGTTAATGATCCCAGCATCATCTATAATGCACCCTCTACCACTCCCTGTGTGTGTGCTCTGCCCATTAATCCTCTTCTGATCAGTCCGCATGGCCCAAACTGTGGTGCCTGCTGATATGAACGTCTTTTGTGATTATAAGCAACAAAAGCTATAAAGATGTTTGAAGATGTTTGACGTGTTTTAGAGCTGAACCAGCTCTCTGTGGACCCAATTAAAAGCTTTGTTTGTAAGTAATGTCAACTACTGTGTAGATCACTGGTTGTTGTTCTGGCAATTGTGAACACATGCTGAAACTGGGACAAAGTGTAATTTTTACCACTTGTCGGTCTTTTGTATCTAGGCCCAGTGGAGAAGCATGTGATGACTCACGCAAGGCAGAAAGGTTCCCGCAGGCAGAGTGACAGTCGAGCCGAGTGGTGGGACAACTGCCCTCTTTGGCCACATGGTGGCACTATGGGCGGCGCCTGGCCTGAGCGCTCGCTACGATTCGGAAGGACAAAGAAGATAAGTGAGTTTGTCAAACAAAGAAAGGACCCGGCTAAGAGGATGAATGACAAGAGAGGGAGAACAGAAAAATCTAATCAGAGCCGAAAACTCAAAAGGAGGCATGACAAGAAAAGGGACAGGAAGTTGTATCCCTTGCGGGGGAGGACGGGGGTTTCAGATGGTGAGGGGCTCAGCTGCCACGTCCTCCTTACCCGTTTGGAGGAAAGCATCCGTGGACGGGAGAGTTCTGAAGAAAGGGAGCGAAAATATGCACGCCGACATTTATCTGTCAAACCCAAACCTAAAAAAAGGAAAGGCAGTGAAAGAAAAGAGGAAAAGTCATTACCAAAAACTAAAGCTAAATCAAACACCTCGAATCATTGCGTGGGTATTCATGTGCTACAACCTCGCAAGCGCAGACTGGCCTCTCTCAATGCTGAGGCAGTAAACAGTTTACTGCTTGAAAGAGCAAATGATCCTCAGCCGGCAGCCAAACAGGCCAGGAGACAGGAAGAGCCCACAAAGTCAGGGATATCACCAGATGCAGATCCAACCAGGAGTGGTATCCCTGGAGGTCCCAAGGCTTCACGAGGAAACATCAGCAAAGCCTCGACGTCTCACAAACTTGAACTGTGCCAAAGCTCTAAGCCGGTCAGGAGGGCCAAAGCCAACCGAGAAGAGAGCAGGGGGATGAGTCAGGAGAGTCTGGATGCCCCCGCCCCCAGAAGATTGGCTGGGCTCAACGCTGCAGCCCTGCTGAAATTAACCAGCTCCTCTGCTACCAGTAAACAGAGAGTGAAGGCTGCACCAACAGCCACTGTCACATCAGACTGCAAGGCTCCTGCTGCGGTCTCAAACCCAAAACAGCACTCCAGAGTCAAACTCAAACACAAAGGTCGCTCACAAAAACAGAAGGGGAAAAAAGTCCCTCCCCTGCACAGCGGCTGCACAGCCTGCAAGAAAAAGGCGGACTTTGAGCCCAGTGTGGAGTGGGAGAGTGGCAGCTGCACCCATAGACTGACCAAACCAGGATACCAGTCACGCAGCATGCTAGCATACCCGCTAAAGCAAGTGAAGGAGGAGCAGCTGGAGACCGAACTGAGCCCGTACTACTGCTGTCCCCCAGAGGGCTCAGTGGAATACTGCCACCGCTTGGCCTTCTTCCTGGGCCAGCAGCCCTACGGAGAATCGGACGATCAGCCCCTTAACTCAGCCATGCCCCCTGTGAAGCGCGAGTGCCTCGTAACCTCTCCGTCCCTGACACATTCCCACCCACACACAGCTTTAACACTCAGTCCCCACCCTTGCCTCTGCACCGCCGACCACTGCTTCTCCAGCTACTACGTTCACATAGCCCACCCGACACACACTGGAACAGCGTCAGCGAGCCTGTCCTCGCGACCGATGAACTTTGCACCCTCCAGTTTATGCCCGAACAGGATGACTGGCTCCAAGCTGCTGAGTCCACGCATGTCCCACGGCTCGGGGCTGACCCACCCTGCCTACTGCAACACGGTGGCTTCACCCTGTTACGGCGATGCCTGCGGGATTAGTGGTTACACCTACAGAGCCATGCCTCCTGTCACCAGCAGGGGGTGTTCCTTCAGCACAGGATGCACTGGATGCACACACAGCATCAAAACAGGTGAGTGGAAAGTGGAGAGGGTCTGTCACTTGAAGCACACCTTACCCAGCCATCAGTGAGAGTGCAGCCACCAAAAATAACCACGTTTAGAATTTTTTAAAAAGCTTTGGAGCCGGATATTTGCCCCATTGGTGATACCTCCATCTTATTGCAACGTCTTTGATTTAATACTGCTGTTCTAATGAAAAGGAACTATTATCTCAGTGTTTTAGTTGTATTGGGTTATTATGCACAGATCTGAAAAGTCCTTTTTTGTTAATTGTGTGCCTCAAGCTAGATGTGTGCCCAAACAAGTGTGAACTTTTCCCTTCTATGTTACCTTTGTTGGTATGAGCTTTGAAAACATCTGTAGCTTAGGGCTTTTGACTGAGATATCTGTTGATAACAAGCTACTGGCTCATAAGTAATTTTTTTCCTTGTAACATACTTAAAAGGCAGAAGAAGCAGGTTTTTTTGTTTTTTTGTTTTTTTAATATAAGTGAACTTGCTATGTGAAGTTTGCTAACCTTAGCTACCTCTCTTACAGGACTGTTGTTGTAAGTTGTAGCAGGAAGCTTTTGAAAAAACAGAATAACGTAAATAACAGTAATAAAATAACAGTAATAACAGGGCTGCATGATTTTGAGAAAATATCACATTGCAATTATTTGCAGTGATATTGGGATTGTGATATGATTTGTATATATTTATACCTCTTTTGTATTGATAAACATATTAAAATGACTATGGTGTGATTTTTGCAGGGATGTGTACTAAACAGAAATATTTTCTTAAGCCTTTAGAACATGATGTGCAGGCCAGGACAACTCTGCAGCACAGCAATATTTGAATTAAATGGTATTTGACACATTTTTCACCTGTAATAAATATTTTGCCTCCCTGCGATTCAAAAATTGCAGTAGGTCATTTTGCCATTTTGATTAAAGTTTGATTAATTGTGCAGCCCTTAACAATAACAGTAATAATAAAAGGAGAGATCAATAGTAAGGAGTTAAAGTGGGAAATAATGCATTGTGCAATAATATTAAAAGGACAAAAGAGAAGCAATACATTGATAGTTAAATACATACATGAGCTACAGAGCAAAGGCAACATGATTAGAAAATGACCCAGTTGTATTGATTTTTGTCAGATGACAGCTCTGACGCCTAATGACTCATTCAGAAAACAGCGGTGAAACATTCCTAAAATTGTCCGACCTGAAAAGGTTGTGTTTTCTCAGGATATCGCAGTGATGCCATCTCATAGGTTTCTAGTCCATGACTTTATTGCCTGCTTATATATTGAATCATAGGGTTTAATGTAGTTGGAGAGGCTTGTGACCATGATTGACACAATGGGACAAAAGCAATATGAAATAACTTTTCATCCATAAGAGGAAGACTGCATTATTTCATATTTCAAAGCTTTATTTACCTGCCTGAAAGTGTTACTTCCCCCCTTCACTTTTCCAGAGGGTTACTCCTCCCCTCAGGGTGACCACAGCCCCTCCCTGCTGGTTCCCCCCTCCCTGCCCATGTCCAGCTGCCCTCTATCCAGTGTGCCAACTTCCACGCAGACTAAGCCGCACCTGCTGACCCCCCTGTCGGGGCGAGACCAGCCCCAGGCCAGGTTAAAGCTGGCCAGAGAATGCCCACAAAGCACCAAACCCTCCAACGGCTCCCTGTCCATGGGCCGCACACGGCTGCCCCAGAAACAGACGTCGACCTTGCCCAGCCTCAGCAACACCAAACAAAAGAGAGTCAGCCGCAGACGTACCACCAACGGTTGGCGGCCTGTTGGAATGCCTACAGAGAGGGAGGTCTTTATTGCGGTAGGTTATTGTGAGTGCAGTGAAGATGAGCATGCGATTAAAGGGCTTCTTGTCTGGTTGCTCCTCCAGTGAGACTTTTTCTCCTGTATTTCACTGCATAATAACACCCTGCTAGTAGAAACCTTGGCTCCATGCAGCTCCCTGACTGAAAGGGAAAAAAAACTGTTCTTAAGGGGAAAAGATAATTGTGTTTTGACCACACAGCTTCGTGTGACAGATTCCTTTTTGTCTTTATAATGAGAATTATATCCGTCCTTGGTGGTGTGCATGCCCGATTGTGTTTGTGTGCGTCTCAGGGAGAGGATGAGACGGCCCTGCGGCAGTGTTATGAAGGAGTAGAGAGGGATGGTGAAGTGATACGTGTCAGAGACACCGTGCTGCTACGATCAGGCCCCAGGAAGAAATCCCTCCCATATGTTGCCAAGATATCAGCGTTGTGGGAGGACCCCAAAACAGGTAAAACAGAGGAGGAGGAGGAGGAGATTATGAATAAATATGGTGGTCTGTGTGAGGAGAGGAGGAAAGGACATATGGCTGAGATTGCTTACCTCTGTGTGTGTGTGTGTGTGTGTGTGTCTCTATTTGCCTCCTCAGGAGAGCTAATGATGAGTCTTTTCTGGTACTACCGACCTGAGCACACACAGGGAGGCCGAGATCCCAGCGCACACTGTGAGGTGAGGCTCGAACGGACTGGAGCAGCAATTTAAAGTTGCCCAGTGGTGGAATGACAGGTTCGCAGCAAAACAGTAACAGCGGGATGGAAAACTGTGTGTGCCCCCTCTTAAAAATGAGTAACTTTAATCTGTGGTTTGCACAGTTAACAAGAATTTCAGGTGAAATGAAAGTTATTCTGCAGAATTTTCTTAAAAAAAATAAAATAAAAATTCTATGTATATACACATACAAAAATAATCCCTTTCAGTTATCACTCATGATCCACTAGAATAATATGTGTTTATCTGCAGAGAACCACCAATCTGCCTATAATAGATTCTTTATATTTGGCTGTGAATTGGACGTTTCTGGTGTAGCATGTAGTCCTTAGGCAATAGCAGTAAGTGTTTGTGGCTACTAAAAAACGTAGTGACTATTAGGGATGGGGATCGAAACCCAGTTCTGCAAAAGACTCGGGTCCACACTTTTCATTTAATTAAGGATCTTCCGTTACCATTTTTTCCTCCCTGATACCCAAACTTATGTTTCGGCTGATACCGAGTACTGGTTCAATACCAGCGTATAAAAAACAGTTCCCTACACATCTCCTGTGACTCTCCAGTGTAAAATATTGCCAATGCAGACATTTTCCTTTCTTCTTTGTGGCTCTTAAAAATAGTTGTTGCCAGTGGCAGCACAGGGCAACTTCGTGAGTGCTGTTTTAGAACAGCAAAGAAAAATTGATTTCAGATGTGTAACACCAGTCCGAGCTAACTGAGCTAATAGAAAAGTAGCTGGATGCCATTTGTAATAAATAATAAATAATATGGTATCTGATTGGCGACAGACTGGAATACTCGCTGATACGGTATCGGCAGCATTTTGCAATACTGGTATTGGAACAACTCTAAATTTAATCTTTCTTAAATCTAAACTAGTTTTCAAAGTTTGGTGCAACAGAATTTAAACTAAAAAAACTTGATTTAATCATCATGATTTAGAATTTAGACCTTGTCAGAGCAATCCATCCAAAACAGAGCAAGAAATAAATTTATTGCAAAGAGAAAATGTAAAAGTGTAAAAAAAAAAAAAAGAGAGAGAGAAAGAAAGAAAATATATGTAAAGAGCCAAGTTTTGACAGTTTATTGGGTCCATAAATTTTTTTAATGCATTGGAAAAGATGTTCACTATTCCAGCAAAAAGGGCGAACCTTAAGTAAGACTTGGCAACAGGAGATATTTTCTAGTCTGCTCGGTTCATTGTAATCATAATCAAGTATTCACCCAGACCGTGGTTTAAGTGATACTGTGTAATGAAAGGTCCTGATATACGGAAGAAAATAATGTGCAAGGAGGAGGTGAAGAATACTTTGTCTTCACAGACACTTAGAGACGGTTGCCGCTGCTGGAGAGACATCATTATGTTTCTCTCAACAGCTGTGAAACTGTTGATAGCTGGTTCCATCTTTAGTGCAACCTCAGTCCTGCACAACCGAAAAGACGGAGAAGAGAGCTTTTTACGCCAAAAGTGCAAACACTTCTCATGTTCCTCTTCTCAATAGAGATCTAACATGTGTTGAGTAGAGTGGGTTATTTGTGTGGTGGCACTTAGAAACACGGAGACACGATCCAACTGCACATGAACAATTACTGAGCTCAGTGCGGCACGGTGAAGTTTAAAAGTGTTGTTATTTCTTCAGCCTTCAGCCAGCACAACAGGACTCAGTAGTGTCGATGTGACTTTGTTCACCCACTGTGGTTTCAGAATGAGATTTTCGCCTCTCGGCATCAGGATGAAAATAGTGTGGCCTGCATAGAAGACAGATGCTACGTTCTCCCACTAGCCCAGTACTGTAGGTAAGTACACACACACGCACACACACACACACACACACATATATACACAGCCACCTCAATGAAAGTTGTTAGCTGGAAGTCTTTCTAAAAGGTTGAGTCGTTCCTTTTAATTAACACCTCAGCATTTGAGATGTGCAGAAGCTTGTTTTTCTGACTTTCTTATCGCACTTCGGTGACACTGCAACTGTTAATGAATTCATGGGAACACTCAGCCGCACACGTTCGCAAATATCTGTTTCAAGTTCAGTTGCTTGTTACTCTACAGTAAAGGTTCATTACTACAAAGATATGTTTGATTTGTGCTTGATCTCTCTGCAGATAGCAAAGATACATTTTTTCTCCTCTGTGTCTATGTGTGTGTGTGTGTGTGTGTGGGTAGATATTGTGCCTTGGTGAAGCGGCGTGCTGAAGGCGCTCCACCTGGCAGCGCCAGCATGGTGCCCTGCCGCCCCGACTTCGCCCCCCCTTCCCACCGCTGTGTGCCCACAGACGTCGACCCCGAGCTGGTGTATCTCTGCCGGCACGTCTATGACTTCCGCTACGGACGCATCCTGAAGAACCTGCAGTAGAGGGTTTGGGGGGGGGGGGGTGTCGCACCCATGAATGAGTTATAACACGCCCCCCCTCCTCCTCCTCCTGCTCTGAGGTGGGGGGTTACTGAAGGACTGGACACCCCTGTTTTTCTGCTGGGGACACTGGCGATCAGACGGATGGAGGATGATGGGGTGGGGCTGGTTTTGGGCCGATAGTGTTTGCGATTCGTTTAGAAGCACAGCTCCCTTTAGTTGACTACAGAAGGGTCATAATGCATCCATCTCTGTCAGAGCACCAACACTTCCTGGTTTGAAAGAGCGATGAGGGGAGAATTCAGTCATCAGCTTAGAGTTTTTAGCCTTTCACAATAATCTGAGGTTACATGGAGGCTTGTGTGCCCCCTCCCCCCTCCTCGCCTGCCAGGAATGCTGAACACCAGACTGAACTGGGCGACTGTCAGAACCGCGTTTCCCCCCAAAGCATCTTAGCACAACAATCATGTTTGTTCCATTTGTAAGCCAGTGGCTCAGGAACGGTCCGGAGCTAAGGTGCTCCGCGGGGAGCACAAGCCTGCGCTGTCAGCTCGACGTTAACGGTGTTCAAGCGGCTGGGGCGAAGGAGCAGCTAATGGAGAGTGTCGTCTTATTTCTCCTGATTTGAGTTCGTCTCACTTTGTTTGTGTGTTTGGAAGACAGAGCGGGAGAGCGAGTGTTGTCAGTGTGCATAAACGGATGAACGTGGGTATGTGTGATGGGGTTTTTTTTAGGAGGCTTTTAGGCAATCAAACCAAACAAGCAGCTTTACAGGAAGCAGAGGGCCCCCCCCCCCATCCTCTCTCCTTGTTTTACCCGGATTTTATACT
>JAQLOL010000010.1:7833933-7849903 GCA_029783665.1 Naso thynnoides
CTCTCTCCTGTGTGCCACACTGACAGATACATTTTCATCTCGTAAGATGCTCTGCGCAAACTAAAATACTGTACCTGAAGAGGGTTTGTGGGTCTTTCTTTACCAAACTCTGCTCTTGAGCAGGGCCTTTTTAGCTCTGGGTCAGGAAGCTTAAACTGGTTTTAACTCACATTTGGCAAATGCCCCAGTGGATTTTCTGACTAACTTTCATCTCAGCCTAATCCTTGGTTGAAGACGCCGTGTTCTAAAGAAGCTCTCCTAAGGGTCCAATGCAGAGAGCCTTTACTTAGGAGTTCGGCTGTTTCTGAGCCCTGTAAAGGCTCACACGACAAGGTTTTTTTGTCTGTTTTTTGTAGTTTTCGCCTTTTCTGTTTCCTTCTGACTTGCCTTATGAATTACAGGTAGTGCTTTAGGCAGCTAGGCTTACCACAAACAACAAGAAAGCGGTCAAAACAATGTAATGTAGAATAGAAAAATGATTTTTTTTTTTGTGCAGATTGACTGAGCGATCAACTGCCTGACATCCTTGAAAGGATTACTAAACAAAATGCGCCACTTTAACGTTGCAACTTATTATTTTTACTATCATGTAACTGTTTTTTTCAATTAAAAGGTACAGAATAATATAAAAATATATAATATAAATTAGGGCTGCACAATTACTTGTAATTTTGTTAAAATCGCTATATGGCTTGATCACGGGAAGGCACAACATTTGCAAGAAAAAGAAAAAATGTATTCGTCAAAATAACATTCTAATTTAAATATTGTGCTATAGAGTTGTTCTGACCTACACATCATAACCTGCTGACATAAGAAAACATCTTTTTTATGTAACAGATCCCTGCAAAAATCACTCAGTAATCATTTTAATATGTGTGTGTTCCAATAGAAATAAGAATAATGATGTAAAAATGATTATTTCTCCTAATATCACAAATCAGATCACCACTGTATCAGTCCAAATAATTCCAGTTAGTTTTGGGGTTTTTTGTTGTTGTTTTTTTTTCCTAAAAATTGCGCAACACAAACAAAGTCTGTACGGGCAAGTCTTGCCACTCGGTAGCCATCTTGGCAATGCCTTCAGGCAGCTACTTGGGTCCAAGAAATCCAGAGCTCAAACTAAATGAATGGGAAGATAGCCATAACTTTACTTTCAGCGGTCACCGGGACATTAAAACAACAGGAACAGAAGTTACAGTCAATTCTGATGAAAATCGCCTAAAAAGTTTGGAGACTTTGTTCTAATATTAACTTTTAAAACTTAAAACTTTTTAAAAAAAGTTTTAGTGGGTTACTGCACATGCACACGGTCTGCAGAATCACTGTCGCATCTCTAAGCCACCTTACAATAAGGTGATTGGCTAATAGCTTTCACGATTCAGCTGTAAACACAGGATGCAATTGGCTGTTTGAGGGAAGAGGCGGGATATACCCTGTCTTTGTTGTTACAGCCTTTTTTGTTCAAAATGATCGAAAGTGGTCTGTCTCTTCTTTAAAACGTCTCTGGCACTTATACAAATAAAATGATTTTTTTTTTCAGCTCTCTTTTGTTAATTCAACAGAGATACTCAGTTTACTATCATGTATGACAAAGACTGAAAGGAAATTAATTCAATCAGTTTATCTGATGAACTAAAATGGTTTCCTATCAAATTTCAGTCAGTCGACAAATGAAGTCAGCGGATCGGTTAGAAACGCGGAGCACTTCTCACGGCCGTCTGCTGCTTGTGTTGCTTCCTGAAATGTTTGTGGAAAAGTGTTTCAGAAATGTCTCCTCTGGTCATTCTGGTTTATCATTCACATAGAATTTTTGGTAACACTTTCTATGATGCCTGTCTCTGTAATGCATTACAACACATTGTGAACATATATAACACATTATGAACACACTTATAATGCATGATATGTGGTCGTGGTTAAGGTTAACCCTAACCTTGCTTTTAACTAGGATTTTTCAGCACTTAAGCCACATTCTAACGTATTATAAGTATGTTCATAATGCTTTGTAGGTGGATGCTTTAAGTTAAGTGTTACTGATATTTTTTTTCTTTTCTCCTGCCTGACGATAAACCAAAGGATGTCACACAAGCCAGACTCCCGTCTCCTGCCTTCACACTTCTCCCTCCCTCTCGTCAGCACTTCTGCCCTCGTTCCCTTATTGTATTGCACTAATCCATTCCTTAATTACAAGACATGTTGAACGTTCTTTGGTTTCAACTACTTGGGGGGGACATTTGTGTGGGTGTGTATGTGTGTGTGTGTGTGTGTGTGTATTGTGCAGAGAAGGAAACAGTAAGGATGTCATGGCTGCTTTCGTCAGTGCAAACTGTATATTTATATTCCTCCACCCGTAGAGGAGTCGGCCAGCGTGTTCTGATGCACAACCCGTTGAATCCCATGGAGAATATATATACACGTTAATGCTTTCCATGTCATTCCACTTGATGTTTCAATCAGCTCTGACATACCTATGTAAACTGACAGTATGTAAATGTACTGTATGTATCCATGTTGTGATTAGATGTCAAAAGGCATGTGGACGGCCTGACGCGCTGAGCAGACAAACGTAGCACCATGTTAGACGTGTATTTGGATCAAAGGGGGGGTTTGCGGGTGGGAATGCGTGGGAGGACGTTTGATACTTAATTGAGTCGCGGTTTCAGACCACACTCATTCATTGCCTTTTAACCTGCAAGTGTTGTACTGTCACTCCAGAACGAGTTGTGTCGCAGTGTGTGTACCTTTTTGAGAATCTAAAGAGTACCCGATTGCTTTCTCACACGAGCAGCCGCCCTGTTCTCCAACATTGGTTTAGCCGTAAAAGTTTTCAACACTCTAAAGCCATCTCTGACCTTTTCTCTATTTGAGCAGCACGACTCATAACCCAGAACAAATTGAAAACCCGATCAATGGGGTTTTTTTTTAATTTCTATTAATGCCCAGAATCTTCAGAGAGGTAATATATATTCTCCTACTTTACAATTTCTCCTTAGAATATTTTATTATGTCGATTTCCTAAGATGGCATATGCAATATATTTTTAGACTTACTATTTTTGGAAAATGAACTCAACAAATCAAGAAAAGAATATGCATTGTTTTTTATTTTGTTTTGAATTAGTTTTGAATCATCGCAGCGTCAATTGAGATTTGACCAAATGAGAGAAAGAGGAGAATGAAGAGACTTGATGCCGTCACATGACCTGAGGTTGTAGCTAACAGGCAGTGAGAGACTCCCCTCTTGGTGATTTCTAATGAAGTGTACATATCTGAACCCAGGAAGCACCGGGCACTCTTTAAACAAGCAGACAGCCAATGCACAGTGTAGTATTTTTGCAAAATCTGTAATAATTATATTTAAAGTGAGAAAAAAATATATATAAATGGAGTAAACAATACGATATATTAAGATTTCAATTTAACTTATTTGGAAATACTGTGTCTAATTGATTAACTATATCCTGTTTCTTTGTGCTCCAGGATAGAAATGGTTTCTGTTTATTTGTAATTTATAAGTTTAGAGGTCAAATGACTGAGCGGTGGTTGTTGATGGATGTAAATGTTCTTTAGTTTATATATCGTTTAGTTGTCAGGGGGTGGAGACCGGACCAAAGCACACCCCGGGAGACGGGGGAGCAGAAGTGGTCGAGATTCACAGACGCACGGACACTTTCGAAGTCAAATCTGGCCCAAGACCTGTGGGACGAGACGACTTCTAGCTCCCCTGCCTAACCTGACTGACCTTAAGTGTGACGTTTGGGAGAATGCCGTGGCAACATGGTCACCTGAGCTCTTATTGATTCGTCCTATTAGGAGAGAGACGGTGCACCTGAGACAGGACGGGATGTCCTCTGAGCTCTTAGAAGATCCCCTCAGGCACTCATCCAACACTGGTGTCCCTTTCCAAAATTTCTCTCTCCCTCTTAGTATTATGGAGGGTTTTCAGTGAGAGTTAAGAATCAGAAACTGTATGAAAATTAGTAGAAAGGGCGGAGGGTAATGTATTTTTAATTTTTGCTAAAAAAGATGTTAGTCTGGATTTGTTTCAACATTTTCTCACCCATGAATTATATTTTTTACTGTTCATATTGAGACAAAAAATTTGCAGTGTACAAGTCTGTCATCACTAAAAAGGGTGATTTATTTTTAAAGTATGTGATTTAGACTCTTGCTCACCCCCAATAATTTTCATACAGTCCCTTTTTAAGTCATTAAAACTACATGGTTTTCCAGTGTGCTGAGAGAGCATTTAATACATTAATAAGCAGATCAAATAGAGGATTTGCCGAACAGCTTCTCCCACTATCCAAATCAGCTGGCCACCGTTGCCTTTCTCCCAAATGTGCATTGACAGCGTTTGTCCCCTAGAGGGCATGAATCCTATGTGTGCAGAACAGTCTCATGGCCACATCCCAACGCTGCTCTACAGCTTCCTCTCCTTGCCCTCTCTCCCTGCATCCTCATCTTTTTGGCTACTGAGAGTCTTGCAGGGACCTCCAGGAGAAGGAGATGGAGAAAAGCTCGGTGAGGAAGTTGCCATGAGTCATCCTCCCAAGTGCTGGCCAGCCCTGCAAGAAGCATGGACTAGATTGTATGCTCTTATTTATGTGACTTAATTTCCCAGCAGCTTTGCATGAGCACGGTTGCATCCTTCGTTGCCATGACAACAAGGCAGGGCCAGCACTGGGGAGAGGTCAGTTTCTGTGCACGCGGGGTGTCCACAGTGGCGGGGGCTGAAAACTGAAGCCACACGGGACGTTTGTTCACTCCATGAGTCAAAAACACAAAAGCACCCGACCAACCCATGAGATTCTGCTTTCTGTGTGGTCTGTATTGATGCTTATTGTTGACATATATTTTGATATATTTGGAAAAAATGGGGGGATATCCAGTAAAAAGTCTAGATATTTTTGGAGTAGAGAAGCAATGTGTGTATCACATTATTGTCACTTTGTCATGCTCTCTGAAAATCTCTTGGATTTTTTTGGAAGAATTATATAACATCCCTACTGATTTAATGTTCCGTTGAAAGAATATTTATAAATTTTAAGTCCTTTGTGAAAATTCAGTGTGTGGCTCTTTTTTTTTAAAACTACAACTTCTAACCCTCTTCATGACATGATACTAAGCAAAAGCGAAGCAGTTCTTTCCACGTGATCATTGGGAAGTCTGTGAAGTTCAACCGTTTAACAGCTGTCAAGCTGCACTCTCTCCACAGGAGGTCAGTAATGAGCATGCCCAGCCAGGGTCACACCTCCTTTCACCTTTCCATTTAGGCACAGAATGGCACACATGATACAGTCATCTGTTGATTTTAATACAGCAGGAGACAGGTTTTAACCCTCCCTGCTTCTCTCCTGTGTTTCCTCTCTCCACATGTCCTCTGTCAGCAGCGCCATTATCTAACTCTGGCCCTTATCCCTGTGCTGGCCTCGGAGCACCAGGAATGTACCGCTCACACACACATTCACACACATACACAAACCACTGGGCCTTAGTGTCTGTTACACAGGGATAACAGCAGCCAGAGCAGACGATTAGTGTCTCATAATAATATTACACTGCTGCACACTTTGGACTAACAGGTCTTTCAGTTGTGCCAATCTGCTGCATGACTGGGAATGTACAGGAGCCCAAAATGTAGATTTAGGTTTAAGCCACGTGATGAGTGGGACTTCATTGTGTTGGCATTCAGGATTTGGAGCAGTTTGTCATACAGACCTTAAAGGGATATTGCTCAATTTCTGACAAAGGGCCTCATTTTCAACCTACCCAGTCCTACTGATATGGACCATTTTCAGTTCATTACATACTTATGGGTGTATCAGTACACGTGAGTCCTACATCCATGTTAGACATGTATGCGCAAGATGGTCCGCCATCTTGGACAGCTAGCTATGGCTACACCACTTAGACAATTCACATGTGGTCATTGAATGCTAATGTTAAATGTTAGTGATTAATTTTCTACTTCTCCTAACTTCAGCCCATATGCAGGGTTGGGAGGGTTACTTTGGAAATGTAATAGGTTAAAGATTACTAGTTCCTCTACTTAAAATTTAATAAGTAATGTAACTATTTCAGATACTTTATCAAGGTAATGTAACTTACATTGGATTACTTTCTAAGTGTCTAAAGAATGTTTTCAACTGTTAACCATTTACAAATGTTTAAACTAGGTGGTGGTAATGGTAGATGTGGGGCGCTGCAAATTCAAACAAGACAACCAATCAAAATCATAAGAATAGCATCAAACTTCACTAAACGGCCTTGACTGGAAATGGCAAAAGAAGGCACTGTGCACATCAAAACGTGTAAAGCAACAAAGTGAATATTATTAAACATATAGCCTCAGCTTTTTACAGAAAATATTCAGATGTAACCCCCTTTGTAACATTTTCATAAGTAATTGTAATTGTAATTAAATTATGCAATTTGTTACACTTACTAGTTACTCCCCAACACTGCCAATATGTTAGGCTAACAAGTTGAGTTAGGAAAAAGCATAGTTTGTTGAAAACTGGATTCAAACTGTTGAGTAATTTATTTGCCAGTTAAGTAAGGAGTGTTAGCAGCTAACTTTATGCTAGTGTCTTTGCTTGGTGCTAGCTAGCCACCACAAGTTGAAATTATAACACAGGCTTTCTCCAGCGCCACAGCTGTTTAAGCGTCTTTCAAATGACTCTGACTAACGCCACAAATCCAGAGCTAGTCCTATCCAAACAAGCAATGATGTCAGCATGAGCAACCCTGTTAGCTGGCTAGCACTAGTGTCCTTGCTGGCTACAGTAAGCAGCCAACCTTGTTATAAACTGCTGCTGCTAACCCTAAACAGAGCCACAAATTAAAGAAATCCAGCCATAGTTTGACTTCTAAATTTATGATGCAAACACTCATATCACCAAAATAGACTGTCATCATATTAGTACTTGCTTTGGGAGCACCGTGGAGTGTTTAATCTGAGTTTGCTAGTGGTTACTGTTGGAACCGCTGACTTACGCTAGTATTAGCGGCAAAACGGCAGGATGGCAAAACTCCGTACTGTGTGCAGTAAGCTTAAATAAATAAATGGTGATGATGATGATGATGATGATGATGATGATGAAAATGGTCTCTATTAATAGAAATAGAACTGGGTGGGTCAAAAAATGAGATTCCATGTCAAAAAATTTGGGAATATCCCTTTAAAGCCAGCAGTATTAAGTAGCATATCAGGGATGTTTAGTTCTTGTATGTTGGTAGAGGTATAAAATAATTTTTGAAAAACCTTGTAAAATATATGTAATTAAGCTTCTGTGTGGGTTGTTAAAAATGTTTCTAAAATACATTCTATTAAGGCAATTTAGCCTTCATTTAGTGGATACACTGCTATTAAAAGAGCAGAATTGCAATTAAACTGGAGAATATTAACACATTTAAATTCTTTAAACCAGTGAGGAGCCTTTTTTCATGAAGACTACATGCACTGCTTATCTTATTAACACTAATCTTTTAATGGCTTACTGTTGTACTTATACTTGAGTAATTCTTTTTACCCCAAATGCGCTCACTACAACTTATCTCATATTGAATTTAAAAAACAGTAGCCTATGTGCTGCCCACCCTTGTGTGTAAGGGCTTCTCATTTCGCTTCTCGACAGAAAGAGAAAGAGAGAAACAAACAGAAAGAAGAACTTTATTAACGGCAATGGAAAAGTGCAGTGTTTAGCAGCCTTGTTCTCTCTGTTTTGAATCACAAGACAAACAGAATATTAAACTTAATAACATAGGAAAATAAAAAGAAAACCTGGACTAGATGTAGGACCATATTCGTACATGTAAACATACAAGCACCTGGTAAAATACATGTATGCTTGCTGCAAATTACATACAGTGTTTTGTACATTGCCTTTTATTTAGATGATTTTTCCAATCAGATGTATCTTCTGATTAGAATCAGAAAAATAAATGTAAGTGTTTAGGTTTGTTCTGTACAGGTAGATACCAACCTTAATAAGAAAAACTTACAGTTATGGCTGTTTATTCTCTGATATTGTCTTTAAAATTGAAATTTATTATTTCTATTTCAATTTCCTCCTGTAGTTTACATATACAGTCTTATTTTCTTCCCTTATTGGACCACATGCTGTGTAGATAGATAGATAGATATGTACTGTATGCATGTAAAGTGATGTTCTGTCTCTGTTTCTCTTGCATATAGGCCTATACATTAGTAAAGACACACAGGAATGCATACAGTCGTAACAGGAAGTGACACTGTGAGAAGACAACAGAAATGTGGAGAGAGGGAAGAAAAAGACAAAAGTGTAATTAATTAGCAGAACAGAAAGGTGAAAGGCTGCTTCTGTTCAAATAAAACATACAGGAGGTTTAATTACTGGCTCAGCTCAAAGCTTTACATGCATTCATTAAAATTCCCCGTTTTGTGAAAACATCAAGATGAGAAATGTAGTGCAAAGCAATTTCTGTAACATCGTGTGGAACGCAGGAGTTTGGCTTCGTTGCCAGAAAGCTTTGACAGATCAGCAAAGAGAAGCATCTGCCGGAGAAAGAATCAATCCAGCAAATGCAAAATAGACAGAAAGGCAGCTTACATGGGGGAGACCCCGACACGATCGCCTAACTGGCTTTTCATCTGCTCCTGTTGTCTTTCTATGTTGGTCTAATTACCACGTCCGGCTTATTGTCCTCTTGATGACTGTAATTAATCAAGCTCTGCTCCCTAATCTCTGAATATCATCATCCTTACAGTACACCAGGGCTGGCCACACCGGATGGGAGCCTGATGTAAGCTCTTTTTGGGGAACCTAATTGTGTGCTTGTCTGCAACTTTGCATGCAACAGCATATTGTGTGGTCCTGCTCTGCTGTATGTGTGTGTTTTTGGTGAGTTTTGTGAAACAGCTCAGTTAATTGTTACTCATCATTTTCTCCTCAAGGCAGCAGCTGTATATATATATTAGCAGTTGTGCAACTTATCTTTCAGGAGGTTATTTTCAGGCCTTAAATATGAAGATGTTTCCCCTCTGTGAGGCCTTCCTGACCCCTCTACACATTGCACGACTGTCCCACACACACACACACACACACACACACGCTATACCCTCCTATTCTCTCATAGCCCTGTCCTCTGTTGAGCTTCAGATGGCTTACCAGGTCCTTAATCTGTCCTCTGAGTGACATCACCCGCCATACACTCTTTACGGGACAGTCGGAGGAGAGGGAGGAAGGGAAAGCAAGAGGTGGTGACCACTGGTGGTTTAGGGAAGGTGTTTCAGTCCAGGAGTGAAGTGCAGGGAGACTTAGAAGACGAGGTCTGTCACTCTCCATCGAGGGCATGGCAGCGGGCACACTGGAGGCAGATGCACACATGGAGGAGATACTGGATCAGGGACTGGGGATGGAGGAGACGGCCCACGAGCTGCTGAGGAGGCCCTCGCTGAAGGAGAGCTACCACTGCGACTCGCTGCTGGCACCAGACACCGACTTCATGACAGGTAGACCTGAGCCAGTTTACACGCTGAACTAAAGATATCTTCACATTCACTTCTGATGGTGCATGCAGATAATGTGTTTTTATTTGCTCTTTGTGATTTAAACCTCCAACCCAACACCATGGAAGTGGATTAGAAATTGTGTTTGTGGGCCTAAAGGCCATAAAAAGGCTAAAAAAAAAAATTCCAGAGCTGTTATTGTTAAAATTGGCGAATAAAGCTCAAAACGACTGCTTGGAGCAGGTGATAAAAATGTACCCACACTTTAAGTGCTCTGTATGAGTGAAGCACAAAGTTTTTTCATAAGATTAACACAAACTGGGTGTGCAAAGCATTTACAGTTTGTGCAGGTTTGTTCTAACAAGAAAAAGAACCAGTAAAGTAAATTTAAAGTTCTAAATGCAACCAAAATGCAGACATTTTGATATTATTCTAAATATAAGAAAACAGTAATGATGAAAGTGTGATTTAGTATTTAGTGTCCCATAACTTCTAGGGACTTTTAAGATTCTAATAGCAAACAGGTGTTTCTCAAAGGACCTCCTTTGGTTTATTGTTATTAACACGTTGCCTTCTTGGAGAGCTTCAACACTTTAAGTGCAGTGAAAATTCTGTTTCAGTTGGGATTATTAAACCCCTCCAAGACCTGCATTGACAGACAAGAAAGCAGCCATTAGAGCAAAGAGAAAAGTGTTAGCAGCTGTTTTTTAGAAGACATTTCAGTTGAAAACTCAAATTGGTGTGGGCCTCACAGAGTCCTCATCAGGAAAGAAATGGTAAAAATAGATGACTAAGTTGCACCCTTTTTAGCTCTTTAAAACCTGTCAGAAATTCAAATGAATATGTGTGTGAAAAGGCAATTTTTCTGACCTTTAAAATTCTTCATTTAGACAAGTAAGAGCAGCAGGAACACTCGTCCTGCATACCTGTTCAGTGTCTCACAAACCTCACAGTCAGATTGTCTGTGCAGGAATGTGCCTTGTCTGAGGAGATTTAGGGAAATGCCCCGTCCCCTCAGGGATATTACTCTGCGTGGACTAATACGTGAAGGATTGCTTGTGCACACGTGGCCTTCACTGTGTGTGTCAGCATGCAGAGTGCTGATATGAGCAGACAGATGCGGTTCCTTCATTCAAGAAACACCATCTGCGAGCAGAGATTAAAACACTCCACTGCTTCTCTATGCCTTCGTGTATTTTAATTTTGCTAAGATGCATAATAGGTATATGAATTTGATACTGTTAGCGTTATTCTGCCTGTGTATACGTGTGAATGCGTGTGTGTGTGTGAGCCAGAGGCACTGAGAAAGACTTAATGCATGTGTTTGCATTTGTGATTACTTTTGCTTGAAAGGCATCCAAGGAGCCGCTCTGTTCTTTGTATAGATGAGTAAGTGCAGAGATTGAGCTTTGGGCTGCTAATTCCCTTTTGCAGCAGTGGGATTATGTGCTATTCTAATCCCAATCCCATATGGGGTGTGTGGAGGTGGCACGAGGATGATGTCACAGCCGGGACAAGAGGAGAAACAGAAAATCACGGGCCTACACGGAGTCACAACTCTCCACGAGCAGCAGATTACTGCGGGCTGCATGCGTGAATGATTGCACTGAAGGTCTTCGCCCGCAGCAGATTATCTCTGTCAGGATGAAAAACACAGATCTCAAAAGAGTTACAACTTTGCAAGAACTGGGGGGAAATCAAGTTTAACTCTGAATAACCTGCATTTTGGAAAATAAAAAACGTGCACACATTAAACTCCAGATCCCTGTCACATGAACTCAAGTTTGATTTGGATTGATCTTAAAGTGGATGTTGTTTAACCTTTATATTAAAGACATGAAAACAGAGGTTAATGTGAGTGTTCAAACATTTTTAATATGACTGAATTGTCAATGTTAAGGTCTGTTTTGTAAGCAAAGCTTTTAAATATTGCAATTTGAAGTGGTAGAAGTTGGATTTTTTAAATTTTAGTTTGAATTATCGATTATCTTTGAGCTATTTGATCATTACTTTTAGTGAAAATTATTCAGCCATTTATCTGCTCTCAACTCTTTGTGTTTTCTTCTTCTTCTTCTATCTTTTTTGGCATAAACACACGATTTTAACTGTTTTTATTCATTGTTTTAGTTCAAAATTTCAACAGTTCATTAATTACTTGCGGCTAAATACGTTACCTATTTAAACAGTTAAACTGTTCATGATCACACAGATTTGGCCATTAAGATCACCGCCAGCAGCAGCACTGAAGTGCGATCGTCTGTAAAGCTTCAGCCGGGCTCGTCTTCCCCTTAAATGACGAGTGCTGATCTGAGTGTTATCTCCAACAGAAAGACACAGTGCAGTTTCTGCCTGTGTTAGACCTTGACTGAAGCACAGTCTGATGCGTTGATCAACAGATACTCAGTTATGTGACATTTTTAAGCGAACCTACTTACAGGTGCCAGTAGCCGTCTACATGCTGGAGCTGGTGGCACTCCAGGTCTCTCATAAAAGTTATTAGAAAAGAGGAAACAACTGGCTTTTTTTATCCTGTTATTACAGGAAATTGAGCCGTTATCCCGTGATAACAAAAGGATTTTTGTCATGATCTTGAGATAACAGAATGACAAGAGATGGTTGTGACCATGGCCACTCTGGGCTTCTCTAGATATGAATCATTTCAACTGTAACTTAATCTTTTGTCTGGCGAACTTTTTTTAAACTGGTAATCCACGACTTTTTCACCCAGCTGACTGTTTCAACAAATAACCTGTTACTTTCCAACTGTCTTTATGCTTGTAGTGAAATGTTGAACTGTTGAGAGTTACTTTCCAAAACTGTTTCTGCTACTTATTCATTAACTTAAGCTAACGATTTCTGCCAAGTCTCCATTAACCTTCGATAACTGTTTTCTAATAGTGTGGCAAGACTGGTTTGATGTTTTCCAACGAAATATTCGCTAAAAATTCCACCAATTTGAAAACATAAAAACATGCAAAAATAGTCTATAATAAACTGCATAACTGCATATTAAACTAAATTACCAATAGCCACAGTATTGTGATACAAAATAATTAGTTAATATGGCATAATGAAAAAAATATAGTGATAACAAGTGTGCTAGAACCCAGATAGGAGGTCACATTGCACTGTTATCTTTCTCAAGAATAAATATAGCAGCTCAAATAAACAGAACAGGTTTTTATCCAGCTTTGTAAACGGCAGCAAGACTTGCAAGCATCAGAGAAACACTACAGTTTTTAATGATGAAAAGCTTTATTTTATTTTATTTTTTAATTTTCTTTTGAACATGAACAATAATTAAACATAATACAAACTAAAGACATAAACACAAGTAAACAGAAAAAACAACAGAAAAAAAAAGAACAGAGTCAAGTAAGTTTGTCATTTGCATGTTCAAAATGGAATGGGAGGAAGTAAAAAACTTATCTAGTCCCAGCTCAAGGTTTTCTTAGCAGAATTAATAAAAATTACGTCATATCAAAGTTGTGCAACATGCATCCTGACTAGAAGGAAAGGGGAGTACAGTATTTACTTTTACTCCTCACTTTTAACATGAACTCAAAAAAGTATATCCTGTGGTAGCATGGTTGGAAATCATCGTTCAGCTCAGTTCGAAAATACACAGACAGACACAGATTGTGTAACTGATCCTTTTTGCTCTTAAGCAATTTTATCTGAAAACTGGAAAAATAATGTTTTATTACATAACTGCCTTCGTAGTTAATTCCTGTTTAAGAATTTGTTCAGTTTTCGCTCTGCAACTACAGTAAAGCATGCTTTTTTTTTTTCTTTTTTTTGCCTCTCTTTGCTCGCAGTGACCTGCTCTGTGACCTCCGTAGCTCCATCGATGTAGGAGATGTTTACTGCAGCCGACATAAGTATGGGCCACATTTCAGGTTTTATGTCTGCTGTTTCCTTTCTGTGTCTCCATCTCTCATAATGACATGGAGCTTATGTGTGGGGGCGGGGTCAAAGAGGCTCAGTCTGAGGGATTATCATTGTACTCTGCACACCCACATACACACACACGCAAGTGCACGTACACACACACATACACGTGTACAGACAATTTAGGCTGAATTGGATGCAAGCTGAGTTTTTAAGCATTATCAACCCCACCCCCACCTTTATACAAGCACACACCCTGAGCAAAAAGGGCTTTAAGCTCTATCATACACATCACAGAGCACGTCAGGCGACCACCGAGGAAACGTGAGGGGATCAAAACATCAGTAACCTCATCTCCCGCTGCAAGTACAGTAACACTGCTTGGATGCTGTAAACACGAGGAAGGCTGCTCCGGGAGTGTGTGTGTTTGTGAGAGGAGCAAAGGAGATGAGATCTTAGTGGACACTGGCCAGTGGATCAGGATCAGATGGAGAGAGAGCCGGCCTTTCCGACTGGAGCCAAAGGGAAGAGGAGCGAGAGAGTGTGCTCGCGAGAGGAGAGGAAGAGGAGGAAGACGACGTCTGGTGTGGTGGAGGAGGGCCCCACCGGCCAGCAGAGGCACCCTGACTGTTCATCAGCATCCAGTGTCTCCCACGGTATCCGCCTCCGCACTGTTGTTACTGATGACAGCCGGCAGCACAAGGACAAATATTAAGAAGGGAAATATTAAAGAGAAAACATACACGTGTTAGTGACAGCTGAAAGTGTTTTGGATGTGAGCTCAGATACGTTTGTTTACATGCTGCTGTGTGGATGATCTGCTGCGTCCAGCTGTGCTGTGACCTCATTCACTCGCTCTCTGCTACATGGACACAAACAGGCGATGATGAAGAGCTTTATGGTTCAATATTATCAATTAATTGTGTATTCAGCTATAGTATTTCTTTGCTGGCCCTTATTTTACATTACAGTTTTTAAGAGTGCGCAGTTTCACGGCGCTTTCTTACTTTGTTTTTAGAGGATTGTTTTTGGTTTTTTTTACCACATATGAGTCATAATGAGTCAGTTGCCTTTTATTTTTGCTTGCAATCTTTCTCAGTTTTTTGTGTGGTCACGCGCGTCACTGTCAGCACTGGCTGACAAGGTCTGTGTTTTCCCTATTGTACTCCGAGAAATCTGCATATTTCAGCACACTTGGACGTGGATTGAAGGCTAACAAATGTTTATTGGATGCTGTGAATTTCTCTGCTTATTTTAAAGGACAAGCAGTATCAGGAGGCATGTCATCTGTTATGCAATGTCACTGAGAAGCATTAAAAAAATTAAACTAATAATCTGTGTCCTCGCCTAAACAGGATCAATCCTTCTCACTCTCTCTCTCTCTCTCTCATGCCATATCAAATGTTCTTTATGTCTTCAGATGACCGCAGCTCGGCAGCCAGTGGCCTTGAGGTGGTCGACCGACTGACCTATCTGGAGCAGAGGATGCAGATGCAGGAAGATGAAATCCAGCTGTTGAAGATGGCGCTGGCCGACGTCCTCAAGAGACTCAATATCTCTGAGGAGTACCAAGCAGCTGCTGCTGGCAGGAAACCATCGGGCGCTAAAGGTGAGTAAAGATCCGTTACTGGATTAGTACCCACGTGTATATCTGTGGATTCAAGGAATGAGATACAACAGACTGTATGTTGGCTCAACAGTCATGAATTAGTTATACAACATAAAGCAGAAAAAAGGAGCTGATTTTGTTTTATTTGTCTTGACTTGTTGAGTCTAAATTTGATGGTAACTTTTATTCTGAAGGATTCCTTTTAGGGTTGATAATGAAAAGAAACTGGTGACTTTTTAATTTCCACTCAGTCACCAAATATTGTAATCTGTCAGTATTTACTGACTTAATTAATCAATCATTTGATCTATAAAATGTATGGAAACAAGTGAGGAAGGCTATTTGGTATTTTTGCTTGAAAAGTGATTGAAAAGATAACTTATTTTTCAATAACAGCAGAGGAGGCAAAAGTACACACATTTTCTGCTTAGGTAGAAGTATAAATACTTGTGTAAAAAAAAAAAGAAGACTGGTAAAAGTAGAAGTACGGACCAAACTTTTTTTTAAACTCAAGTCAAAGTAACAAAGTACAGGTTCTGAAATGTACTCAGAGTATAAAGTAAAAAGTTTCCCTCTGGAGGATATTTCTACCAATCATTCCATGCAAAGCTAACTGAACCTCACGTCATATTAATATATTGCAAAGATGATTAAACTTAAAGGTAGAATTAGTAGGATTTGTCTGAGCTGTTCCTAAATGCACCAGAAAATTAGTTGATTGTTGAGTTTCATTCCCAGAGTGACAAATAAACATTCTTAAGAACAATAATAAATGATTCGTACTTCATTACTTCAGACATTTGTGTAATAATGATGATTAAATTGAAATATACTTATTAATTAATACATATTAATTAAAACTATATAAAATAACCTGACTGGCACTATATTGCCTTTGATTTATTTATCACCAAATGGGTTTAGCCCTAGTATTTTATATAAATCGTATTTAGTATGTTAAATAAAAATCCAGCA
>JAQLOL010000010.1:7869074-7880181 GCA_029783665.1 Naso thynnoides
TAATAAACTCGTACCGCTGTCACCTGTTGCTAAGAGGCACAGCGTGGACCAGTCAGTCAGGATAGAGAGTACAGAGAGCGTCACTGATTTGGTGAATAGAATGATGAATGGTGAATGGAATCAAATAGGATTTTCACCAATCCTGAATAAAGAAGCATGGGAAAACAGAGATCTTACGATACTTCAGACCATGTCATTACTAATAGCTGTCTATGAATATTATGACATTTTTTCCAAATAGGACACAAAAAGTTATTGAAATTTACCCCAAAGTTACCAACTGCAGCTTTTACAAATGACTCAGTTTCATTTAAATAGGTGAAGGTGAGGTATGACTCAGTGTGCTAAACTGGCCAACTATTACACCAGCCAGAAGTAGTGTCTATGAAGTGAATTTCTGGGTGTTAAAAGCTAATCTGCCATTTTTTAAATTAGTAATATTTCTCCTTAAAATGTACCAAAGTAAAATATCACTAAGTTTCAGTCGAACGCAGTTGCCAGACAGAACTACACTCACTATTCCGATTAGAGCTGGGCAATTAACCGAAAATAACTGATGCTGCAGATGAGCGCAACCAAAGGTACCAACACAACCACAACCAGCTGACCTGTTTAAAGAATTTTGCGAAGTTGCTGTCAGCTCCTCTTTCACCATAACTTAAGCAGTAAACTAAATTACCCAATGAACTGCATTTCATAAGTGATTTGTTTCTTTCCTTCTTTTGGGAGGAAAGTTGTATTGATTCACAATGTGACTAGTTTTAAGTGCTGTTCAATAAAAATGAGTATTGGGCCAAGGCGATATCATCATGGTATGTTCAGTGTAATTTTTACTAATTTTTTATTTATTAGCTTTATTAGCAGTTTAGCAATGTAAAAAATTGTGTACAATAAATAATCGTTCATTAATTGTAATAGAAGTTAAAGTTTGAAATAATCGTGATACTGATTTGAAGCACTGTTGCTAGGGCTGTTGCTAAAAAATTTATTCGACAGAATATCGCAATATTTATCTTGTATCTATATCGTATCGTAACCATGTATCGTGAAATGTATTATATTATGAAGTCTCTGCCAAACTCAACCCTAACGTTCAGTGACACAAAAGAACACTCATGCACGCTATTTTTTTATGTCTTTAACTACAGTGTGTCCCATTAGATTGTCAGAGTGCGCTTAACTTTTATTTCTCATTTTGATGTCAAGGCAGCGACATCAGCGTGTTCAGTAATTTGCCAACATCATTAAGATAAAATGAAAAGGAAATTTTGAATTAAATTGTTTTGACTCAGTCTGTCTGCTGAATTATCAATGCAGACTACCCAGATCATACACAGCACAACTTGTTTATCAGCTATGTTTTGACATTTTCAGTGAACTCTGTGGAATATCGCAATATATCACAATAACGCATTGTATCGCAATGAATCGTGATTATCGTATCGTATCGTGACTCGTGTATCGTGATGTGTATTGTGAAGAATTATGAATTACTGCCCAGCTCTAATTCACATCTTAAAATGTTTTTTAAAAAATCATGATGAAGCAAATCAAGCTTAGTTATAGTAAAAGGTTGAATTAAAAATGTGTCAAACAGTTTATACATGGTAAAAATCAACGCCCATTTTCTCATGCTTACTTACTAAAACTTACTGATAACTGCATGAAAAAAACAGAGACACAAGTGTTACGTAGATGCAGCAGCGCCTCTTTCTCTCACAGTAATAGGTCATTAAATTACTATGAATATCCAAAATCATGAATGCACTGTATAATGTATCTAATTTCCTTCAATCTTGATTTGTGAGATTTGGCAGTTCTACATAGGGGGAGAAAGATAAGCAGTGACACACAGGCAGGGGAGAAGCTTCTCCTTGCAGATCATCACATAAGTGATTTCCCTTTTAACTTTATTGTTGCAGAAGCGTCGCCCTGCTTTTTCAAGATCACAAAAATAATTTATATTTATGAGGTCATTGCAAAGATCAGTTGTATCTGTAGTTAGAGAAGTGCAGAGGAGCAGAATCCCTTGTAGACTGGCGCAGTGTGATACACATCTGCTTCTGCTGTAAACAACCAGACGACTTCTCACAGTGCTTATTAAATTCTGAGGACATAATTTAGCATGCCTATTAATTTTGAAAGAGTGATGGCCAGTGGGAAAACACCATCAGCTGTTTGACCGATGGTGCAACAAGATCACTCTGAGTCATGCACAGTCACACACAAGTTAATGCTGACCTGATGTTGCTGTTTGACCAAAAATGCTGCCAGTTGAAGGATGAAATCCATTTAATTACAGAGAAATTTATCTTGTTTTTAAAATGAATACGAGGAAGTATTTATGAAACAGTCTCATGATTCCTCTGATGATTACAAATTTCCTGTAACAGCAAACAAGACCCTCAGTAAAAAGACTGCTTTTTTTTCTTTTTTTTGTGGTTACTATTAATGCCCATGATTGGATCTAAGTTTTGTTTCGTTTTTGTTTTTTGTTTTTTTTATTGGTAAAATTTCACATCCCTAAATCTAAATGCTCAAAGTCAGCCTCACTTTTTAAGTTATTTTTTGGTTGAGGCAAACTTTTATTTTGAGTCCCTAAAACTTGTCACAAATAAGGAAAGGGTTTCAATAACCAATATTCGTTCAGAACTTTCCACCTGAAAAATATCTTCTGTCAAGACTTTTTAAAGATTCAAGAAGTCTGTCACCCATTTATTCATTTGTTTATTTTCATTTAATTTATATTTCTGCCACTGCCTCATGTTATTTTTTATGTTCTTTGTACTTGAACTGGTATGAATGATTATTTGTACATTGTTTCAATAAAGTTGAAGAAAAGACTGAACACAAAGTGTGTGCTACAAGCTTTGTGGGATCCACTGTTCTTGTAGCTTGGCCCATGACAGGCAGCCTATCGAAACTTCGATTTGAATTGTTCCTTTGTTAAATCTTTCTCTTGCAAGCCTTCCAGCTTGATAAAGTGTTTAACTAAATTACTGGAAATCAATGCTTAAATTCCTGTGAAACCGTAACAACAGCTTATTTCTGTGAGGAGGCTACATGATGCAACTCATTGCAAGCAGACACTTGCATTTCATTTGAAGTAAATATGTTTCCCCCAGGGTCTGAATATGTGAACTAATATCACACGTTTATAAAAAGCACAAGGGGAACATTTTATTGAGATGAAGACTTGCAGCCTAACATCATTGTTGGCTGCTGAGCAAACAGGACTGAATTGCTGTCAAACTACAACGTCCACTCCCGTCCACAACGATTACAGAGCAAACCGTGTCACCCAACAGCTCTATGGCCTGTGCAATCAATGGAATTGCCCACTGGCAAAACACAGCAGGACAGATGTGGGTGATGTGAGCTGTACTAGAAAGAGACCATTCCTGGGATGTCAGAGGATGTATTGTAAATATGGAGGGATTTATTGGTTGCTGACATGCCTGCTGCGATGTGAAGCCCACCCAGAAGATTAGTATTAGGACCACGCACCACTTCATGTATATGATTTATAACCAACATGCATCTGGGAAGACAGAGGAAGGAAATGTCCAAAAGGCACTATTTACTTTGATTGAATTGAATTTATTCAGTTTGAATTCATCTTTACCTTCTTTTAGCTGTGTGTGTTTACATTAACTGTGCACAGCCAATTGAGCCACATGTTAACAACTCCAACAGAGGGATTTATTGCTTTTCCTCTCTCCACCTGTGTCCCTTTCCGTTAATGAAAAGCTGCCAGATCAGTGTGTGTGTGTACGCCTGTGTGTATGCATGGGGATGGTCGTGTTGCATCCAGAGCTCCACCCAAGCCCGGCACGCCACCTCACATCATAAGCAAGAAAAGACGGGAGCCATCAGATGAATTAAAATCTGTCGCTCCTCCTCCTCCTCGCCTCCCTTCCCTCTCTCAATGCGGACTTACGCATCCGCGCCTCGGCCAATCCCAGAGCAGAGTCGGGGGGTAAGAGGAGAGAGGGGGGAAGGAGGAGAAGGAGGGGCAGGACCAGCAGCCTCCGGGGCTGGCAGCCCATCGTTCTTGTCACAGCTGGGAGGGGAGGATGGGAGGGATGGAGGGAGGTGGAAGGACGAGGGGGGGCTGGAGAGGGAGGAGGTAATCCAATGAGACACAGAGAGGGGAGGCAGCGCGAGGGCAACGCCTCACAGCACCGGGAATCTCTCTCTATCTCCATCTCTCTCTTCCCCCCCTCCTCTGTCTCTGAAGCGTAAAAACCAAACGACTCTCATCTCCCATTCAGTCTCCCCTGTATGTGGCTGAGAGCTGCTGTCACATTTTTAAGCCTCTTTCCTCACAGGTCACTATTCTCCCTCATTTTTATCCTAATTTTGCTTCTCTACCAGCTAAAGGATGAATTGATGGACACAAACCAGGAATATTTTTGGTCACTCCTGTGTCTTCATTATCCTCAGCATCTTTTACTGGAGTCATCTTTGTTCTTGTGCTCACAGCTGCTGAGTGTACAGTAGCCGCTAGTGGGGAAATAGGTTAGTGTGCCTGTTTGGTGGCGGGCAGCAGAGGTGATTGAATGTTCTGTGCACGGTGGAAACGAAGAGGAGGGGGATGCCTTCCTGGCGGTAGCGCTTTGTAGCCCTGCGACCGCTCGGGGAGAAGGTTACTTTGGATGCTGCTGGTGAACTTCGACCTTTAGTGGAAGTGTCAGCGACAAAATCCAGGACAGACAAAGGCAAAAGAGGCTTTTTTTTTACCCTTGTTTTCGCAGTTTGGAAACAGGACAGACCTGTGTGTCTGCTGTGTGTGATCACCATGGACATCAACCTTCAGGCACACCGATTTTACTTCCCCCAGATCTACTGTGCCGAACCGGGGGCACAGCCACAGCTCACTGAGTTCAAAGTCAGGTAGGCTAAGAAGGTCTTCAAACTGGACCCATCAGTAGATGAACGGTCTATCACTGACTGCTCGAGCGTGGAGACACCCAGACATGATATCTCAGTTTGATTTTGTTCCTATCAGGTGCATTTCACAGCCACACAAAAATCAGCTGGAGAGTCATGATTGTCTTTCCCGGCAGATCTCCAACTGCTGCTGGATATGAAGCATTTCTCTATATGATGGTGTCTGTGTATGAGCAGTGCTGCTGTGAGTGGCTGGTTGCCCTTGCAGGGGGATGGGGCTGCATGCTAATGTGTAAGCTAGCTGTGCAGAAAAGTGTCAGGCTCCTGGGAGAGGCAGAGGGCATTGATGGCCTATGGAGGAGCTTGCCAAGTTTGGGCAGAGGGGGTGACAGTGCCGCAGTTGTGTTATATTTGCCATGCTGCGCCCTGCGGCCGCTGAAGCCCTCTTGTTGGCCGCCTCTGTGGCTCTTTTGTTCTCTGCGTTTACGCCTCTCCGTCTTTTTCTGCTACTCTTCCTCTCCAATCACTGCCAAAAGTGTTCAGGGTGGCTTGTTGCATCCACAGCCGACGCCTGCCGTCATGGTTGCAGAGCTCTCAAAGACGCATGCTCAGAGATGCAACAGCTTCCCTGCTCTTTGTCTTGTTGAGATGTGATTGTGTTGGAGGGAGCTGTTGCATTCAGGGGTGCAAGAAGTCAGATCTGATACTGTCTGACATCCATATAAGAAATGATTGGTCTTTTTATTTCAATTAAGCATAAATTCATAATTATTTTAATGTGTTTTTATCCATCTAGTTTTGAACCCATCAGCATCGTTTCATCCTCGTATTCATCTTTTGAGAAGTGCTTGTAATCTTGTATGCGGTGCGTTTGACGATTCCTCCTCTAACAGCTCTGATTAGTGCAGCTTTAAGAGACTCAGCCAGAGTTTTGCCCCGCTAAGCAGCTTTTAGTTTGGCCAGTGCTCCAGGCTGGAGCAGCTTTACGGGGCTACAGCGTGTCACTATCACGGCCTGGCCGAGCTCCCTGATTGCTCCACGGGAGTGCAAGGGCTTTTACAGCTGGGCGGCATCACCAGAAGAAAGAGAGAGTATCCGTAACCCAGTTCTCTGCATGTGCCCACCTCGTTTGAGTCATCCAGGGGCAACTCTTAATGATCACATTTTAGTATTTCATTTGACGTTTTCTAAGTTTTCTTAGCCTGATAAACGGTTAAATATGTTCGATCCTTTGCAGTTCCACCTCAGGGACCTTCTGTTAAATGTCCACATCAGCAAACATAAGGAAATGTCAGAAAATGTCAGCAAATATCAGCGTTTGATGAGTCTTTGTACACTGCAGCCTTGATGAAAACAGCTACAGTCTCGCACATTTCCGGCTATGCCTGGCACCTCTCGTCTTCTTCGCTGGAGGAGGGACACACAGGGGAGGCACACAAACACACACAAACCTGTATAAGTGAGATGTGTTTTCACAAAAACAATCTAGACCCTTAATCAATATTAATGTTTCACAAACAAGATTTATGCAGTGAAGAGAAGCAGAGAGAGGTTTTATTAAAAATGCACCTGGATAAATTTTATTACTCATCACATTTGTGTCTCACTGTTTAATTTTTTTTCAGCAGACTGTAAACAGGAAATGGACACAGCAACAAAGCAGCATCAATCACCATGTCATTTACAAAGTGAGCTCATTAGGGCTGAGTAACAGTAACGACGAAGAAGAGAGATGAGAGATTAAAAAATGAGAATTCATGGAGACGGAAAAGAAAAAACCGAAAGGCAGAGGAAGGAAATGAGACGATAGGGAGAGAAATATTGAGACCAGGGGAGCGAGGGGGGATGGTGAGAAAAGCAAAGCTAAGCAAAAGGAAGAGAGAGTGGATTGTAAATGTGAGACGGAAACAGTCAGATGGATTGGGTTGAAATTAGATGAGAAAGAGAAGATTGTAGTTAAAAAAATAAAAATGTGTTACAATACTTCTTGGTGTGGTTTTGGTATGATACATGCCTGAAAAACATTTGCAAGGGATGCTGGGATATAAGCGCCAGCCTGAGCTCCATGGTGACTGAAGTAGACATAGTCACAATATAGCCAGATAACCATGACAACCAGTGCTGGTGAGTCCATGGGGGCGCATCGACATACAGAGCATGTATGCACAGAAATGCACACATGTACAGGGGTAGACCTTCTGCTTCAAAGCCTCTTCAAGCTCCAAAAAGGAATGCAGCCTTCTTGGTAACGTCTCACTGTCCTCATGTTTCCATAAATTGGGAAGCGAACTGAAGGCAAACTTAAAAAATTTCACCAAAAAAAAAAAAAAAAAAGCAATTAGGAGCGTTTCCTCCGGAGGCCATCAGGTGACATGGATATGTTGTTTGTTTATTTACACACATGCAAATTCTATTTCACGCACTTGTTTTATAAATCACGTGCCTTTTAGTAACTTGCAAGCACATCCTCATTAAAATGCATCACGATTTAACAATTTGCATGCGTGTTTTCTATTTTGCATGCCAGTTTTATAAATTGTACACGTTTGTGTGAAATACAAATAAAATGCACATGCAGATTACTAAATCGCGCATCCATTTTACAAAATGTGCATGAAGTTAATAAAATGTGTGTGCAGTCTATAAAACAAATACTCAAAATAGTGCACACATGTGCATGCGTTTCCCAAAAATAAAGCCATACTGACGTCACCCTTTGGGCTCCGTAGTTTCCAGCAGCTGGTCTGGAGCTAATAAACTAGGCTGCAAAGTGGAGTTTGGTCACAAGATGGCAGTATAGACAACATCAAACATGGTTTTAAAAAACAGTAGAAGTAGATGCTGCAGACGGAAATAAAACATTGTCCTATTCTGTTGCTGTTTACCATTTAAAATTGCCATTACAATCTTTGGATGAGATCATGGGACACTTTGGTCTCCTTGTTGTTCCACACATGCCTGTTGTTCATGTTGCTATGAGCCATGTTTTCGAGAATATCTGGGAAGAATCAACTTCTTCTTCTTCTTCTTCTTTTGGGGAGCGGAAACATCAGATAATTATTCACTACGTCACAATTAATTTGACGCAGCTGTTTCCATCTCTCCTTTTGCACATTAACTGCTTTTAGACAAAGGCAAAGATGACCTAGCTTGCCTACTCTAACTACTGACAAAATTGTGCTTGCTATGCTGCTATGCTAAAGCTAGGTGTTCACCGTTAGCAGTCTGCTTTTCATCCCTTCATGTAGGTCATAATATCCACACAGTGATTTTTAAAAAATTTCCTTTCAGGCTTAAATTTTATTAGGCTTTATGTTACACTGTAACATAATTTATAATTTTGTAGTTTAAATTAGCCTTTAAAAAGTAGCTAAAAGGCTAAAGCTAAAGCTGTTTCTGTTTTCCACTGACAGTCAACGGCAGAAAAACAGCAGCATTTGTTGTTTGTTCAAATATTTAAAAAAGATCTTGTTGTTTTTTTTTACTTGCCTGACAAATATACCTTATCCATGTGACGTTTTATTAATGTTGTGTCTCAGAAGCAGGAGCAGATATAGGAATAGCGTTAGCTAAAAAGCTGAAACACAGTGCTGCTTTTATTCCATGATATTCCATAAACTCAAGTAATTTTCTCATTTTAACTAAGCATTTTTGTAACCATATCTTACTGATAGCAGTGTCAAAGTGGAAAATGTGTTTGTAACAGTTGTTTGAAATGGTTTTGAAAGTACTGGCAATAAATGCCGTATTGGTGATAGCGGGTTACAGTCATAAAACAATAATATGAGTTGATTGGAGAGGCATTGTTGCCAGAGTTTTTGCCATTTATTTTTATAGGATGTGTCAGCTAAAGTAATGAGATCTAAGAGGTCAGATTCACACAAGATTCTTTATTTTCCAGGTACATTAACTTAACATTAACTGCCACATAAGACGAAGATAAGATTTTTTTTTTTGCTTTAATCCCAAAATATGATAAGACTAAAGCTTTAAATGTCTACTTAAATCAACTCATCTCTCCTCATAAATACGATTTCATTTATTAGCTGAGTCTGCAATTCAGGTCTCTCACTACATATTCACCTTGAAAGCCTTTGACTGAACTGTAAGAGCTGCTTTTATGCACGTTATTGCTTGAGGATTAGCCAACGTCTTGTGCTGAAGAAAGAGTGCTCTGTTTTTCAGCATTCTCAGGAGACCAAACGTCTGTATTATTCCCTCAGTGCACTGTAGCCTGACAGATTACTCCACCGCACATACATGTCAAACATAAAAAAGCACTGCTGTAAATTTTTAAAAATATACTGCTTCATTGAATTCACAGACTGATGATTTGTAGCACACATAGGAACCATGTAAAACCAACACATGTCAACTTTAGAGCTGTTTTTTTAAAGAGAGCAAGTTGGCCAATTAAAGAATGTGTTTTATGCAGACTATCAGTTCCTAGTGCAGTCTGCAATTTAGAGCACTTAACCTAATGCCCTTAAGCAAACGTTAAACTGCAAAATGGATCACATGTAAACATGTCTGCCTGCTGTGTGCGTGTGTGTGGTGTGTGTGTGTTTGTGTGTGAGGCTCCACAGTAAGTAGCAGCAGTTAAATGGCATCATAAGGAGAGAGAGCGCAGCCTCGGGGCATCTCCACAGCTTCCTCCTTACTTCCCTTTCACTCTCTCCTTTGTCCTCTTTGGCTTACAGGTATCAGGAAGTGTTTTTTGAAGACAATCTGAGTGTTAATGCTCCAGCCATGCTCTCACCTACAGTCTCCTCTCTGCTGGGAATATTTTTCCCCTCTGTCAAATGGAGACACATGCATTTTTTAAAGCCACCCCCGCTCCTCGCTGTACTCCCTATCTTCAGTATCTTTCCGCCTCCTTAGATTTAGCTCTCTGTCTCAGTCTTAATTTATCTTCTATCTTCCTCTCCCTGTTTTCCCCTTATTCTCTTTCTTGTTCTGGCTCTCTCTTGGTCTCAGCATGGAGTCTAACCCACTCTGCCCAGTGGTTTGATTTTTCAGCTCATGCCCGGGATGATTGGGAGAATGATTGAACTCCTTACATGCAGCAGTGGACGAAGACCAAATTTAATTTCTCTCGTGTGTTTACTGTAGCACATAGCTACAGTTGGAGGTAAAAGAGAATGGCCTGAGGCGCTGGTCTCTGTATTAAACATTCCAGCAGAAATGCTCATTAAGCTGAGATCAGGATTCCCACAAAGAGCAAACTAGACAGGAATGTCTGGCTCCTTGAAACCTTTAATGCCACACATGAAACACAAACGAATGCCCTTTAAAAGAATAGTGCGACTAGCCCAGGTCTGTCCAAAGTTGAAAAGCTTGTTGACCTTGAAAGCTCACCAATTAGCTAATTAACATGATTTATCTAAAGCTTTAGATGTGCTGTTTGGGGTAGCTAGGCTAGCTGTTTGCTTGTTTTCAGTCTTATTGCAAAGCGTCTTCAAAATATGCCTTTGCGTCTTCAAAATATGGCTGCGTTTACACGAATATATTGGTCACATACATGCAATGCACACTCTGCATTTCACCCATCCCTGAGGAGCAGCGGGCAGCCACAGTGTAGCACCCAGGGACCAACTCCAGGTACTGAGCCAGTACCTTGGTCAAGGGAACTAACTGGAGATACACCTAACATACGTGTTTTGATGGTGGGGGAAACTGGAGCACCCGGAGAAAACCCACACGAACCCAGGGAGAACATGCAAACTCCACATAGAAAGGCCCTGCCCCAGCTGGGAATCGAACCTACCTATGAGGCAACAGTACTAACCACTTTGCCACCGTGACGCCCAACCAAACCAACAACACCGTAGTATGCATGCCAGGCCAGTAGTCTGCGGTGTAAGTTTGTAATTACATACCGTTTGAGCTGCTAAAGATATTAACTTCCTGTTGCCGCTAAGTGCTGAGCAGCCACAAATGAAAGAAATTCAGCTCTAGACTGACTTCCTAAATTATGCTTTGAACACTTAAATTTGCTTCAATAGACTGTCATCATATTCAGCTGCTTCCGTTGCACTGCAAAATGTTTAATCAGAAATGGTAGCGGTTAGAGCGGAATGCAATGACTTGTGCTAGCATTAGCATCATCACTGCATTCACAGGCACTCTGCTTACCATTTTACAGAGCAGGAAAGAAGGTTGCGGTTTCAAAAGATTGCAGCACGCTTTTGTCAAATAAAGTGTTCTGTTTGAT
>JAQLOL010000010.1:7901984-7915656 GCA_029783665.1 Naso thynnoides
CATTCCCCCTCTCTCTGCCCTGTTTCCTGTCCACTCTTCAGCTGTCCTGTATATAAAGGCACAAAAAGCCCAAAAAATTTATCTTAAAAAAAAAACAACAACAACAACAAAAAAACAAACTGGAAAAATTTGGTTACACTACATCGGCACCCTGCCGTAAGTCTACTGCGGCAAAATAAGTGAAAACACCCGCATGCTCGGGCTCACACTGGTAATCTGTGAAATCTGGCAGATGAGCCAGACAACTATCGCCGTGTGACAAAATAAAGTATCTATGCTAGCTGCTGTGTCTCATTACAGCCTGTCGATTTAAGAATTCTTTGTTGCGACTGGCCCACCAATGGGCAGGCGGCGCCCACAATGTGAAAACATACAGGCTATTAACAAAAATAAAAACCGCTGTTTGTGGCCGGCCTTCTTGTCTAGGCTATCTATCACTGCAGCCCGTAACCTACATTTAAAAAAATCTCTGTGCGGCCCTTTGATATTGGAACAGCCCATCTGAAAATGCAGTTATCAAGCAGCATGTGGGCTAATGCAATAGACTCACCAGTGACGATTGTCGCATTTAAAATATACAGGATCAGCTTTCAAGGCAATCTTGTTGATAACATTCCTGTCAAATGATTTAATCCCTTTTCCATTAATAGCACAGCAAAGTGTGTATAACGTGTCGCCCCATAAAAGAGTTTTTCTCTCTGACTCAGCCAGAGTCTCACAGTCATCACTGACGTAGTAGTGACTGATTTTTAGCAGTGGACCTAATTTGGGATGCCATCCCAATGAGACACATCTCTAACTCGTGCAGGAAATCGCAGATCTTTCTATGAAAGCATGTTTGTCTTTACTTTGTTACAGCGAAACTCATTTGTGTTGTGGGATCCCCTTGCTCTTATTTTCTCTACTCTTTGTAGGGTTAAGCACAGAGCGGGGGGTGGGGGTTTGGGTGATGGGCGGGGTCACGCTGAAATTGCCCGGGCTAAATTTTGTTCAGTCTGGAAGTCTTCCCAATTTTAGCCTTAAATTAAGCTGCAAGTCTGCAATATTACAGCAAGAGCAGCTTCATTTTGGCATACAGTCCCCTCTACTGGGCACTGTGGAACATTAGTCATGACACAGCATCCTCAGCACTTCATAACTCAATACACACCCTAACCCTTAATGTAGCACAGAGCCTTTTTAAGTCTATCATTTAGTGTCAAAGCGCAAATAAATAAAATGGACTTAATGCATAAAACCAATCACATCAAAGAATATTTTAATGTGGTAGTTTGCAGGCAGGCTTATTTAAAAATATATTGCTGTGGTGAATACACATGCAAGAGCACTGTGTGTGCACTAATATGTTTATAAGGAAGAGAAACAGATATAAATTGGGGAGTGATCGCATGACAGGCTGAGAGGCAGAGTGAGCATCGCAGCTTGCCTGTCATTACTCCAGCAGCAGCAGCAGCAGCAGCAGCAGTGTGTCTCCCCCTGCAGTCCCCCCCAGCCCCTTAATTAGAATGAGTCATTGAGAAGATGTCCCCCGGGTCCCGTGCTAGAGAGCAGATCTTTTCATCTGCCTAATAACACGGGACGGGGAACAAAGAGGCTCGAGTGACAGCAGCCAAACACAAGTGCACAAATACACCAGAGAAGGACACACACACACACACACACACTTCATAGTTAGACTGATAGCCTTGATGTTACCAGTTCAACAGTACAACAGTGACTGCAGCTGAATAAGAGATACAATCAGAACCAACACTATCACACACACTGCAGAAGCCGCATGAATAGCTGCTTTCATGTTCGCAGCGCGCGTGTGTGTGAGAGAGTGTGTGTGAGAGAGAGAAAAATATGCAATTAATTGATGTAGTTTGGTGTAGGTTTCTTTTCAGCACATCTGTTTGCTCAAAGGGCTTTTATAAGAGCACTCACACCTCGTAAAGCAAAGATCAGGATGATGAGAGATTCTTCCTCCAATGTAAACAGGTGTGCTGCCCCCTCTAGTGGTAAGAGGGTCAAAAGTTAACCTTTTGTCCTCGGTATGTTCTCACATTTGAGTACGGGGAGAATACTGTAGATTGCTGTAAAAATAATGGGCCATTTCCATGCCTGTTTTCATACTGGGTTATCTGTGAGGGTGAAGGCACAGTTGGATATGCCAGTAATGTCTTGAGATCAGATATAAGACTCGAGACAATTAATGTTACATGATTTACAAACTGAAAAATCCAGTTTGGCAATTGTATGAGTGATGGATCAAGGACATATATTGAGATGGAGCAGATAACAATGGTTCTGGTTTTTTTTATTTCACATCATTCCAAGTTGAATATGAATTTTTTGGGCTATGAATGATGTTAAGTTCTTTAGCAGTAACAGTTTTTTTGCTTTAGCTAAGCATATTTCTTACCTTCTAATAGTTTAAAGAATTCAAGACACTTTATGGCATGAGATTCATAGTTTTGTATATTTGTCTTATGTCTTAAATTTTATTGAGGACTTAAGAAAATTTCTTCTTGACTTAAAGAATAAATAGACAAAATCTCACATCTTTGGATCTATCACGAATGGGAATTATATTCAGTTGCATCTTTTCAGTATTTCTGTGTTTGATCGAAGTGCCTGACATATTCTTGACATTTTAATATGATAGTTCACCAGTATGTGTGTACGAAGCTCGTTCTGAACGGATTCACGTGGATCAGCTGGCTGTATTATTTGTACGTTTGAGTGGCATCAGGCCGCGCAGCCAACAGACAAACTCGACCTTTTGAAACATTAACCAGAGATGCTCGCTGCGCTGCTGCCACTGCCTGGAGGTGTGGGTTACAAGAAGATGACAGATGATACTGTGGCTGCATGGAGGAGGGGAAAAAAAGGCAGGCAGGTGAGGAGGACGGAGAGATAGAGAGGGAGGTGATGGAGGGGGAGGAAGAGGAGCTGAAGGCGAGAGATGGTCAGCAGGGAGTGGGTCTGTCAGTGCCTCTGCGTCTGCTACAGCCGCCTCCTCTTCTTCAGCATGTCATGTAGGTAGTAAAGCTCTGTGTGTGTGTCTGTCTGTGTCTGAACTTCCGCATGACAATTATAGGTTTGAGTTTTTTTGCGTGTGTTTAAAGGTAGTGCTTTCCATTCCTGCAAGCTTATGATGCCATCAGCCAGCATTATAATTTCACAGTGAAGGCCAAAGCTAATCTTTATGCCTCAGATAATCTAATAATCTAATCCACTTCCCCTTTTCTATGCTGAATGCTGTATTTGTACTTCAGTGCAGTGTTCTTCTGCATTAAAAGTATTGTGAACATTCAGTTACTTTAAATTTTTAATGAAATAAAACTGGAACTTACAAAATAAAGTGCACAGATGTTTTATTTTTTAAAGTTCGAGTTGAGTGTCTGATTCTCACTGCTAAAAGACAACTTTTACACTTGCAACAGAAGTGATTTCAGCTGTTATCAAAGTCACTAATTGAAAAAAAATGTAAGAAGAGTAAATATCCTGACTAAAACAGAATGCATATGCAGTGAATCTGTGTATATTTTGTGTTGAATCCTCTAGTTTGTGTTATTTATGTATTGTACAAGTATTAGTTAACTGATCTGCAGGAACTGAGTGGACAAGTTTAGTGAGTGATTTATCAAAAAAGGAAAGCCTAAACTCACTCATCCTCCATTAACTTCAGAGTGAGAAAATTCAGATTTTTTTTTCTGGTTTAAAATCACATCTCAGAATCAGATTGTAAATCATACAGCTCTAGTTTTGAAATGTTGGTCAGATTTGAATTCGGTGTAACCGTGGGCTGAACGGACTTATGATACCATTTGTCATTACTTTATCAGTCATTACTTTTGCTGGGTGGAATCTATCTAACCAGTGAATGCAGGTTGCCAGGTAGCAGAGTTATGCATGACCGTGTTTGACTTAATGCTACAGCCAGTTAGCTTAGCTTATCCTAGCTTATGTATCTTACGTGCAAATATGCTGCCCTAAAATGTACACAGTTGGGGACATGTTGGATTTAACCAAACGACCCAGACTTACACACATGCTGAGTACAAAACGGACAGGATGTGTGATCCTGGATACAGACACACAGACAGAATTATCTTAATATCTAGAATTAAAATCCGTCATGTCACAGTAAGGCAGCTATGCAACCAACAAAGTATGGATAACACATGCATAGTTAATATTACCATTAAAGCTGGGGTAGGCAACATTTGGAAATCGAGCTAGCTGTAGCATGTCGCTTCCTGCACCCTCCCTTTCCTGTTTTTGTTCCAGCGTGCGTTTTATTTCGTTTGTTGATGCGCTCTCTTTTAAGGCCAGTTTACACCAAAGATTCACGACAAGACGAAACGGATACAGGGAAAGTTTCAGCAGCGTAAAACGACCTGCAGTCACCTGCAAACGTTTTTGACAGAGGTCAATTTAGGAGCATTAGGCATAACACTTGTTTCAACAGCCAATCAGCTCATACCAGCGTCACCTGTTGCTAAGAAGCGCAGGTTAGAGCAGCCAATAGGAACATGGGCTCCGTGAAATTAGTATGATTTGCTGAAAATACCCTGTGACAACGTGAATACCAGAGGTGTGAACTAAAGTAACATGACTTGGACTTGAGTCAGACTCAAGTCACAAATCTGAAAACTTAAGACTCGATAATATCATAAAAGACTTACAATTGGACTTGGACTTTAACTCCAGTGACTCATGACTTACTTAGCCTTGAGCCTTTTGGCTTGAAAATACTTGAAATTTAAATGTATGTTAGTTAAAAAGTGGCATGAATCAGTATATTTCCTTTCATTTCTTGAATCCGCTACTAATTCCCAGCAAGTCGACACATTTAATAGACTAGCAGAATGAAAATTATTTGTTAAGACTTGAAATTACAAGTTTAGGACTTCTGACTAGACTCAGGACTTGAAAGCAAACACTTAAGACTTGCATAGCAAAGACTTTGTCACACCTCTGCAGAGCTAAGCCTGAACACAGAGCCACAGAGAGGTGCAGGTGTCTAGTGTTCTTTCAGAGCAGCTGAAAAACAATATAGGCTACAGAAAGGTTATTATGGGATTTTAGTGCGAGGACGCCAAAGATAAACTGCCTACCCCAGCTTAGTTGTTAAGAAATTCTGTTCTGTCTCATTACAAATGTGCAGTAGTGGATATAAAAAAATGAACTAAAATAAAAATTTGGATGTAGTCTCATTTCTACATGAGACATTAAGATTTAAAACAGTTTTTATGAGGAAATAAATGTGCTTTAATGGCTTAAAAAATCATTACAGTATATACAGCCCCGTGGATTTGAGAGAGACTGTGTGTGTGTGTGTGTGTGTGTGTGGGATGAGGTATCTGATAGTAGGCATTAGTCACGTCTTTTGTCGCCCTGTGTTATTTTTGGGTTTCTGTTACTTGATCAATGGCGGCCATTATCACCATCAGCTCTCCAGAGAGTCGCTCCCATTAGAGATGTGAGCAGTGGAGAGAATCATCAGTGAGTACTGACCCTGAAAACGGCCTGACGTTGTCGAGCTGTACGACTGTTCTGAAAGGGACACCTCTCATTAGACAGAGGGGTACGGGCTCAAATGATTCATGGTAATGATGAAGCACGTCAGTGTTTTTGTTTTGTACACACTGACGACAGCTTTCCATTAATAGCCAAGGAATCATAAATCAACAAAATAACTTTCTCCTCTATTCCTGTAACTTTAAAAAGGCTTGATCCCAGCTTTCAATTTAAAAAGGGTGCCGGTGCCAAAACACGAGAGCGAGCATAAATTCTGAACTTTTCCGCTGCAGTTGTTCTCTGGAGGAACAATGAGGATTAATATTGTCCCAGAGGAGTTCAGTGATGAGAAAAGTTTTAATAAAAACTGATGATTCATTCTGATTCGATTGTAATCGCTGAGTTGACGTCCTTTTGTACTCATCTTATCATGTCTTAAATTAATTACAATCCTTATCTGGCTCGCCATCTGCAGATCTCACTCATGGTGTTAAATGGATTACACTCTGAGTGCCTTGTAGCTCAAATCACATCATAAACAAAAGAGGGAGAGAAACTAGAGAGCGACACAAATCTTTGATATCGATCCTCCCTTCTTGTGATTTCTTTACATCAGTAAAAGACATAATGTCTAAACACAAACTTTTCAAGCTGATTATGATGGAACAGGAAGAAATGATCCATCTGAGCTTTTACAGTATTATCAAAAAATATCACACATTCGTTTAAAAGGTGAAATGATAGTCCAAATTTGAACTCAGGGTACTCTTGTTAGGACAGGAAGGTGTGAAAAAATGTAGTCTGAGAGTAAAGGCTGATAGATAAATAGATATATAGATATATCGATAGATGGATAGATAGACAGATAGATAATTTCATTGCGTTGGCTTGCAAAAGTTAAAAGAATGCTAAAATACTAAAACCTAATAAAAAGTGATAAATAGTAATCAAAAGGTACAGAAAGAAAGGTAAAATAAAAACATATATAACGTGTGCCTTTACACAGGCTACTGGATGCGTAACGAATAAACGACATGAAAATGCAAATTTTTCAGATGTGATTTTCCGGATCAAAACTATTTACACTGGCAGCGACGTGGATTTGCAGCGGAAATAGAGGGAAACGAATTTTGCAAAAGAGCTTTGACAGCTCACTCTGAAGAGGAAAAAATGGACTCTACAGTCTCAGGTCCACATTGCACGCAGCGGTAGAGACACTCCTACTAAAGGCTCCTGTTATTCCCTACCTGTAGTAACCACAAAAAAACAGTACTTGCCAGGTTGCCAAGGTTGTTATCTGTCTGGGCAGAACTCTCCTTTTTATTTAATATTGCATAATTGCCAATAACGAGGGGTTTTTGGTCCGCCAGATCCTGAAATTCCTCTCAAAACATGGCGCTAACCGTTTAGACTCCTGCTCTACAGTGAAAAACAGACGTGGTGTTCATTCTGCACAATGATCATGATTGGTTGATACCTTTGTTTGCAGTGTGAAAGTCCAGAAAAATCGACCTCGAACCAAAAAAACAAAAGGAAAAAAAAAACCCGCATGCAGTGCATAAGGACCTTAAGCTGTAAACTAAAGCTGTCTGATAAATGTAGAGGAGTAAAAAGGACAATATTTGCCTCAGAGATGTGGTCAATTGGCGGAAAAAAGTAGTGTAAAATTGACATCCTCAAGTTAGGTAAATAAATTTGTAAATTTGCTCTTCCAGCACATGAGTAAATGTACTTAGTTACGTTCCGCCATTGGCTCAAACACACTCGAGACCCTCGCTCAGCAGCTGTTTTTATGTTCCATAAAAGTTGCATTTTATCACAGAATAATATTCATGAGTCTCTGGATAACTTGTGAATGTGTGTGTGTGTGTGTGTGTGTTTATGTGTGCGTCTGGGATGGGGATATTGTTCTCAGACAGTATTAAAGAATCAAGTGGAGCATCATGTATCCCTAGCAGAGCATTGTGGGTAACAGGAGTACACACATGAGCGGTGTGAAAGCAGGATCAAGCAGCTGCGTCTCATGCGCTCAAACACTGTTTTATGCTGCGTGCTTGTTTTAACTGCACAGGAGGATAAATCAGCTCAAGTTAATTTACCTCGAGTGAGGGATTAATATGCTGTTCACTGCACATTACTCATCACAGAAGAATAAGGACGTAATGATCAACTGCTGTTTGATTCCCTGTCATTTGGTTGTTAATTAGTCTGACTGGGACTAATTTTCAATTAACATTATACTGCTTATGATGGATTATTAATGTCAGCTTCACTTCAGCTGTGTCTCTTTCTCTCTCTCTCTCTGCTTCATTTGCATCTTTAGGTCCAGCTGTCCAGCGCCAAGTCCAGAATGGACCAACTTCAGATGAGATAGAAGCTCAGAGAGCGAGGTAACATTTGGCAAAACTTTGCTGTTAAACGCTTAAACAAAACTGAAATAGTGAAGCATCTGGAAACTAAGCATCAGTTAAAGGTGATCCAGCGGAAAAATTCAGGTTTTATCATTCGTTTATGCTGCTTGCCTTCAATTTTGCGCATTTCACCTTTAAATGGGAGAGGGGTCTGAGAGACAAACAATGCAGAAGAATCACAGGAACTCATTCACAGTAAAACCTCTTTATTGTTAGATTGTCTAATCCAGTGGTTCCTAAAGTGAGGGTCGGGACCACCTGGGGGGTCGCTTTGAAAGAACAAATACATTTTTAAAATAACATAAAATTGCACATTTAACCCATTATTGTACAAATTCTGGTAGTATTTTTTTTTTTATATTCTTATTTTAATTATTTTAAAATAATATTATGGCTGTGAAGCTGTTTTTCCTTTGCTTTTGCATAGGCCTTACAGTGCATGTGCGCGGCTGTGCATAACCTTATGTGCCACCTCCAGGGTCGATGGGGGTCCCCAGTGTCTGGCACTGGTATTTTAGGGGTCACGGGTTGAAAAGTTTGGGAACCCCTGATCTAACCAGTGACGTAACGTCCACTGCCTGCTTCTAAAATGTTTACCAGTTTGACTTCTCGTGTTTAGCCAAGGTGAACTTTACGCGACCTCAGTCCAAATGAGTGTAGTGGACAGGATTACGGTAGTGAGTGCAGTCCCATGTGTCGGACAACCTGTCACACAGAGAGAATATGAACTGTAGCAACTGAGATAAGCAGCCAGCTGCCCTTAGTGGCTTTTATTCCTATTCTCTTTCATCCCTCTCCTCCTCTTAATACCCTCTTTCACCCTCACAAGGCTAACTCCTCTGGGCAACAGTCAGATAAAGACAGTGAGCTTTAGAAAAGGCTAAAACACAAGACGTTCCCTTCTCGGAACCTTAGAGGAAGCTCAGTATTCCAAATGATGCTTGAGGCAGTTTTCGTAACTTGACGGCCTGCGTTTATTCCACTGTGGCTACTCTTCCTCTCCCCCCTTCAGAGACACACTCAGTCACAACTAGGTCTTTGTTGCTGTTTTTAAACCTATTTCAGCTCGGCCTATTGGTTTATCCAAATGCCAAATGCTAGGGCTTAAGAGAACAAATATGATGGGAGTCACGGCTGTCTCTGATCCCATGTCTGCTAAACTGTACCTCTGGCACAAAGGATTAGTGCTGTGATTGTAAAGGGAGATTGTGTGCTTATGCGCGTGGATTTTCGGGCTTCAGTGTGCATGTGTGTGTGTGAACGTAAATTAATTTGCCTGAGCTCTCTCCAGTGGTAGCATGGCAGTATTGCTCAGCAGCTCTGCTCCTGCTGCGTGCACCGCTGTCACGTCGGGGAGGTTGCTGCCTCAGCACTTCTTCTCTCCAACACACAGCTGGAAAATTCCACTTCCTGTCCATGAGCTTTCTCCTTTCCCCCCTCCTGAGTCGTGACATACATATGCTTCTCACATCAAAGGCGGAGATGTGAGGAAAGATGAGAGGGGGATGGTTGTAAGGTGGAGAGAGGAGACGGATGGAGAAGAAGAAGAGATATGGTTGAGAGACGGTTTTGGACGGATGAGGAGAAAGACTTTTACCTCATGCTGTAACAGAGAAGAAACTGTGCAGCAGAGCCAAAAAATATTTGACATTAGCAGACAGCTAGATGGCTTCAAGTCAGGTAAAGTTTACAAGCTAAAGCTGCCTCAACGGAGAAAATTCACCCTGTCTGCCACAATATATACACAATTTTGCACATAAAAGTGGATCGTGGGGGCTACATTTGCTCTTAAAAAGCAGCAAGTGTAGAAGAAATTTTAAAGAATTACATTTTTTTGTTAAGTAATTTCTGTTACTATTACTACATAAGCATGAAAGGGATGTACCACAAATATCCTTTGCAAGTTATTTTTTTGTTTTATTCAGCTTTGTTTTGCAGCTGGAGTGGAGAAGGAAACAGCATAACGATTCTGATCCCAAGCCCGTCATCCACATTAGTCTTTATTTTTAACCCTTGTACCCTCTTAAGAGTGCATGGAGGAATCAATCCAGGATTGGGGGAGAGTGTGACCCAAGGGTCCTCAAATGACCAAAAAATCGTCAAGGAAGGGATGAGGGCTGACATAGAAGCATTTTTAGGTGATATGTTACAATAGGTTTCTGCTGAGCACGCAGTACTAAATGTTTTACTCCAAGGTAAATAAAAAAATAACATTCAGTGGGTCTGTGACCATATGTAATGTTTTAGGTGTCACTACTCGTCTCAAACCTATAAAACGTTATCACACAGTTCGGCAGCTCCCTACATGTATGAAGAAATTAAGCGTCTGTCAGTTCATTGTATGGTTTTGCTTGCAGAAACTTTGCTTTGTTCCCCTCTCGCCACTTTCGTGAGCGTGTTTCCAACAGGCAGATATTCCCTCAAAAGAAAAGGGTGGAGAGATTTCTCAGAGAATAATCACCCGTATCTCCCATTGCCCTGATTTCTTCTTAGCATTTCAGCATCTGCCGTTGTTTTGCGTTTTCAAACTGAAATTTTAATCTTTTTGTTCGGTCCACAACTAGTTAACCTTGTTTACAGCCGCTGTTTCAGCTGTTTATCCCTGTGCTCTACCTGCCCAGCACCAAAAAACATTTTCAACTTCCCCAGTCCTATTTCTATTGATAGAGACCATTCTCAGCTCATTTGATGCAGTAAGGAGTTTGGACGCCTCGCTGTTTAGCCACCAACGCTAATGCTAGCGCGATTCAATGGACCCAGCAGCATTCTCTACCAGAATCTGAATAAACATTCTACTGTGCATCCAAGTCCAACATGATGACAGTCTATTGAGGCAAATTTGTTTGTTTGTAGAATAATTTAAGAAGTTGAATTCCAGCTGAATTTCATTAGGGCTCTGGTTAGCGTTAACAGCGACAGGAAAATAAGGACTGTTTACTTCCTGTTGCTTCTAAGCCACGAATTAAAGAAATTGAGCCATATTTTGACTTTTAAGATTATTCTGTCAACACTCAGATTTCATATGTCACATTAGACTTCCTTTGAGTGCACTGTAGAGTGTTTAATCAGAGTTTGGTAGAGAATGCTGCTGGGTCCATTGACTTGCGCTAGCATTAGCGCTCGCAGCTAAACGGCAAGCTGTCCGAACTATTTACCGTAAAAAATTAGCTGAAAATGCTCCCCATCAATAGGAATAGGACTGGAGAAGTCGAAAATGAGGCCGTGTGTCAAAAATCTGGGATATATAATGTGTCAGTATTGTGTGCCTTGTAGTCACAGCTTGCGCTCAGTAGATCCTGCAGAAATCACTGCTTATGTAGTCTTTTTACATCACTTGTCACTTTTCCATTTGCAGTCATTGCAGCAGCTGTAAGGTGGTTGGCTGCATTGTTCCTATAAAGGAAATTAAAGGGGCAGAATCATAAATAAGATATGACATATATGATATGAAGTGACCGGAAGTGTTTCCTTCCTGTCCTTTTAGGCAGATGATGGAGCAGCAGCAGCAGATGCAGGCACACATGGAGCGGGAGCGACGGTCGTCCAACTCAGGTAGTCTCATCAGAGTTTGTTACACTCTGGCTGCTGTGGTTCGTATCGTCATCTACCATCTGAGTGAATCTCACACAGATATTGGTGCGGGTACATATGCAAAGAGACAAGACTTAGTCTCCATATTTTCCTCTAGGTTCTCCTTTCCAAGGCCACCCTGCTGTGCTCTCTGTGGCCCCCCCAGTAATACCTCCCCCAATGAACATGGCTGGTCCTCCTCCTCCTCCACCTCCACCGGGGCCTCCACCACCTTCAGCAGGGGCACCCCAGCCTCCTCTCCCACCTCCACTTCCCTTGGGTGGAGGGAGTCATGGGGATGAGCCTCCCGCCCAGACGGGTCTGGCGGCGATGATCGCTGGAGCCAAACTGCGACGCGTTCAAAGAGTGAGACACCAGTTCATGTTTGTGGCTTTGATGTTTTTGATGAATCCTTCTCCAGTCAGGCAGGATAGAACGGGATTAACCTGACTGACATACTTGAGAAGTTTACTGTTTGTACACATCACAAAGTAACAAGTTGCTTTTTGCTTTGCACTTCATTTCTCAGCCTGACGACAGCTCTTCAGGCGCCAAAAACGATGCCAACCGAACAAGTGGAGGAAGCGGAGGACTGATGGAGGAGATGAACGCTCTGTTGGCGCGAAGGTCAGAGAATTGACCACAAAAAACCACAAAACCATTTTAGCATCAATATCCTGCTCCTACAACTAAAATCATTCATCATTAAAACATATAATTAACATGTGGTTCAGGATTTATTAGTGATTATGAGTATTGTGTGGTCTTACTTGAGGCTTCCTCTTTCCCCCCAGAAGGAAAGCAGCTTCAGAGAAGCCCGACGACAGCCAAAGTGTGAGTAAAAGAAAAACAGTGACTGTTCGGAATTCATAAAGCTGTTGTCTGTGATTCATAATGAAAATTAGGATGATGATTGAGGTAGGGATCATGGTAATGTTGACTGTAATTAGATGAGCATCGTAATTATCGTTGTTATTTTGATGTATTTCTTCTTATTTGCATAGTGATGAAAACAGAGAGACAAAAACAGTAATGGTGATGAGTGCGATAAGGAAACAGTTACAACAGAGTCAGATAAAACGACACCTGTCCTGTTTTGTGCAGGTGGTATTTGTAAAAGCTAAATATCTTTTGCCTGGATGATGATGATGATGATGATGATGATGATGATTCAATTTTGTGGTTTCCTTTAGGATGACCCAAATTCTCCGTCACCCAGCACCCGCAGTGGACAGAATGCCACAGGTGGGGAAAACTACAACCTACACAGTTCATTTCTGCATTTGTGTAAAATGTCTATGTGGTCTATGAGTGATGGTTATAATGCCTCTTCATCGAAATAAAGTTTCTTCAAACAAAAATATGCAATTATTTTTGTATTTATACTATACTTAGTGTATGTACGTTTACTTTTATCAGGTAAAAAAAGAATGTGTGTGCTTCTTCCCTACTGCACAGGTGTATGTCAAAGCAGAGGTGGAAAGAGTACTGAAAATTTTTACTCAACTACAACTACTGTTACATTGCTGAAATATTTCTCAATTACAAGTAAAAGTATAAATGTTAAAAAAGTACTCAAGTAAAAGTATAAATTACTGTTTTACAGAATTACTCACAGTACTAGTTACTAGTTTCTTTTTAGCTGTTTATGTTTAATGAATTTCTCTTCTTTTTCTGATAAGTGATAAAGTGGATGAATGATCTAACAACAGCATTTTTTATAACAAATATAAAGTGTTACTATAGGAAGGAGTTGTAGCAGTAGAGGTGACACAGTTCTGAAAATTCTTATTGTCATATTTCTGGATTATGGCCGGCTGTCCCTCTTCTGTTTAACCTTATAAATAAATTTCTCTGCTCCTGCGTTGTGCAGCTGCATTCACCTCACCTCTCCAAACCCATGGCTGCTGCAGCGCGGCTTTTTTTCTTTTTTTTTTTTACAGTCTAAATGTCAGGTTTTTAATTGGCCAGTTTGCAATCTGACAGTTTTATTGGCCACCGATGTGATTTAGAGCCAGTTTGTTCTCCTGCCAATCAGACACTGCAGTTGTTTTCTTTCGTTTTTTATTTAAGCCTACATTTTTTACTCAGAAACAGATGTGATTTAAAATGTAGTAAAGTACAATGCGTCAAACAAAACCTACTTAAGTAAAAGTGCGATTATAGATTTTAAAAACTACCTA
>JAQLOL010000010.1:7925224-7935877 GCA_029783665.1 Naso thynnoides
AAATGAGTCTGTGTTTTGTGCTGTTGTTTGGACAAAAGAAGTACTTTAAAGATGCCATATTTGGCTCTTGGAAATTAAGCATTTTTAGCACTTTTCTGACATTTAATGGACTCATCAATTAATCGTAAAAAAAATATTGGCAGATTGATCGATAATGAAAAAAATCATTAGTTGCAACCGTATTTAATAGTGAAGGAAGCTTTTGATTTTTATGTACGCACTAGACCGATCAAACCTCATCTGAACTCTAAATGTTTATATAACGTAAAGACTTTTATTTGCTCAGTTACAGTCTGTCAGTGGGGGTTGGAACTGTTAACAGCACATTACCTCTTTAGGGAAAAAGATGCAGCTCCACTTTTTTTTCCAAGACGTAAACCCGATTAAAGAAAACTTCACATTTATATCCGTCTACAAGGAAGCAAAGATCCTTTTGGTGCACCACTTCGGAGTTTAAAAGCCTGCTGCAAAGAACCTTACAGTATATGTTTGTCTGTGCTGTTTGTCAACTCTGTGATGCACTTTCTCGGGTCCCCAGGGCTGCACAAAGATGTTCAGGGATAACTCAGCCATGAGGAAGCATCTCCACACCCACGGCCCCCGCGTGCACGTCTGTGCCGAGTGCGGCAAGGCGTTTGTCGAGAGCTCCAAACTCAAGCGTCACCAACTTGTTCACACAGGAGAGAAACCCTTCCAGGTTGGCATCTGCTTAAACTTGACACTCCCACTCATACACACACACACACACGCACACACACTATTTTTACATTTTAAGCACATAAGCCCATCACAGCTGAAGCCAAATTTAAGCTAAGGAGAATGGGATAAAAGGTAATTGCTGGCTCGTGGGGTTCAAATTTTATTCCCCACCAAGTACTGCAGGAGAATAAAATTTTGGTTTTGGTGCACAAATCAAAGGTCATTGTACGTCTCGCTGGCTAATAACATTTTGGGTCTTACATTGTTTTTTAACCTGCTGGAAAATTATCTGTTATTAAATTTAGACTCTAGAACTACTGGCATATTTCAATTAAAATAATACGTATTGGCTGGTATTTTGACTTGGTAGTCAACCCCTTTTAATAACTGTCGCCTTAATTACTCTTTGTTACGCATGTTAAGCTTTCTTAACATGAACAAATGCAGGATAGCAGATATCAGTCTTCTCAATTTTTGAAAACAGTGGTTCTTTGATTTCCCATTACGCAGACAAAGGCCGACCTTTCATTGGTGACCCACAGCTGCCTATTTTGCAGCCTGAAATGGCAGCTGTCGCTAGCAGAGCAATGGTAACAGCTGTAGCAGGCTATCTAATTAGGCTAACATTAGCTCTATAAGTTGGTTGAAAACAATGTGTCCGTTTGTGGCTTGTAACTTAATGCAAGAGCCTGTAAGAGACTGTCAGTGGATTCCATTGCTGGATACATTTTAGCCTCTGAAAGAAGAAACTACAGCTGTTTTACCCTGAGAAGTTGCCATCCTCACCAACAAACTGAAGAAGAGAATCAGAATTGTTTTGTTATTGCAATGTAGAGCTTAAACAGTCCGTGCAGTAGAGTGATGAGGGAAAACGAAAGGTCGGACTAATTTGTTCCACCACTATCCTGTTAGGCTGCTTTTTTTTAATTGTTTCTGTTCTTAAACTTAAAGGGATGTTTCTAAATTGTTGACATATGGCCTCATTTTTGATTTGTCAAGTCCTATTCTTGTTGATAGAGACAGTTTTCAGCTCATTTGGTGCAGTAAAGAGTTTGGGCAGCTTGATATTTTGCCGCTAATGCTAGCGCAAGTCAGTGGTGCTTACAGCAAGCCAACAGTAGCCACTACCAGACTTGATTAAACACTCCACAGTGCACCCAAAGCAAGTTTAATATGACGAGTCTATTTAGGCAAATTTGTGTGTTCATAGAATTATTTTAGAAGTCAAAAGCTAAATTTTTTCATTTTGTGGCATAGAAGCAACAGGACGATAATAGTTTGGCAGCTTTATGTCACTGCTAATCCTAACCACAGCCACAAATTCAACAAATTCAGCTGTAGTTTGACTTCTAAAATGACTCTATAAACACTTAAATCCATCTCAATATACTGTCATCATATTATTGTGTGGACTGTGGAGTGTTTCATAAGTGTGTGTTAGTGGCTACCGGTGTCACTGGCTTGCGTTAGCCTGAGCATAAATGGTAAAACGTCAAGCCTTGCAAACTCAGTGCGGCATCAAATGAGCTGAAAATGGTCTCTATCAGAAGGAAAGGGACTGGAGAAGTGAAAAATGAGACTTTATGTCGAAAGTTCTGGAATATTACTTTAATGTTTCATCTAAACATTACAAGAGAAAAGAATGAATGCTATCCAACATGAGAAATAGCTTTCACACAGCGAGGAAATAATAAGCACTACATGTCCTCGTCTTGATTGAGACTCTTAGCCCTGAACTGACACACTCAGTTTATGATGAACTCCCTTGGGTGGAAACAATACTGTAGGTAGGAAGCTTGTTTGCCAGACATGCTACTGTGCAGCTTGTGTCAGAGCAGTTCTGTACGCTGCTCTTAAAGTGAAGAAATTCAAAGCTTCATAGACCTGCCATTGCTAAGCTTTGATTGGACAGAGAAGGATGTTTAATGAATGGCCAATTAAGCCAGCAGGTTGGATGATGCACATAGTATGATGAACATGAAGGCTGACATCTCTGTTGCTCTCGTTACTTCCAGTGTACCTTTGAAGGCTGCGGGAAGCGTTTTTCTCTGGACTTCAACCTGCGCACACACGTGCGGATCCACACTGGAGACCGACCCTACGTCTGCCCCTTCGACGGCTGCAATAAGAAGTTTGCGCAGTCAACCAACCTAAAGTCTCATATTCTCACACACGCCAAAGCCAAAAATAACCAATGAGAGCCCATCCTCCAGAGTCAAGCCACACAGATCGGGGGGGAAACAGAGCATCCCAGCGGCACAGGTGAAACCTCTTTGAGAGACAAAATGAAAAGCCTGAGACTTATTGATTTATATGGAAAAAGTCTGACAGATCAAGAGACTTTAAAACACTGAAATTCAGCTAGTTTTACTGCGTCCCCTTTTTTCTGCTGTCATATTGGATGAGGAACACGCTGACTTTTCCCCAAAGCCCCGCCCAACACTGCTCCTTTGTTTCTCCTGTGGCACTTGGCTGCCCGAAGATGGATCTCGTGGACAAACATCAGAGACTTATTTTTACCAGAGCGAGGAGAGAAGCAGCAATCTATTAGTATTTTTATTTTCTCACATAGCTTTTATTTTCCTCGAGTGTGCATATTGTACACTCGACTCGGGCTATGTTAAGTAAAATTGTGATTTTTTTTTTTTTCTTTTTTCCTGCATTATGAGATCGTACCTATGATACAAAAGGCGTCGGCCTTGTGTGACCTGTTTCACAAGTTTAAAAAGAGCTGTATGTTTGCATTTCCATACCTTTGGTTGTATTTTTCTCTAACCACAAAATAACCTTGTATACTTGTATTGTATGGCTGTACTGAAATTACGTAGAAATAGATAAAGGTGTGATTTAAAGTGTTAACCAATTAAACTTTTAGTCATGAGTTGCTTTATATTTTCTATGAACTGTCTTTACACAGATGAATGAGTAATATGACCTTACTCAGAGCTTGTCTCAGTTAAAGTATCTAATACGTACATTGAATTGACTGCGAGACCATCACTTTCTTTGTTAGAATGTAATGTACAGACGTCAACCATTAACTTCCTTTGTTGATATTTACACCCATGTATCTCAACTGCCCACAATAAAATGGGTCATTCCAACCCTGTTGAAATATACCAAAGCTTTTATTAAGTGTATCTTTCTGAATGACTAGTTCATTCGGTGCAAATAACTTTCTTTTGATATAGTAATTTTTCTTTTTTTATTAATTAATACATGATTTGTGCGATTTGTCCCCTTTTTACCCCAGCCGAAAAGTATTAGGCACAAATTTACAGAACCAAAAAGTTGATTGGGAAATGTTTGGATAATCAGTGATCACTTAAATCATTTATCAAGCAAAAATGTAAAACATTTTCCTAATAGTTCCAGTTTCCATAAATGTAAGGATTTGCTTCTTGGTTTTGAGCTGATGCGTCAGTTCATCGCCTCAGGCTTTCAAGAGATTTTATCATTTTTGGATATTTTATAAAGTCAACAGTTATTTTAATAGGGACTTTTTCTAGATCAATATTGAAAATGATCAATTGATCTAATTTCTGATAATAACTTCCAAACTACAACATAGTGTTTTGGGGTTTTTTTGTGGTATTTTTTTCTACATATGTAAAAACCTTCCATTTAATACCTTTCATGAAAATCAACTTCCATGCATCTAAAACCAGCCTAGAAAACAACCTATAACATTCTGTGACAGGTTTTATATGACAATATTTGAATACAGGAATAATTATCAAATCATTATAGACTGTATGACATATCTAGCCTACAAGGCTTTGTGTTAAAAATACAGTTAGTTTACCTAAGACAAGAATTTCAGGCTGTTGATACTTAACGGCCAATATAATCATTAACAGAGAGTAAATAAACATCCTTCTTCCAATGATTGTTGTTGGTGGATCTGAGGACACTGACCACATTTACATGGGTTGCAATAACCCAAATATTGACCTTATTTGAAATAACATAATGCTCTAAATAAGGTGATGACATGTAAACAATCTGAATAATATCGGCATATACGGCATGTCTTAACCAGAATATTCCCCGTCCCCAAATTGACAATATTTTCAGGTTAAAGTAATCAGAAAACCCTGTTTAGATGGCAGTATCTTATTCAGAATATTGGCGTAACCGGGTTTATTACACATTATACAACAGTTAGTTCCAACCAAGTAATTTGATTGGACAAGAGGCGTGAGTGTTGACATAGAGTACAACAGCACTGGGACTTTTAACAAGATGTATTACCAAAGATAGTCAATGTAACAGTTCCTATTAACCATTTCTGGTACTACTCCACTTCTCAGGTGTTCTAATCACTAACTGTCGGTTGCTAGGTTACTTTGTGACAAACTGCACTGATAGATGGAAGTTTTTCCAGATTGTTGTCAGAGGAGGACAACGAGAAGAACAGAAGCAATAAAGTAAAGTCGTGGACCCATCTGTAACTTTTAAAGTAAGCTAATGTGCAGGACTATGTTTATTGTTTGTGTTGCTTAGCAACAGTCCTGTACTGGTCTAGCTGCAAAACCATTTGTCTTAGCAAACCAAATAAGTGATTAAATAAACAAACAAACCATGCTCAGCTTTTTCTCATTAGTGTATGGTAAGTAGAGTTTGTAGAACTTGTATAAAAGCAGTATCGCACTTGAGGCCGTGCTGTTGTACTGAATATCGTCACTGCTGCTGCGATGATCTTTGGCACTCGGCTTCTGCATCACACCAGTGATGATATTCAGTACAATAGCACGGCCTTAAGTGTGATATTGCTTAAATATTGCTGTCCATGTAAATGCACTGATTGACTTGACGTGTTAACACACACATATATGAGATACACTGAAGTATTTTCACATTATTCTTCACTTATTTTTGAATAAAACATTTATTTGGCAGTTAATTGAACTGTTCACTTTGCAGATTGCAAACATTTTACATATAAAATATAATCAGTTTATGAAATATTCTCCATTGTTGTAGATTAATATTCCCCAGATTATAAAGCAGTTAAAAATAGCTCTGCCGTAAGCAGGCAACATTAAAGTGCTGCTGAAATGTTAATGCATCAGTAGTAATGATGCTATAATACAATGATATTACACTGACAGGGGCCATTTCTGCATAATGAGAGCTTTGTTTGTTATACTTGCTTGCTTCAGTAGAATTTCAAATGCAGGCTCATCACCTGTAATGGAGTATTTACATACAGTATATTGTTAATTTTACTTGAGTAATGAACTGAATCATTCTTCCAGCAATGGATGTCATGATCCATCTCCATTGTTCCACTTGTTTGTTTTTCACAGGGCCTTTTGACTCACCAGCCAAATATATTAAAAGTCATATCACACACAGGCAATGGCCCATAAGCCCTGTTAGTAATCCATCATTGATTGCTCTAAAGATATGAAAATATCAGCATTCACACACACACAAAAACAGATGTGGGAAACGATCAGAACTTGTACTGATTGTGCAAAAAAAATAACAATATCACAAAATTCTAGGACTGCAACTAGCAATTAATTTCATTATCATTTAATCCATCAGTCAGTTTCTAAGTTACTTAATTGTTTAGTTCACGAAAAGCTAAAAATAATAGTTCAAATGTTAATTGAAATCTACCTCTGGCTAAAAAGATACGTTTTAAGTGTGATGTTGTGTGTATATCCATATTAATTATTATTAAAACTAAGAAGTCTAATAAAATATTCACAGTAGAGAAGCTGGAGCTGATGAATGTTTTATAAATTTTGCTCAGAAAGGAATGCAGCCTGACAAAAGTCACCGTCAGAGTCTTGGCTCTTGTGGTTTGGAAACACACGTTAGGCTTCATTAAGAGCACTTTTCAGACAGACTGAAAACAAAAATGTGACCCTCCATGTCATTCCTCATTCATATTCGACTCAGGGTAACTTTTTAAAAGCTGGATCAGCCCGGTGGTACTTCCCTCCCTTTCTCAGGTCTCCACTTGCAATTTTTGAGTTCACACATAAGTCCTTTCCTTTTTGTGCCCAGCCAGCAGGATTAGCACAACTGTCCACCTCAGCGTCCTGCTAAGATCCTGCTCTTTGGCCTGATCCTGCTCATCCTGCTGCACACTCCTGACCAGCTTTCATTACCGCCCCCTTCTGGCACTAAGCTCTAATGATTTTCCCCAGGTGACAGTGCTATCCATGGTGCTGATCCTGAGGCGGAGGATACAGCAACATCAGTGAGCTGTCGTGTGTTGAGTAAAATATGCAGTGAAAAGACTCTTTTTGGAAACTCCCGTCCTCGCTGGCTGTCACATGGAATGATCTGAGAACAAAAGGGAGCTGAGTTAAAAATGTGAAGCTGTGAAAAACATCGACCCAACTCCAGAGCATTTTCGATGTCTCTTAGGCATTTTTAGAGGCCAAAAAGCTCAGACATGCTGCTTGAAATTCAGAACCAGGTGCATTTCACCTCTGCCTGAGACCAACTTTGACTAGAGTGACGTGTAAGTTCACCCTGTCTGTGTGAGAGAGGCAGTCAGAGCGTGTAAAGGCTGATTCAGGCATGATTCCACTTGGGGGTCTCTGTCCCCCCCCCCCCTTTTTTTTTCAAAGCTGCATTTATTCACAGGATTGGTTGTTTTGATTGACAAAGGCAGGGGAGAGTAAATGCGCTACTTGTTATGCAGCTGAAGTCTGTCAAGCCTCAAACACCTGCTCTCTTTCAGATGCTTATTTCATTATGGCTTCTCTTTCCCAGGAGTCAAAGCACTTGTGAAGGTTTTTTTTCTATATTTAATTCTGTACTGCATGCTTACCTGGATGTTATTCCCGTTTTCTCTCTCTCTCTCCCTCTCTCTCTCTCTCTCTCTCTCTTTGACCAAGTCTTAGCTTATTTGCAACCGAATGTGATCTCGCCTCCAATCTTGACGCCTGGATTTTCTTTCATTAAGTTTGTCTCCCTCTCTGTTACACTGGCGGGAAGCAAACAAAGGTTTATCACACCGAAGCATACCAGGCAGCCTCGGCAGAGAGATACTCGCTAAACCCTTTCATCTGTGAGTGGAGACTAAATCAGGAAATCCTTACAGATCTACCCTCAGCCCTGTGTGGTTTATTATTTATCTTACGTTTCTTAATAACACTTCTGCAGGGATCTTTCTCCAGCTTGTGCTCTGCTTGTCAAGAAGCTGAAATACATAGTCATGTAACGCTGGATGTAAATAAATCCTGAGGTAAACAACTGCCGGCGTGAAAATTAAATCGCATGGTTACATGAATATACTCTGTTTGGATCTTCATAGGAGGTGAGTGGATGTTGTTCTGCAAATATAGACTTTGACAATTAGACTTATGTGAAGATGCACCCTCTAAGACATCCTCAGTTACATATGTTGAAAGCCTGTCAGTGACCGTTATGGTTAATTCCTCCATTGCTCAATCGCACAGCCGATTGCTGGTAACACATGCACAGCAGCATTACTCTCTTCCATCCAATCTGCAGGCCACATCTCTGAACTTAAATCTGCTCTGGACACGTTAAAAATCTCCTGAAGTGCCTTTATTTCTGCTCTGGGCACAGCAAGAGATGCTATTTCCATGCAGAAAATATGTTGCCAAGGTAACAGAGGAGAGAGTGAGTGTGTGTGTGTGTGTGTGTGTGCGAGAGAGAGAGAGTGAGAAAGAGAGAGGCTGAGATACCCCGTGAATACCAGGACTGCCACCGCAGACGTGAAGCACAGCGCTCCGCCCTGTCATTTTCAAGCCATGTACAACACTCGTTAGACATCTGAAGACTGTCTCCGACTCCTTTAAATGTCAAGATAGTTGGGATTTTATTTCTGTCTCTATTTGCCCGAGTGTCAGGCCAGAGCACAATACAGGTTGTAATTCATCTTTCAGTTCTCTGCTCTTTCTACATCTCACCCTCTTTTTCACCTCTGCTCCCCTTATCATTTCTTTTCTCTCTCCGAGTCTGTCTCTGCCTATATATAGACCAGCTCTCTCTCCTTCCTCTGCCTCTGTTTCAGCCTCTATCTGTGCACACCTGTCTGCTCTCTCATCTTCTGTCTGTCTGTCAAACGCTTAACTGCTTCACCTAGCCTTAATTAACCGCACCCTTGCTAAAGGTTGTAAAAATGTCAATAAAGTGGTTTGCAGATTACAGCATGATATACCATATGCACTATAACTGCTATCTAATCATTGATGGATTTAGGTCATTTGTCACACAAACAAGCCAAAGATGTCGGCTTGCCAAATGTTTGGGATGGTGATGTGTTTTCTGCTTTTTTCAGTTTTGTGTCATTATGAATTCAGCATCTTTGGATCTGAACCGTTGGTTAGCCAAAACAAACAATTTGAATATGTGATGTAGGGAGAAGTGTTGATATTTATTTGATGGTATTTACTAACTGATTAACTGCTTGCAGTGGTGGAAAATGATTAAGTGCTCTGCATGTACTGGACTTTTGAAGGACTCCTACTTTACAAGAGTGGGCAGTTTTCTACGAGAAGATTCCTCTTCATTTCAGAAAGAAATTCTGTGCTTTTTACTTTACTTCTTTTATCTAGCAGCTGTAGTTGTTGATATTTTTGGTCATTGATACTTTTTTTTAAAAAAAATTTCCAAGCCAATTTGGCCTCCAATCCCTTACAATAGGCAATGTCCTTTGGACTGCTGTCATTTTTAAAACTTTTAACAACTGTTCGAGGCCCAAAGATATTCTTTTTTATGGCCCTGGGCCTCAAAACACAACAAAAGTTTCACAACACATGACAGGACTGAACAACACTTTTTGTTTAATGGGACAGAACCCTCATCAGTTTAGAGGGTTTTCATTGGATGGAGGAGAGTTGGTTCAATCCTGAATCCAAGAGAGTGAGTCACATTATTAGTTTGTGTTATTTTTTCTTCCCCTAATCTGGAACTGGTTCCATTTAGGTTCATACATCTGATTTTGAACTGTTCAGAGCATTTTGAAAACAAACAAACAAACAAAAACTAAATGGATAAATTCAGAATTGGAAAAGTTTGGACCTAATTGGAGCAAAAAAAAAAAAACAACAAAAAATTAATATTGCACTCGACCTTTGTTAGCATGTGTTAGCATTTGTTAGCATGAGCATATTGTTTGATTTTAATAATAGAAATCTGTATTCACAGTTCTATGTGATCAATTTGCCTGTTCTTTAAACCAAAATTTACTTTTATAAACCTTAAGTCTTAAAGAAGAGGCCAAGCTTTTTAGAGCTTGCTGTCAGTATGAAACAATATATTATTTCTATTTCTACATCTGAATGTACAGACAAAAAAAGTTGTGACTACATAACCTTTGTGAGCGTTACAAGATATTTAAATAAACTGCTTTTGATTTCTTTGTATTTTCTTTACCAAACCCTTGACCCTCACAGATGTGTTTGTAATTGTAGACTCAGGGGATGCACAGAAGATGTTGTTTTCCTGTACTTCCATCTTTTTAAATACACTTTGAACAAAAGGCACGTTAGCATGCTAACTCCTCCAGCTCTTATAAGCTGACCCTTCTTTGGTCATTTGTCGCAAAGTAGCCGTCCTTTTGCTCTAATTTTTTCAAACGTGTTCTCAGCATTACGTGGGACATTTTGATGTTGTGATGCATCCATATCATGTTGAGACTTACATCATATTAATGTCCTCTGTTCAAATATTCCCTCTTGGTTTCAGTTTCCTCTTCCATCCTTTTAAAATTCAGTTTGAAATTCCTGCAAATGTCATTGCATTTTTTTTCAAATGTCACTGTGTTTTGCGGAACGTTTTGTTTTGACTCTGTGGGGCCACCGTACATTTTGACTTATCTTTATTTATTCATACATTATCCATAACCTCTTATCCTCTACAGGGTCATGGGGGGACTGGAGCCAATCCCAGCTAACATTGGGCAAGGACGGGGTAAACCCTAGACAAGTCACCAGCTCATCACAAGGCTGACAT
>JAQLOL010000010.1:7939340-7973367 GCA_029783665.1 Naso thynnoides
GCCCAGAGTTGCCGGGTCGGGGGGTCAGATTGCGGCGAAGGAAGGAGGAAGACGATACAAAGGGTCAGAGAAAACATTACAGGCGTTTGGAAAGCAGGTCAGGCTTGTGCAGTGTTGTGAAGGATAGCGTGCGGCTCCAGTGTGGCCGCAGGGCTAACTTGCCAGACCTCCAGCCGAGGCCTATCACCTACACTCACCCCACTGCTGCTCCCATCCTCCTTCCTCATCCCCTTTGTGAAGGTGCACTGAATGCACAACAGCCAGAGGCTGCATGGCTGCCTTACAAAGGATGCTCTTTTCTCTGTCTCCTGCACTCCTCGTTCTGTTTCGCTCTACAGTCTTTCTTTCACCCTCAACTCCCTGCGCTCTCTCGTCTCTCTTTCCCCGTGTCTGAGCTGTCTCGCTTTCTTCTCTGCACCTCTCGCTGCCTCTCCATTTCTTCATCCTCACCCCTGCCTCGCTGCCTCCCACCCTCCTCGCCGTATTTGTTTCACAAAACCTTCTATCTCCTCTCCTCTGCTTCGCCTCCGCTCCTCCCCTCATTCTTTGTCTCTCTCTTTCTCTCTCTCCCCAGAAATGCATCTATTATTAACATACACCTCTGGCTCTCGCTAAAGACTGAACCAAGGTTCAGGCCAAGCTCCTCAGCATTCTAATCACCCATAATGACCAAGAAAAAATGAATAAAGGAGCTTGAATCCAGCCTGCTTGGGTGACAGCAATTAGTTTATGTCTTACATACAGTATGTGCTGCTCATCTTAACAGGTTTTCCTTGCACTGTGCTGTATTTCCAAACCAAAATAAGCTGCTTGAGCTTTCATGGTGTGAGAGGCATACCGGTGCATGTAAAAATCAATCAGGCAGCATCCGACGACCAAAATACACAGTGAATCAGAGCTCTTATTCCAGCAGATAATGCATGTCATGTCAGCCCTGCTATCAGGGACAGATTACAGTAACTGTAGAATTAGTCGTGCACGGGTTCCCACTGCGGAGGCTGTGTTAAACCTCTCCTGCGGCAGGTTTCTGCAGTGGCTGCCGTCCGAGGGCACAGGCACGGCGCTGTCAGACGAGCGAGTTGATGCACAGGCAAGAGGCGTCCCCGGTGACTAGCGTGGCCTCTTTCATCATCCGCTTCCCTCCTTTCTTTGAACAAACACTAGGGCTCAGGGCAGGGATCTGTCAGAGGTCCACCACTCGCAGAGAAGGGGGAATTACGTTGCTGCAAGACTACTGAAACCCCAAATTCATTACAACTTTGGCTGCTGGAGCTTTCTGAACTCTGAGTTGCATTTATTGTTTTGTTCTGAAGCAACTCTGCAGCACAGAGAGCGGCTGCTGTCTCAGTCTGATGTGGAAAAAAGTTTTGAGAATGAACAAAGCCAGCTGAAAATGAGATAAATCTGAGTATGTCCCTTTTATCACTGGTTTATTTATACTGGTAAACATCAAACAGAAACAACAGCAAAATCAAGAGCTGACGTCCTCCCGTACTTGTGATTATCGTTCCTCTTACATCGACAAGTGAATTTACAATGGCTGTCATCAGCGTGACATGATAGCGTCAGTAAGTAAAAAATATGCAAATGAACCGTTCCTCTGGATCTCATCCGCACGTAATATCAGATTACATCCCACACCTGTCATGCTGTTGGTGTCGGTTCAATTGTCGCTCAAATCAGTCATGACAGGAATCCTATCAGAGCTGAGTCTTTATGTAATTATGTGATAAAAACGTATCGATTCAAACCAGAGGGCAGTATTCGGCTGAGCTGACTTGTGCCACAAAAATACTGCATTGTGCTGTGTCTGGAAGTGTTGGGACGAAAAGATGGAGCGCTGTCTGGATACTACATTCTGTTCCAACACCTCTGGGATGTAAAGCACATTCGTAATCTCTCCAAACCACCGCCAAGGTAATTAAGACATGTCGCCGTCTGTCTGTAGAGCTGGAGACAAGAATCGTGTTCAAAGTCTACAGAGATTGTATCACTTGTAGTAACAGGCAATGACACTGCGAGTATAATAACCCCACCCCCTGCATGTCTCTGTCTTTGTTATAATACAGTATGTCCAGGTCACTGCATTCAATACCACAGGAACACTTATGGTTGTACTGAGATATACAGTATCTCACACAACTAAACATTTTTGTACATGACGTTTTATACACTGTTGTGCCTTTCATCAAACTTTGCTCAAATGCTGTTATAAAGAAGACTTTGATAGGTTATACGGTAGAAAACAAATGTGAAACATTTCCTATAACCCCGTGCGCCTGTCATGTCCCAAAATATATGAGAGATGCTCACAGGTCCCTCCATCGTGAGCAGAAAAGCTCAAAACGAGGCATAAAACCCCTGTCTGTTTCACAACGGGCCACAAATCCAATCCAAGAAAACAAGGGAACGCAGGCCATAAACTCCAAATCATAAAGTGCTCTCCAGAAGCCACTCAGACCTGGAGAGCTTGTCCCTCGCCCGGCGAATGTTTGTTGTGTTCTCGAGCTGCGGCAGCTCTCCGCTCATGGACAGGCTCCGCTTGGAACGCAGACTGGCCCCAGTTTTGGGGTAGGCCACGTAGCAGCGCTCCCTGTATGAGTCTGCGTTCAGGGAGTGCCTTCGGTTCACCCTCAGCCCCCCTGCAGGTACAGTCATGTAATGTTGAGGGACCTGCTGGGGCCGTGGCCCCCTGGGAACAGTAGTCCATTTGATAGGCTGGCCTGGAACAGTCAGAGCGACGGCGGTGGCCATTTTAACCTCTGACGAGTTATTCCGGTTCATGTTATCGAGCTCGACACTGACTTGAGATTCAGCTCGTCGAGCCTCTGAGGGTTTCGGTGGAGCACTGGGGCGTTTGGGCCTCGGAGCGCCGGGGGAGGCCGGGTGCCAGCTGTGGCTGGCCGCAGAGGTAGAGACCGTGCAGTCCGGGACAGAGGGTTTGGTGGTGGCTACAACAACCGGCGGTCGCTGCTTGGCTGGTTCCATGGGCGGCAGGGCAACTCTGAGCGAGTCCTTATCATTCTTCTCTGGACGCAAGACCTGCTTGGAGAGGGACTTGGGCATCCCACAGCCCTGTAGCTGCCCGTCACTACTCAGTGAGCGGATATCCCCCATCTCCAGAGCCTGACATGACAGGAAACACGTATGGGAAGAGGAAGAAGAACGAAAGCAATTTAATTTGACAGCGCTGTTTAAATATCAATGGAAATAATGAACAGACAAAAGAACAAAACAGAGGGAATCATGCCAAACTGACCTTATCTGCATCTCCTTGGTTACACACCCGGTAGCGCACAATGAGGAAGATGATAAAAGCGAGCACCGAGGCCACAATAATCCCTCCAATGATAACCACAATAGTGCCGCCAAGAAACTGGGACTGCATGAAATGGCATCTCAGGTACTGCGGCTCTGTGGTGAAGTGGACACAGCCGATCACCCTGGTGGCAGTCAGCGAGGTCACCTGGTCGTCGTAGATGGCCAGCACACAAAGGTCATAGTTGGTACCCGCCGCCAGGTTGTTCACCAGGATGCTTTTACTGCTCGGGGGTATCATTCTGTAAAAAGAGAAACGCTTTGTGAGCTCTGACATAGATTAGGGAGGGTTAAATGAAAGGAGACAGAAGCAAATCAGATTATCCAGCTTATTGTTTTGTAGGGATAAAATGACATGACAATCATTTATCTCTCAGGGGGCTATTTAAAATCTGTCCGGGCATAATCTTTTGTGACATTTGATGTATTCTCTCCAGCATCATTACTGATAAAAGGTTGCTTTCATTCATTGGGGAGGCAGAATGCCTGTTTGTTCACAGGATCAGGATTACAGAGTCGATCCTCTAATGTCGCCTGAATTCAGTAGCCATTGCTTTCAGTTACCACATGGGATGTTGACTTAGAAATTCCTTTGGAAAAAAGGGGTCTTTGCGCCGATCCTTTCATATCAGAGTGATTAGCACTAAATATGGATTGAAAGAGAGTAGAGATGAAAGAATGTTGTGTACGCCCGTTTCTTAGATGGGCATATGCGAAGCCTCTGAAGCTTCTTGTTAAAAAAAAAAAAAGAAAGAAAAAAAAAGACTTACTACTCTTTCATCTCCCATCAGTCGTGCTGACATTTTGTTTTGATTTTGTTGATTAAGCATTATCAAGGGTTTGCACACAGTAAATGATACACTCCTGTGAGAGGGGATTAGGACCCGAAGAAAAGTCAGATACAGTTCACAAGTCTGTCCCCCTGATAGGATTAATAGACAGCACAAATAATCAGGTCGACAGCCGGGTCCAGTTCTTAATGATTTAATGTGCGCAGGGATTTAAGCTTTTGGAGCAGACCGTAAAGGTAAAACACAGGTCAGAGGATTTTTGTGGTATGATTCCAGTCAGCTTAAGTTTATTTGCATACACTCTGACTCAGATTTAAGGCTGTTTATTTTACGTCGAGGAAATAAATTTCTCTACAACTTGAGATTTCATGCTTTACATAATCCCAGCAGGCCATGTCTTTTTGTTTACCTATAAACAAGTGAGTCATCATAGGTGCCATTGTACTGGATCTGGAACATGCGTGTTCCAGGAATACTCCTCTGGAAGTTAAACTTGACCAGGGCCGAGGTGGACGTGGCCTCAGCAATCACTACTTTCTTCTCCTGGCTCGTCTTGGCATTCCCCAGCGGCAGCCCTCCCGCCTCTGCCCCCGTCTTAGTCACTGTGGCGATATCTGATGATCCTGGGTCGGGCTCCCGCTCTGCGACTGTATTGTTGGTGAAATGAGGGAGTTTAGCGATGACCAGATCCACCGTCTGCTGGGCCTCACCTGCAGGATTGGAGGCCACGCAGGTGAAGGAACCTGGAACACAAAGTAATTAGATTTTTATCCTTCCCGGTATTCATTGTGAAATACAGATAAGTACTATGGGACAGAAACATTTTATTCAAGTTGCCATAACACATACCTAATCATATAAAAAAAAAACTAGTTTGATATTTGGGGAACTGTTGGGACCCCAAAAGTCCAAAAAGATGATGTGTCTTTATCATGCACACAAGATAAAAAAAATATTATTTGGGGAATTCAAAGGCTCTGTGGTAATACACTATTTTTCCTTTTGTGGTAAGAGTTGGATGATAATATTAATATCCACATCACATCCAGTAAATACAGCTACAGCAAGCACCTTGTCAGCTAAGCTTACCATTTTGGACTTGGTTGGATTGCCTGGTGCAAAATTCACATGTCATCAGATCCAAGGCTCACTTATTAGCAAGTTTTATCTCTTCTTTTTAATATGTACAAAAAACTTGGCGTAAGAACAACAACAAACCCATTACTGGAATTCTGTTATCACCAACTGTTCTTGACCAAAAAATAGTTCCGCTTATAACAAAAAAAAATAATAAATACATTTTTTTTACAGATTAAAAAGATAAGATGTGTTCATTAGTGAGTGTAACAGGGGTTTTAAGGTGGATATGTTGTATTTGGACACAGCTAGGCTAACTATTTCCCCCTCTTTACAAACTGCTAGGCTAAATTAGCTGCCACAGATATGAAGTGTTTTTGTGGGTCAACATGGAAGTTATCATCGACTGGTTCCTTTCAAGAGCCAAAAGGTTTTTAATATTGATTTTGAAATGATTGCAGAAAATCAGTTCTGTGGCAAACAAAAGCTTGGGATATTTATAACAACAAAATCTTCACCAATGAACACCACTTTTATGATTTTTGAAGCCCGAAAATGAAGCACAGCTAATGCTAGGCTATAATCAAACGACACCACAGTTGCATGACATAAAAGTCACCACCACTAGGCTTCTTATTACACATTTCTATACACACATTATATCATGATAGGTCTACAAGTGGGAAAGTTTGAGCAAAATTAGTTTGTAGGGGCACAAGTATAAACACAACAAGGCTGTATAGGCGGACTAGTGAGTAGTTAACTTGTTTGGCACGTTAACATTAAAGTTAGCCTCTCAGCTACTTGTTAGCAACCTCCTTTTTTAAGACATGTAAGAGCTTCAAAAAATCCAAAGTGAGGTATTAAATGATGTATTTTATGCTGTAAAACAAAATGTGAAAGCCTTTAAAGGACCATACCAGTCTATTTTTGACTTTCCACTACTTGCTGAGATCGCCCCTATCTTCTACCAATGTTGTTGTTAAAATCTGACCATGTGTATACTTTAGTAGATCTCAGACTGCATTAGGACATATGAAAGTTGCTAGGTGTAAGTAGAGCGGGAGAGAGAGAATAGCTGGGAGCCATGGAGACAAAATTTATTACGGCTGGAAAAATAGCTCCTCACAAGTGCTGCCTTCCTAGCTCAAATGTTAGCGTGAAAAAGGATTTTGACAGAGGCATTCTTCTTAACTAACATCACACATTTTCAAGTACTTTCTGTAACATTTATTGAATATAGACAAAATGTAAACAAAAACAATATCTTATAGATAAAAAGCTATTTGGGGAAAAATGTGTGGGGTTTATGTAACCTTTGTGGTGAATGTTGACAAAGGACAATGACGTGTAGCAACACTGGTATGGTCCTTTAAGCATGTGCTAACTACATATGTGATTTAGGCATCTAACCAAAAAACCCAATTAAAAACATGTTGAATTCCAGGTGAGCAAACCTGAAGTTTAGGTGTTTACTAATTTCCAAGATATATTCACTCACTTCTTTATACTGCATCCTCTAACTCTGAGCAATTGATATATTTTCCAAAATATCAAAGTATTATAGTTAGAATTTTGCTCTACCTGCTGAAATGTGGTGGAAAGTACATATTTTATGAGACAGAAACTTAGCCAACAAGGTGAAAAGTCATTTGTCTTTCCCTTGTGACCTTAATCAGTATGCCAGCCAACACTCATCCCAACTCTAAACTTTATCATCTGATGTAGACAAATACTTAAGTCTTATAGTCTTCTGCGTACACAAGCAAACAACTAATTTTGCTCAGTCAACAACACAAGCACAGCCACCGGGGAGTAAACACACCAGAGTCCTTGACAGTGCTGATGAGGATGTCCAACGTGCCGTCTGTGTGGACCATGGCCCTGGAAGAGTTGGACATGAGGCGTCCGTCAGGGGCGATCCAGTGGATAATGGGGTCGGGGTCACCCCTGGCCTTACAGCGCAGAGTCACGCTCTGACCCTCCAAAGCTCGCAGCTCCTGAGGCAGAGGAAGGAAAGGCAGTTAGAGGGAGGAATCAAGCCTGTTACATACAGAAAAACACTGATAGATATTGTACAAAATCTTACAAATAATGTCTTATTTGTTGTTTGGAGTAATACAGGCTGAATAACTGATACTAAAATTAAAGCTCACATAGATGATGTGTTTTAAAGCTGTATTCCATCCAAAATAATCAGAAATTGATCATTGTCATGATATTAAATTGGCATGATTATGAAGTATAATCAATATGACAGTGCGTTGCGGCATATATGATGATGAGTAGAAGTGAGAGAAAAATTTTTTTCTGCAATTATGCAAAAGAGGTCTGCTGAATGTAAATGAGATAATATAGCTGTAGTTATTTGGCAAGGATTTGATCAGATAATTTTGTTTGGATGCATGAATCAAGGGCTCAAGCGCTGTAAGCTTTCGGTGTGTAATAAGAGCTTCACTGCAGATCCATCGTAAACCTGCAAATAGCTTTATTAAAACTGAAAATCCTGCTAAAGAACTCCTCTAAAAATTCTCCACAGGCCACAATTTGATTACAATTTTTTTTAAAGTAAGTAAGTCCAATATATTTCACAATATTAAGTCAGAGAGGCGCAGATGATTCCCACAAGTCTTGTAAGACTCGTCTTGCTCGCAAAGCTAATATTTGGTGTGACAGTCAAAGAAAGCACAAAGTGCCACCTTGGATTAACTGAGACAGAATCCAATGCCTGGCTCAGAGAGTGTAACAATAGCAAGTGTTGGGTCTTACAGTGCACAGCTCCATTTGTAGGTCATACCTGAGAGTGCCTGGTGATGAGAGGAGGCTCACACAGGAACTCTTCCTCTGAAACAGTCCAGAAATAGCGACCAGCAAGGTGTTGTGGTGAGGCACAGGTCTCCAGATCATCCTCCCTCCGCAACCGCCGCAGCCAGAGCAGCTCACAGTTACACCTCAGCGGGTTCCCTCCGAAACTCAATGCGAATGAGGTAGGCCCCATTATCCCAGAGGTGGCCAGGACCCCAGCTCTCTGGAAAATGGGGTCAGGAGGAAGCTTCTGGAGCTTGTTGGAAGTCACATCCAGCCTCTTGAGCTTCTGCAGCCCAGAGAAGGTGCCCTCTGGGATGTAGCTGAGCATGTTGTGGTCTAAATTGAGAGTGTGTAGATTGGACATCCTCTGAATGGCCACCCACGGCGCACTTTCCAAGTTATTGTAGGATAAGTCCAGCTCTTCCAACGCTGTCAGATCGTTAAAGGCCCCAGTCTGGATGTGGGTGAGCTGGTTGTTGTTGAGGATGAGATGGTGTAGCTTGGACATGCCGCTGAAGGTGTCGTTGGTGATGCGGCTCAGCCGGTTGCTGTCGAGATGAAGGGCTCGTAGGTTCTCAAGGTCTTTAAAAGCATGAGGTGTGATGGAGCCGATAGTGTTCCTAGAGAGAGTCAGGTCTACCAGCTTGGTCATGTTGGCAAAGTCTTTGCGTTTGATGCTGGTTACAAAGTTATCCCCAAGACGCATCTCAACCGTGTGCCTGTCGATATTCGGGGGCACAAAGAGAAGCCCCTTTTTGTCACACAAAGTTGCCAGGTTGGGATTCAACATTTGGCAGACGCAGCGTTTGGGGCAGATCTGAACTTTGTGGGCTCTCACAGCCATACCGAAGACTATCAGATAAACCAGGAGAGACTCCATTTGGCCTTTCAGTCAGGTTAAAACACCTAGAAACGATCAAAGCAAAAAGAGAGAAAGAGAAGAATATATTATTTAATAAGCAGTTAAAGAACAAGCATGGAATCTGTGATGGGAATTCGTACCATCGTAATCCAACTTTCTCGTTTGTGCCTCAGAATTCACACATGTAAAGAGAACTGGGGGATTCTGCTCTCTAACTGAAGCTTTTCTGCTAGATTTATAACACTGTCACTGTCAGCTCACTGTTGAGATTTACAAACTCTGAGCAGGAGGCTAAGAGAGTCAATACCTGAACAGCCAACAAATGCTGTGCAATTAAACATGAAACTAATTGGTCACCTGCAAACCTGAGAGTGAAACATCCCCAGTATTCTTGTATAATTTTTTATGACAGCTCCCCTTCTTGGCCCCTGCTCTTTCAACCGTACTTTTTTGATATGATAATGTCAGGCCTTTTATGTTTGTGTACAGAGGGATGAAAGTCTAGACTGGCAGTGCCGGGCCTCATCAGAATTAGACTGATATCTCCCAGGATCATATCGCCAATAGGAAGGGATGATTGGGCCCAGTGCCTCAGTGAGGATGTGCTATGCCTTGCTATTGATTTTCTCTCTGCTCTCTCTGCTGCTACTCTTACTTATGACACAAGTGAGATAGGGGATAAGGAGGGATCCATTTGATGAATCCTGAGACCTTGTCAGGGATATAGCATGTCATAATACTAAGACAGAGGAGATCAAATCACAGCTCTGCAGGTGCACCACTCAACGTACCAGAGCGAGAGTGACATTAGCTGCGATTATTTTTAGAACTGAAATTTAGTGTCGTTTTGGTTGAACATGCAATATTCAACCCTCTGGGTGTCCCGCTGCAGCACACAGGAAGGGACACCAATCCTATCAAACAGCGAACAAGAGATCCAATCCCACAACTGTAGTAAAAATTTAAAGGCTGACCTTTAAATACTGAACAGAATGGCTGATTTATGATCATAGCTGTCTTTGGTTTGCTGGTAATGCCTCCATTGTCGATGTTGATCTTGTCTCAGCAAGGAGCCACCTGAGTGCCTTCATGCTTCAAAAGCCTCTGTTGCACCAGAGCTGTGACACAGCTCATGGTGTAATAACCTTGACAGTCAGAGTATGAGGAAAATATCATCGAGTAAAGAAAACATCGGACACGATGGGAGTGACATGCTTGCCATGGGGGGCATGTTTTCAACAGGAGTGGGAGAGTGAAAGAAGCCTGGTGGCATCCACTGACAACAGTTGCGTTTTGACAGCTGGGTAAAATGTATCACATCTCGACAAGGAGGCAGGAAAGAGGTCGTCTTAAAATGGCCCATAATAGCAAAGGGAGGAATGATATCACTGCAAAGAGCACGCCGGGTGTGACATTTTCATGAATACCGCTGATCAAGCAGCGATGAATCAATGTCTTTCTCGACCCATTTTCACAAGGGACAATTTTACCAAGTCACACAAGAGCCCCGTTTTAAGGATTGTAGTCTGGGGTGCAGTGCTGCAGTGAAATGGACTGTGGAGTCATTATTAAATGTTGTCATGACTCTCCTTAAAGGTGGCAGATGACTTCAATGCCAAGGAGGGCTGCAAAGCCGTGTGTCGGGGTGCCTAAGTGCTCATGCTGGCGTGCCAACCACCTAATGCTATGACTCGGAATGGCACGGCCTCTGGATGTGCAATGAGGCGGAGAGGACCTGCTACTTCCAGACTCGAATGGCGCTGAAGACGTGATATTGATTCACTCTGTAGAGATGGAGCTTTCTTTTTTTCGCCTCTGAAAACTCAGCCAAATGTGAAGAGAATGGTTGCAACGGTAATCCCTACAAAATTCGTTCTGTCAGGACAAAAAGGACAGCCCACCAATATCTGTTGCCGTCTGCCTAATTTGCATTTAATTATGGCCGTTCCACTGAGATTTGCATAACAGGTCACACTCATCAAGTACATGAACAAATAAGTAGATAATCAATCAATGCATTCATCAATCATCCACTTCATCTTTAAATGTCACACCCCCAGAAAATCATTATCCTCCAGGTTGGGCTGTCCATTATAGTGAGGTGACATGGGAGGGGCACAAATAAACAAGAAAAGAGATAATGTACTGATGCATTAACCATAATCTCCTTCTTAGTCAATCAAATGTTCCTTTACTACCTCTGAGCAGGTCTCTGCGCCCTCTGAGAACAGAACAGACTGACAGCACACACCCACACGCGCACACCAGTGGGTGGATTTGTGCCTAATAGAGGTAGCTCACTACACAATAACCCCCAGCAATGGAGACAGACATTCACGCGCAGCAGCAGCAGCGGCAGCAGCAGCAGCAGCAGCAGTATACTGTAGGAGAGGATATCTATGGTCTCCCTGGGGCAGCATTCGCCAAGAAAAGCCTATGCAGCATCCTGCATGCCAATCGGCCGGTGAGGTCATGGGGGATATGTTTTCAGATGGTCTAACTTATGCTGGAGCTCATGTGAGAAAGCCTCTGCAATCCACGTCTGGGCAGGAAATCAGGGAAAGCAGCCCGTCGAGGGGAAGTTAATGAGATGAAGTCTGCTACGCGCCTCCACGCAGGTCGACATGATGACACATGGCAGCGTCTCTGCGGCGTCTCACCTGGATTACTCTGGGAAAAAGCAGCCGGACGCTGGCTTCAGCCAAAAATAAGCTCTGTTGTGTCAAGGAGGCACACTGATGCTGCAACATGATGGTAAAATGGTATCGACAAAGTGGTGAAATGGGTCTTGAGCCTGCATGCTTTATGAGACCAAATGGAACTGCTGCATCTGCTGAAGTGGATCATATTTTGACCGAGCTGGTAGAAATTGTATTTTATCGAGTAAATGCTCATCGTAGGCCGAGTCCAAACATCCTGACCAAACACTGATGCTGTTCTGGACCGTCTAACCAACACATCTGTGTTTGTGAATGTGGGTATGTGCTGTGACACCCTTTCCCTAACAGAGTCTGCCAATGTTAGAATGCGATAGCTCTAGGGTGACAGCCTTGATGCCATGGCAACACAGAAAAACGTCAGTTTTGGGCGAGATGTAATCAGTGGCTCATTTTCTGATCACCTAATAATATTTAGAACAAAGACCTCTCTCTGTAAAAGAGGGCCTCGAAAGATTGAGGTTGTGGTTGTGAGCCAGAGCAGACTCCCTGTATCATTCATGACCCTGTTGTGTTGAGATGAAAGGAGATTCATCACTCAGCTAATTTTATATTAGATTCCGTGTTTGAAGTGACTAAATCATTAGTTTTCTTCCATCTTGTGCGCAGTAGAAACCTAAATGACTTGACGAAGAACTCTGATGTGGCTGAAATTATTTTTCACTCAGACAAGCTTGTGTGGGAATGTGTGTGTGCGTGAGTGTGTGTGTATGTGTGCCAGGGGGATAGCATACTAAGCAGACCCCACTGCATCAACAGAAGTGCTGTTCATCAGCATTTACAACTCGCCCTTGTAATTCCAAGTGTTTTCCCTCACACACTATCACAGGAAATTCAGCGATACCTTGATATGCCGGATGTCTCCTGACTGGAGCATCGGTCCAACAGATAAACAAACACAGAAAAACACTCCTCATATCTTGGATGCCGCCTCGCAGCGAGGCAGGAGGCTGAACGCACGGGCCAAATTTAAATGCTGATCACTCACTTTGGATCTTAATTCTTGCACCGTTGTGACGTGCCCTGATGTGAAGGGCTTATGACCAGGGATTTTCTTCCGGAAAGAGGAGTGCAGAATCCATGAACACCGCCTCTGAATATCAATACGGCTTCCTCAAGTGAATATTCTCCACAGTATAGATCTGCTGCTGTGTTGACTTTCAAACATGCCATTTTCCCAGCTCAATTTCAGCTACAGGAAGTTAAATAAAAAAAAAACAAAATCCTTACCTCTCTTTGTGGAAATACTCTGCTCTGTTACACAGGCTTTTTCATGCTTCTCTCTAGTAAGAACAGCCAAAATAAAATCCACAATTGCTGTATCCATTGACTCCTTTTTCTTTTCTGTTTCAAAGACCCTCAGGATCCTCTTTTTTTATATCTCACACAGCAACAAAATGGCTAAATAATGCATAATCCTTTCTCTTTATGGTGTGTTGTGTAATAAAAAAAAAAAAGTGTGTGAGTGTGTGCAAGTTTGAGACTGTCAAATAATCTCAAGTGTTTCAAGTCTTGACAAAAGCTCCTCTTCAGCAGAAAACAAAAGCTTATTTTGTGGCGTGTGAAGAAAAAAAAAAATTTGGGTCAGCGAATGTGGAGCTGCTCTGCAGGAACCACATATCACTCCTCTGCCATCAGTGGAAGGTAGCAGCACACGAGCTACATCACTGAGTGCATTAACATAGCAGCGAGAGCAAATAGAGGCAGCAAAATGAGGCGTGGGCCTGATTTCACTGGTGTAGCCGTCACACGGTGCCTCGGGCACTCATGAATAATAAGATGTGTGATAACTAACACTCGACATAAGACAAGACCATCGCTCCTCATCCTTTAGAAAAACCACCAGGGTCCCATTTTCACCTGTCTCCATCACTCTGTCACCTGGCAACATGTCCCCTTGCCCACGCGCTCGCCCTATAATCAATTTAGTTACTTGGGCCAATTTAGACTCTATCGCTCCTTAATGACTGACGTGCAATTTACATATCGGATAGGATTAAACCGCGGCTCAGACCAGCCTACCACATGAGAGGCTCTGTGCCGATAAAACACACATTTGAACAAAGAAACACCTCTCATGTGAAATGAATTTTTCCTCATGCACGCATCCGAGAGCGGACTGAATAATGGCCACAATAAGCAGGATTCACAGTTGCACCTGTAGGGAGAAAAAACAGCCCCGAATGCAGCCAAGTGGATACTAAGAATAAAATTCCTGTCTGACGGCGCTCCTTGGCATGTTGAGGAGCTTTTTTTTTTGACCTTGCGGTGCAGGTCCTAGGCTGGTGGGTTACAGACACACAACCCCTGTCACAAGGGAACATCTGAACCCTTTTCAGATGGGTCCTGAGAGAAGTACTTCAAGTCAATATTGCGCCTCTTGAGAGGGAGTTCAGAGGCTGCAATTCGCACCAGGTGCAACCTTAGATAATATTGAGTTTACCTTGCAGATGAATCATGAAGCCAAGTCAAAGGAGGGTGGGTTTGCGCGGATTTCCTCCCGGATGGGCTGAGGGCATTCTGAGAGCGGCTTGCCTAAAATGGGACCGACGGCGCCTCTTGGAGATAATTCAGGTGTCCCGAAACACGCGTCTCGGCTCCTAAAACATGTGACGGCCTGCGAAGCCAGCAGTGCCCTTCAAGGAATCCACGACCAGCTGAGAAAGGACGACTCATCTCCGATCCCCTCACGCCGGAGAAACGGAACTCAGCGTCCGCCTTTCGAGAAAAACACTGGAAAACGCAAACTGCGGGGTCCCGGTGTGGCTTCGAGGCTGCAGCTGTGCGGGATCGCCGCCTCTACTGCGCATCCGCTTGTGTGCACCTCCAGAAGAGAAAACGCCTTTGTAGCGACAGGCTGCTTTAATATCTACAGCGCTGAGTGACTGGTGCCGTGCTGAATTTAGCCAGATGTTCGTATCGCTTTCACGGGGTTTTCGCTGGCGACGCAGGGCTCAGTGCGAGTTAATCCAGATTGAGTGAAAGGCTGCTGCCATCACATGCCCCCCCCCCCTCCCCCCTCTCCTGCCCCCGGACTACTGTCAACCACCGGCCCGGCTCCATTTCTGACCAGAGGTGCTGTGCTCGGAATGGTAATCAGTGCGCTCCGAGCTGCACAGAGACCATTTGTGTGCATAGACAGATGCAGTGCCTCCCAGCCCATCTCGCAGGCAGGCATCATAATTTATTCATGTAGATTGAACTCCACTGCACGAAAATGCAATTGGCTCATAATATGCTTTATAAACTAAATTCATTGAAAAAAGGAGAAAAAACACCACAGAAATGGTTAGCAGTTTTAATCTTGCAGGAGACGCAAAAGGAGCCAAGTAATAACCAACAAGAGTTTCATGAAAATCAATCTGCTCATTTATTAAAAACCTCTGGTGCACAGCGCATCTGCTTTGGGAAAAGCCAAATTCAGCAGCCTATTGAATATTCCTGCATGTATTACATAGATTATTGGCGAGAATGTGTCGAGTTAGCGGAAACTCAAAGCCTTGGCTCCCTGTGGCTCTGCTTGGCACTCAACCCATCACTATCTGATGCAATGATCCTATAGCCTTTTGTGCAAGTTGCCAATGTTCAAAAGTCTATTACAAAGGAGCACAAAAGTCCTCTCTTCCCTCTCTGTTTTTTTTCCTATTCCCAAAGAAGGATGACCTATACTTCTCTTGAGGCCTCCTGGCACTTTGAAGGTGTTCTTGTCGTCCACAGAATTACCCGGAGGATTTCTACTGCAGATCAATAGCTCCATCCAGTTACAACAAATCCACTTGAGATCAATATGAATAGCCTAAGTGCTTTAAGCATAGTTAGCCAGAACTGGAAAAACAAAGAGTTATTTAAGCCATTTATCTGTACGTGGGTGTGCACAAAGTCTGTATTACATGTGTGACATGCAAATGCTGCCGTCAGTCTTTGTTGTGAGATCACTCTGATGTCGGCTGCCTGCTTAGAACATGTAAAGCTGCTAATTTTCTTCAAGAAGCATTTTGCTGGTGGAAAGTGTTAAAGGGATATTCCCAATTTTTTTGACTTAGTGTCTCATTTTTGACTTTTCCAGTCTTAATCCTATTGATAGAGCCAATTTTCAGCTCATTTGACGCAGTACGAGGTTTTGGCGGCTTGATGTTCCGCTGCTAATGCTAATGCTAATGCTAGTGCAGGGACACCAGTAGGAAGCCAGCAGTAGCCATTTACAAACTCCGATTAAGCACTCCACAGTGCACCCAAAGCAAGTTTAACATGACGACAGACTACTGAGGCAAATTTGTGTGTTCGTAGAATAGTTTTAGAAATCAAACTACAGCTGAATTTCTTTCATTTGTGGCTCTGGTTAGCGTCAACAGCGACAGAAAGCTGCCTAACTATTCACTTCCTTTTGCTACTAAGCCTAAAATTAAGAAAATCAGCTGTAGTTTAATTTCTAAAATTATTCTACAAAACTTAAATTCGTCTCAATAGACTGTCGTCATATTTGACTTGCTTTTGGTGCCATGTGAAGTGTTTAATCGGAGTTTGTTAGTGGCTGTTGTTGATACTGACTTGTGCTAGCATTAGCATTAGCATTAGCGGCCAAACATCAAGCTGTGCAAAAGCGGTACTGCATCATGTGAGCAAAAATTGGTCACTATCAGTTGGAACAGGACTGGGGAAGTTAAACATAAAGCCCTTTGTCAAAAATTCTGGAATATACCTTTAATGTCACAGGCTGTGTGTGACCCTCTGTGTGTGTGTGTGTGTGTGTAAGCATGATCTGACAGTTCATCAACGGAGTGACACTGACACATTTTGGCTTTTGCTGCGCTCCTTTACTGTTGTGATTCATGCCGGCCCCCTGCTCAGTGACGCGTGTCATCCAGGAACTGCTGGTAGGTGAGGCTGTCCGCCCGCTCACCTGTGCGGCTCTTTCTCTCCAAGAACAGGCCCTTGCTGTCCCTCGGAGGGTCAGCGATGCTGCGACTCCACGGGGTCTCTGTGATCCCCAGCAGCTCGCGCACACAAGCAGAGATGACCTGCAGTGGCGCACAGCAGGGATGAGTCCTTTGATATAGTGTATGTGTAAAGTATCTAACCTTTATCTAATAAAATAGTCCCACTGAGATTGGGAGTGTCCAATCTTTGATGGAGATCATGCCAAGACTGTGGCATTGTGGGAGGAAAGGCTAAAAGGTAACACTCTCAAATACAAACGATTTAAAGGATTTGTATGCCGAAGCAATAGAAATCTTGACTAAACAGAGCACGGCGCAGCAATAGTTTACCGTGTCTGTCTGCTCTCAAGATACTGTATGTGGTTTGATGCATCTGCAGAAAAGCAGAGCTGTATATACAGAAGCACGTCAAGGTAATTTAGTCCTGACCTCAGGGAGGGATAAGAAAAACAGCAGCTTTAACTGTAAAGAGTAAATATATGACACAGCTGATCTGGGGTGTCTGCTGGCAGTGATACTTGGCAAAAACACACAACTTAAATTCAGTGTCACACGGCTCAAAGAAAGCATGTTCAAACATCAAACGGGATGTGCAAAGAGCTGGCGAAGACAAGACACCAATTTCCTGTCAGTCCATTGTCAGCTTCTATCAAGAAAGCATCATATCGTTAGTTACTTTGTCATTCTCACCCCTACAATGCAGTAGTTTTGACAGCGCCATTATAATCTTGGTGCTACCCAGTCTGTTGAAACTTCTTTGAACACTGTGTGAGCCTCTTCCTTTGATATGGAAACAAGTCTCCACAATCACATCAATCTCTTCTGAAGGTTGAAATCAAAAACTCGAGTTCCCACCTCTGCTCAGTACCTGCATGTCTTTAAAATCTGTGATTCCGAGCCTGGGCAAGTAGGCACAATTTACATAAATGAGCTTTCTTCCGGTGATATGGTTCTCCGTGAAACATGCCTGCGACACAAATGAATATTGAAAGGTTACATTGGAAGGCGACAGGCTCACATCAAGTGACCTTCGCTGTTATTTCTGTTGCGTCAGGAGAGCGTTAAACGTACTTTGTATTGTGGAAATCCTAACGATTCAATCCATCTCGCAACATCACGACAACTCCACAGCTGGAACTCCTCGGTGCCTGTGCCTGCAAGCATGTCGCCATGGAAACTGTTACCTGCCACTAAGTGCTACGTGTTTCCTCCGCGCATCAAAGCAAATTTGGTCCCGCCAGAAATATATATTTAAAAAAGTGCTTTCCCGAAGGACTTACTGAGTGTTGCCAGGCAGCCGGGCCACATTTCACCGAAGTTTCCGAAAAAAAAAACGGTTCTTCGAGTGCTCAAGAAAGTATCAGAAACGTCTCCAGCCTGTGTTTACAGAAAGAGCCAATCAGCTTCTTGTAATTTAGGGCGGCTGGTCAATTGCGAGCACCGATTGGCTGTTAAATCGCGTCTGTCCCGCCCACTCAGAGCAGGAAACAGCGAATGCCGCCAAGCGCAGCTTTCACAGATCAACAAATCATACGCGCTGGTGTCAGCCGGTCGCGTTCACTCTCACGGTCTTTTGTAGATCGCATAAAAACGCAGCACTGCAACTCGCTGCTCTGTTTTAGGGCAAGCTAGCAAGCTAGCTAAAGTTCTCTCTGCGCTCCGGTGTCTTGTGGGTCGGCTGAAGGGCTTCGGGGCAGGAAAAAGAGAAACCTGAATTTACACAATGGCAGCCATTCTCCTCCGGTCTCTTTTGAGCAAAAAGGTAAAACGAATCCGCTCTCTTCATTTATAGAACAGCTTGTTTTTGGTTGACGCTTATGCAACTCAAAAACAGCGAACAACTAGCGCTGCTAGCTTGCAAAGTCGCTGCAAACATGCACGCTGCACTCCTTCAGTCCACTCCTCCTTTTGCAAACGTTTAATATTTATGTGCAGTTTAAGTTGGGTAGGTGAGAGAGCAGGTTTATTTGCACCGTGCGGACGTGGACGACGAGCTGTGGAGCACTCACACTTGGCTCTATTTCACTTTAGACCTTTGATAATGGCTGTAATGTGACTTTCGGTGGACTAATGCACTGCTGCTCTCTCTCTCTCTCGCAGGTCTCCCTCCAGCTGGGTCGCTGTTACTCCGCCTCCTCAGCGGTACGAGCCTCCACTCACCAGCTTTCAGAAGTCAGCAGTGAATTAATGAATGCCATGTGTTCAGCACAGGCTCCTCTTATAGTCTGACTGAGAGGTCTCCATACTTGCTTTCATGTGCCAAAAGTTGGTTGCATCATGCACGATCACATATACGAAGCAATGCAGTGTGCTTAGAAATGCATGCGAGGTTTAGCTTATTCAGTAACGTGCATATAAATGAATGCAACACATCTTGTTTACTCGGACCATTTGTCAGATAACATTCTGAGTGATACTTGACTTTTATCCCTAATGAACTTAGTGATGATGTAACCGGCAGGAAGGAATTTAATCATATGCCTCTGTGATCCTCCAGCCCACCACCAAGCTGTTCATTGATGGCAAGTTTGTTGAGTCCAACACCTCTGAATGGCTTGATATTCACAACCCGGTAAGTAAACATAGATCTGCTATATCCAGCCCGCAAAGAGGCTACAGTGGCAAGACCTCTGCCGTGCTGTAAGCTGGTTGCAAATGACCCATGCAGCCCTGTAGTAATAATTTAAGAATACGTTGAACGGTGATGTGCCAGTTTCCGTGGCTGCATATTAATTTGTAAAGTGAGATTAATCAGAGCTCATCCTACGTAACACTTCTTCCAAAAGTTCAGCCCTGCAGCAGCGCAGCTTGTCAAGTCTGAGCCTCCAGCAAGGCTGTGATGGGTAATTATAGTGTGCAGAAACAACCGTCTATTTTCATCACATAAAATATCTGACCTTTAACAGATAGAAAATAAACATTTGGTTATTAATATTAATAACTAAATGCACACGAAGTGATACCAAGTAATGGCTTCCCCTGCTCTCAGTCATCTTGTCTGGTACGCACTGTCTCCTGCTTCTCAGGCAACGAATGAGGTGGTGGGACGCGTTCCCAAAGCTACCCAGGAGGAGATGCTCGCAGCCGTGGACTCCTGCTCCAGGGCCTTCCACTCCTGGTCCGAGACGTCCATCCTCAGCAGGCAGCAGATCTTCCTGCGTTACCAGCAGCTCATCAAAGATAACATTGTAGAGACAATTCTCACTCGCTCTTTTGCCTCTTGTCGTCTTTTATTTTAAGATCGACAACTTAGAGGCCAAGCTGATTCTTCTCGGGTGTACATGTTTTTAATTTCCTTCTCTTGCGCACGTTGTGACTAACGGTTAGCTGTTTTTCCTCCAATTTTCAGAAAGAACTGGCTAAACTAATCACCTTGGAGCAGGGCAAAACTCTTGCTGACGCAGAGGGAGATGTATTTAGAGGACTCCGTAAGTAAAGAATACTGCAGACTTCCCTGTGCATTATTTGGTTTTGATATCATTAGATTAGAGCGCTGGTGAATACGAAGCAGATATTGAATTTCCCTCTTCAAACTATTTTCTTTAGTATCTGTATCTCCTGATTAAAAGTCTTATCTTTTGCACCCTTTTATACCATTGCTTGCACAAACTAAGTGGCTGCAGCGTGTCATTTATTTGTACGTAACCAGACACTCGCTGCAAAAGTAACCTTCAAATTGATAATGGGACATTGGTTCTAACGCCCTATTTCAACAAAACAAAGATTAAGGAAACCACATCCCTGCAGCGTAAACATTAAGTCTCGATGTTAAAGTGTGGCAGTTTTTATCTAAAACGTTTGCAGGCTCTGCTTTAGTTGCATGCCATACAAGAACATTTACGTAGTTCCACTAACTGCCGTGCACTTGTTACTTTGGCAGACGTGCATCAACGAGAGCCATGCACACTTGCATGCAAAAGGAGATATGTGGTGGTTATTACAAGACGGAGCAGCCAAAATATTTTTTTGCTCTTGGTACAGCTCCCAGTTTTTGGGATGCCGTTGTTCTGGCAAGCTAACGTTCAACTTATCAGCTGAGAGACAGGCTTCATCTGCAGGTGTGCTGCCAGCATTAGAGATTTTTTGCACATGACTGGGACAAATGGTGCTTGAAGTTTTCACAAGTTCCATTACAGTTTACTCATAGGTGGAAGAATCAATTAACACTTTGTTTTTTATTAAGTAAGAGGATGATGTAACGTCTGCATGCCAAAGCAAAATCTATTTTGTGCTTAAGCTGCTCATCTTAAGTAGCAGATTTCCATTTCAGTATTTAGATAAGCAGCCATTTGCTTATTATCTTATTAATTTTTCATTGGTTTACTTCATCATTTCTCTCCCCCTTGATCCCGCAGAGGTGGTTGAGCACGCCTGCAGCATCACATCCCTCATGCTGGGGGAGACCTTACCTTCCATCACAAAGGACATGGACACTTACACGTACCGCCTGCCCATAGGGGTGTGCGCCGGTATCGCCCCTTTCAACTTCCCCGCCATGATCCCTCTGTGGATGTTCCCCATCGGCATGGTATGTGGCAACACCTACCTGATGAAGCCCTCTGAAAGGGTCCCAGGATGCACCATGCTCCTGGCCAAAATGCTCCAGGATGCCGGGGCGCCAGATGGTACGCTCAACATCATCCACGGCCAGCACGCAGGTGAGTGTGTGTTTCTCCGCATTCATTCAGATGCACGAAGTATATGTGTGTGAGACGCAAAGGGTTAAAGGTCCAAGGATGATTCAAGCACTAATCAAATACCCACTGGCGATATGTCGATAGGAAATTTCCATAATATGTGCAGCCCATATATGCAAGTAATTCAGCAGTGTTGGAGGCATGAGGATTTGAATCTCTGTATCTGAGGCCTTAGTGCTCTCATATTGAGCCTTAAGGGCGCAGCACAGATGAAGAAAAAGGATTTTGAATATCCATTTTTTTTATCTTTGTGTAGCTGTGAACTTCATCTGTGACCATCCAGCCATTAAAGCTATTAGCTTTGTGGGCTCCAATCCGGCTGGAGAGCACATCTATGAGCGGGGATCCAAGAATGGCAAGAGAGTGCAGTCCAACATGGTACAGCAGAACTCCCAGTCCTCATTTTACTCATTCTAACATCATTAGACTAATACTGTTCGTACATCGCTGATTATCAGTCTCACCAAGCTGGAGTTGTTGTTTTCTATCATAACCCACATACTGAATTCTGTTCCTATTATGAGGGACAAAAACATAATGAGCAAAACAGTCACTGTTACCGAGACAACAGCTCTGCGCTTGGCTGTCAATCACTGCAATTTTGGAACATGTGATTAGCACTGTGCCGCCTCTGTTTGATGTCCTGCAGTTGAACTGGAGGGAAAACCTACAGAGACAAGACCTACATTTTTCATTATAGGGTGCCAAGAACCATGGTGTGGTGATGCCTGACGCCAACAAAGAGAACACCATCAACCAGCTCGTGGGCGCTGCGTTCGGAGCAGCTGGCCAGCGCTGTATGGCCCTCTCCACGGCTATTTTCGTTGGGGATTCTCGCGAATGGCTCCCGGAGCTGGTGGAGCGCTCGAAATCACTGCGGGTAAACGCAGGTAACTTCATAAATAACCGTGCCAGCACACATTTGCCAAGCATTTTAAATGCTATTTGTTCTCACACATTTTAATATGTAATGTTGCGTGTTGTAGCACGATATTCACCTTCATGAAAAGGGAAATTTTACTTGTATGTATCCTTAAGGCGATCAGCCTGGGGCAGATGTGGGGCCACTGATCTCGCCTCAAGCCAAGTCCAAGGTAGAGTCTCTAATCCAGAGTGGGGTGGATGAAGGTGCCAAGCTTTTGCTGGATGGAAGAAACGTCAAAGTCAAAGGATATGAAAACGGAAACTTCGTAGGACCCACCATCCTGAGCGGTGTTACGGTGAGATTTGGAGACTTACTTGGGCGCTGTTTTGACAATGTGTGGTGCATAGTGTAAAGCGCATGGCACAAGTTCAGTTGGGGTGTATCCAAGTCCATCTTGCTATTTCAGTAGAACAGAGTGAGGGGCAAGGCGCCAAGGGGATGGATGTACTGCCTTTAAAAAATCATAGATGCGTTGGGCATAACATGGAACGAACCAATCAGTGTGCTTTGTCATCTTCTTTAAGATAAGCTGTGCTTGGACAAGGCACATTACTCTTCAGACTGCGGAGGCAGTTGGTCATAGAAGTGAGCGCTTTTGTGCCCAGGGGGTGCCCGAGTTGAAAGGGCACGAGCAGATCATCTGCAGAAGCATTGGTCATTAAAGGAAGCTCCCTGAGGTGACGAAGGCATATTAGGACAGTATCCTCATCTTCTGGTGTCATCAGAATGCCGAAAGAATTCAAATGATGTCAGGAGTCGAGGACAGGGAAAGTTTCACTGCATTCAGTAATGCACTGATGGGATATTGAAGTTTGTTATGAGTTTGGTATGAGAATGAATGTACGCGCTTTGTGAAGGCAGCTGTGTGCACGTATCTAAATAGCGTGCCCTGTAAATAATAGGACAACATTGCGCTGGACTTGAGACGTGGTTTTTGTTTGGTCAGTAGCAGAAATGCCTACTAGTGCCACAAGATAGCAATGCGCTAAAAATGCTTCTGACCACGCCTCTTAAAGATCAACACTCCCATCTGTTCACAGATAAGCGCAAGTGCATTTGCTGTTTAGACGACGTGGACGCTGGGCGTGAAAACGACAGCTGCGTCGGCTGGAAAACAGCAGTGATCCTTGCGCTGTGTTGTGCGCCACCTTTGCCCCAGGTGTAAGATAGGGTCCAGACGGTGCAACGTCGCCACCTTTTGTATTTCCAATCCTCCAAAAGTTTTTTTTCACAAAGCAATAGTGCATTGTCAGTCTCACAACGCTAGACAACTGTGATTGGTTTAAAGAAATACAAACAAGCCGGAATGTTTTTTCACCCCAGATCAGAGCAATAATGGGTTCAACCGGACTTTTCTCCAGTGCTTACACAGCACCATGAGTACAGGGCTGGCTATGTGAGACTATAAACTAGGGCCCAGTCAGTTAGCCGATAATATCAGGAAATATTGGGCTGTCGCCGATATATTAGAATTTGCAAATGGTTCACAATATGCTCCAATATTCAAACTGTTATTTAAAACGGTGTAATCACATAGATTGTGGCGTGTATTTCATAACTAATGACTGAAACGTTTACTCTGCAGTGCACTGACGTTTGGAGTAAAATTTAAGATGTAAGATATCCTGCCTCCATTACGTGTTTTTGTCTCAAGCACTTTACAACCACGTTCAGCCAATATTATATATGTACAATATCAGCTGATATATGTCGGATATTGGAATTTTATTTCTTCCAGTTATTGGTGTCGGCATCTGCCACAAAAATCCCACATCAGACGGGCCCTGCTGTAAAATACATGGCCAGATAACTTCCAGAACTGCACGTTCCAGTATATTTTGAAAATCGAAGTTAAAAATGTAGTTGAGTTTGCTTTCTTAATGGCAGACTGAAAAATGTTCTAAATATGGCAACATTTTAAGAAAGAACCAAACCTGTTCATTGTTGCGGCAAACTGCAAGAACCTTTTTTTCTGTGGGATATAAAATGTTACACAAGAACTTGAATTATTTTAGTATGATTGAGGACACTTGTTGTTCTAATCATAACTTCTTTCATAACTTCAGCTTCTTGTAGGTGCATATCTGTTAGCTGTGGTACTGTCCATCGGCTGAGCACAGGTTAGAAGAGCTCTGCAGCTCTCCTGTATCCTGTGGAGATGGAAGTAATTTCCCAGGTTAGGAAAGCTAATAAAATGCTTTCACTCCAAAGCCTAAAAGTTGGAGCACTCTATGAATTTTGGGGACTTGTGGCTGATTTTTCTGCCCAGACAACTTGGCTGTCGTATAACTTGCAGCTTTTTCAAGGACATTTTCATCACCTATCAAGTTTTTCTGTTATGAGTGTTGAGTGTCAGATATGCTACATGTAGCTGCATACAGAGTAACTGTAAGTGTTACTAAAAGCATTTAAAGCACTAGTAGCAAATCATGTTAAATTCTGAAGGTAACTTTGACCAATTTTGCTGCTTTTTCCAGCCGAACATGAAATGTTACAAAGAGGAAATCTTCGGGCCGGTTCTCGTGGTCCTGGAAGCTGACAATCTGGACGAGGCGATTTCTGTGATTAACAACAACCCCTACGGCAACGGCACCGCCATCTTCACCTCCAATGGAGCCACAGCACGCAAATACACACACGAGGTGGATGTTGGCCAGGTGAGACATTTTTAGAGACTGGGTTGAATAAAAGGATGCTGAGGATGTATTAGAAAAAGATCTTCTGTTTTCAGACTGACTGTTTTAGATCCACAGTGATCACCTTTAGCATTATTTTGGTCCTCAGTGAGTCACCTGTGTGAGACCTTGATGAGTGAGCAGTTTTGTGTGGGAGGTGTTCTGTTTGAAAAGGAGGAAACAGACATAATACATGTAAAATGGGAACATTTATTTAAGCTCAAAGAATAGAGCTGTTGTGCTAATGTTTTAAGAGGCATTAAGGGTGGGTCCACTATTTTTAAAGAATCAGAAAAAACCTGCACATGCAGTGAACATTGAAGGAGAAGTTCTTTTTTTGCACATTGAGCCCTACAGTAAGGATTTTTCTGATCATATACAATGCTCTACATCACTTAGATGAAAAACGGTGCAGTGCTGAGAGCTGAAGCTCATTCAGAGGAGCATTTCCAGAATCCTTCGAAAAAAAAAAACCACACAATAAACTCTCGTTTTCAAAGATGACAAACTCACCGAGTGGTCAGTAACGTCCGCTGATGTTCTGATACAAAAATCGTCACATAGTATTCTTTGCAGTGACTTTTACTTATGGAACTATTTTCAGCTGGCTTCCTCACAGCTGTTTTTTAAACTTCCGTATGATTTTTCGAAAGATGTGCGATGCCATCAGAGGCAGTTTCACAGACTTCATCCCCAGCAGGAATTCTTCCATATCTATTTTGCTTTAAGTGTAAATTTTTGATTTTAAACGTTATTTTTGCACAACACTGCCAGTGATCAACAGGAAATCATAAACTTTCCAAAACAATTCATCTTCCAGTTTCCAGCAGCGGAGGGAAATCTAAACCTCTAGGTGATGCCTCTACAACTCAGTGGACTTTATGTAAAAAGATAAATAAAACTCGATGCAAAGTATGCTATGCAAGATTTTTTTGGATTGAACATCAGCAGCCACTCCTGACCACTCGGTGAGTTTGTCGTCTTTGAAAACGAGTGTTTATTGTGTTTTTGAGGGATTCTGGAAACGCCCCTTTGAATCCTTTATGAAAGCTAGCGGTGACGTCAGCAATGAGCTCCAACTCTCAGCACTGCACCGTACGTCTCAAAAGTGATGTAGAACATTGTACATGATCGGAAAAATCTTTATTATGAGGCTCACTGTGCAAAAAATGAACCTCTCCTTTAAAGGGCCAGTTTGAACAGGAGGAATGAAATACAATAATGTATTCAAACAGATCGTTCTTCTTACCACCTAAAAACTAATTGTGTCTCAGTTCAGCTGAGTCAATGTGAAAAGCAATATCTAGTGAGGATATATGGAGAGAGAAATTCTCGTTTCACAACCTTCATCCCAAAGTGTTATTTGTCCACGTCTCCCTCATGTTTTAAACATACCGCTCACTCCCGACACCCCTCAGTTCTAAAAGGTTATGCCCCCCAAATGACACAAATTAAACTCCCGGGTGTATTTGAACCCTTGGCAGTAGTTGTAAATAATTTTGTATAATGTGTGTGTGCACTTTACACAGATTGGTGTGAATGTGCCCATCCCCGTCCCCCTCCCCATGTTCTCCTTCACTGGCTCCAGAGGCTCATTCAGAGGAGACACCAACTTCTACGGCAAGCAGGTAAAGGACAAAAGCAGCTTGTTGTGCGTAGAGGTGGGAATCGCCGGAGACCCCACGATATGATATTATCAGGACTCTTAAAGGGATAATTCGGCATAAAATGATCCCAGGGTCTTTTTCTGAACGGGCGCTCATCAAAGAAGACGTCCTGAGAGGTTTTTTTTGCTCATCGACCTGTATCGGGTTTGACCGGAGCAAAGTTGCAGCCCAAAAATGGCTAACATGCATCGAAATGCTCGCTCCTCTCATATGAAAGTCCATACTTGTCGATTACTGAATTAATCCAAAAGGAAGGAGCCCAGTTGAAGATTTCTACAAACTATTTTACAAAATATTCACTACGTGGTTGGAAGTAATATCAACTTATACTGGACCAAACTGCCACAAACAACAAACTCTTTGGAAGAAATCTTCAACCAGGTTCCTTCCATTTGGATTAATTCGGTGATCGACTAGTATGGACTGCCTTCATAGTTCACGTTACCCAAGAACTGTTTATGAGATTTCTCGGCTGTTTATAAGATTTCTCGGCTGCAGAAATAATCATTAGCAGGAATATGAAATTGTCCCTCTCTTGGTTCTGTTCCATCCACAAAAAAATCCATTCCCAGAAGCCGAAGTTTACTCCTCCTCCTATTGAGTATCTCCAGGAGTTTGACTGAGTCATTAGGTAGCCGGGCTACGGCCTTTCACAAGACTCTCACTGTCCTGGAGGCCACAGACTGGGGATAACTCAATTTGCGTCCTCTCACCAGCTGCCTCTGTCCCTCTGACTCTTGTCTGTTCTCTCTAGCTGGCAAATTCAGAAATGATAAAATGAGGTCAACTTGGAGAAATCTATTGTTTACTCTGTTTTGGTTGTTGGAGGTATTATTTTGGGGTCACACAGGTAAGATGTCAGGTTAAGGTACTGAAGTCTGCATCCGTTGCTCCATCACATGACATTAACGAGTCAGGACTGGAAAGCGAGGACAGACTGTGACCTTACACAGTATGTTGCTGCAGAATGTACTGTCTAATTTCAGGTTGTGTTTTTTCTTTTGTTCCCCAGGCAGAGTTCTCAGAGATCAACCTGGCTTCCTACGTTAACTCGGGATGCACAGTGGATATGCAAGTCAACAAAGGTGGCACCAAAGTGGTCAGGTAAGACGCTTGAGGACGAAAGGAGCTCGAGTCCTTTGACGCATTTGCCCACGCAATCTTAAATGCGCCTCAGTGAGCCTGCACAAAGACTCCTGTTCATTTCTCTCAGTGGCATTGAGCATGACTGTGTATATATAACATTGCTTGCACTCAGAGAAATCAAGGGTGTAATGTGATCATGCCATGGGAAAAAAACAAAAGAAAAAAGGACTTTTTTTTTACCCTATTTCAACCTTGGTGGGAAATTTTGGTGACGCTGGTAATAAAAAAAAAAAGGGAAGAGGAATTTCATTATATTTATTGTTATCAGTGCTTTCACTGTTTACATTTGTTCACTATTTTAAATCTAGTTCTCACAATCACCATAATGGTTTTTCTGTATTACAAATTGCACAATGTGTACAACATGCATGGTTTCAATCAGAGGTGTGTCCATACTTTATTAACTGGGGTGGCCCAAGAGGGGCACTGACTTATGTGAGGGTGGTGTGTGGGATTTTGTGATATGTCAGTCACCTTAGCATAGTGAGTTAAAGTACCAGCATGCATAAGCATGCGTCTACAAGCATCAAATTAGTATTGATGTACCATTTTTGTCCCCACTTTTCATGTCTACTTACATTTACTGACATTACAGTGTTTCAGGTTTAGTGTAAAAGTAAGTAAGTAGATTCACTAGTCACAACACAGAGTTGCTGGCACCATACAAATGGAATATGAAGCTTTCATCTGTTATTCCTTTAAGAATTTGTACTTCAAAAAGATGGGTTAAATACAAAGAAAGAAAGAAATGGCACATTTGGAAATAGAAATACAATCAGTAAAAATCAATAAATAAAAAATTCAGAAGCCTAGCTAACTTTACAAAAAAGAACAACACAATAATAAATAAGAAATAGTTTAAGTTTTTACTTTACAAAACTGTGCAAACCTCATAATGTGCTATTACTTATAAATCATTGCATGCTACATTTTGCAACATGGATCTCTTAAACTTAGGTAGGACATCAAGTTGAATATGTGCAGACTGTACGATGACAATGCCTGACAATCGCAGGCTGTGACGTACGCCTGTAGGCAAGAATAAACACTGTCATCACCGTGCGCCCCAGTAGCGTGCGTCATCCATCTGCGCCACCAGTGCTGTGACAAGAGCACTTGCACTATGGCAAGAGGCTAACCGAGTGTTTCTTTGGGTGTAGCGCCAGTGTCGAGTCATTTCTTGCTGCATTTCTATTGGTTGGTAAGTGGACGTAGGTTGTAGCAGTAGTCACACCGTGAGATGCGGTGAAATGGTCGTCCTAAATTTCTGATGCTGTCAGAAATAGATTATCTCAGGCTATCTTTGGTTGCAAGATTGTGACGACGGCTGTCCGTGAACCTCTCTCACTGTTTGACGTAGAGCCACTGTTTCAGAGCCACGACCAAAGATATCACCATGTTTAGTCATCTTTCGTTGGGGACAGCTCGAAATCGCGCAGTGTATACCGGGTTTAAGACTGAATTGCACCCCTACTTGTCAAACATATCAATCAGACCTGCCCCTGACTGGGCAGATAACCAATTAATAGCCACCTTATGTGGCTAATCAGATTACATTGCCATTCCCTGGTTGCGATGCCATCTTGTGCTAACCTGGAAGCTGGTTAGATGCTACTTGGGCTCATTTGTGCACTTGAACTTCTAATTAGGATGCAGAAGTCAGATTACTTTTAAGCCGAATGACCTTGCATTGAAGCTGTTGTAAGCCGACAATTCTGACACCTGCTTGCACTTCACACATCAAAGAAGCGAAGAATAAATATTTCAATCAAACTGAAAACCCGTGAGTCATGTTTATGCTAATTCCAGCTAGCTCCTCAGCATTTGGGTCATTTGGGTGCATCTGAAGAGTACAGAAAACATTTGATCTTGCAAAGGTGGCCTCTGGCCAGGGAGCAGCTCCTGTTGCAGCAGTTGGACCAATGAGGTATTTAAAAAGACTGCTGTGCTTTGTGAAGCTCCCACTCGAGATCACTGAGTTAGGATGACTCCATGCTTCTGATGAACCTACAAAATGAATGCCATTAATGCTTTCAAAAACACTTTTAGTGACAAAACCAACATATAACAACCAGACATGACTTCTTAAAAGCAACTATGAGCGATATTTTCGTCTTATAAATGGGTCACATAAATATATGTATTATAAAAAGGTTCACTCTTAATGAAAAAGCTGCAGTAACTGACTGTGCAGTCCACACACCTCTACTGAGCATTTAGCATCTTTCAACTCTTTTTTTTTTTTTGCTGTTGTTGTTTTATGGCCACAGCTGTACTGTGTTGGTTCAGTCTCACAGCTCTCACCAACTCAATTTGCAGTCTCAGCATGCAGCAGCTTTTTAATGCTAACACTCCACAGCCTAACTGTGAACTACCTGCCCAGCACCAAACAAAATGCAGACATTTAAGTGACAAGCCGGTGAACGTAGCGGAGCATTTAGCAGCTCAAGAGCCAAATATTTCCCTCAGGAGTTGGTTAAGACTAAAACAGAGCTGAAAGGAGAGTGAATATTGGACTTACATCAAGTAAACAGACACATAATTCTCAATAAATGCTACCATCTGTGTGAGCGTGCTCCACATCTGCTGGATGTGTGAATAAGCAACTGCTAACATGTTTGCCACATGGACATAAAAGGTGATAATATGTCACTGTCCTTTTGTTTACAGCTGTGAACACATTTAACAGCTGTGTTTAAAGGCATAGAAAAATATTTCCTGTTTTATTATCAGTACTCTGAAATTAATTACATATTTTGGAATGGGAGGAATAAAATGATCAGCTAAACATAACTTTTTTTTTTTTTTTTTTTTTGCAGAGGACATTTAACATGTCACATTAGTAGGAACACTTATGTACATTCTGGCTCAGTGTCACACTGTCTAACTACCCCCAACCCAGTTTGATGAATCAGAACCGAGCTGTTATTAAGTGAGGGATAATGTCCAGCGCTCCCGTCATTATTTCGAAAAGAGCCCAGTCAAGCTGAAGGACATTGTCCCACTTATTCAAGGCTACTTACTAAAGAAATCAATAATATGACAAAAGACATAGATTTAAATATTAATTTCTTGATTTAAAGTGATTTGATTTCTTCCACTAAAAAGTTAGTCTGTTCGATTCTTTGGTTAAAACTGCTTGCATAGGAACGTAGCGTTAATGTGAACTGTTTCCTGTTTTGGATCTGAACCTTGGTTGGAAAACGGGGCTGAAATATTTCTGATTCACTTTACCAGCAGTAGTGAAATGGGAAACTGGAGACTCCTCCTTGATCTTGAGAAGCTGCCGTCTTAATTTACCAACAACTTGAGTTGGCACAGTTCATCAAAACTGAACTTTTAAACTAGCTGCTAACGCTAACTTTCTGTTCTCTTCCTGTCACTCCACACAAACCAAACTCACTGCTCCCTCATTTTCACCTTTTACCCTCTCTTAAAGGAGCCACGCTACTCTTGCAACAGTCGGCTACAAGCTTTATTCTCAAAGAATAAACTCCCCAAACCAGCAGACGTGCCTGAATTTGTGACATTGATTATTGCATTGAAACCTGCCATCCTCAGCCTGTCGCTTCACTTTTTCACAAAGCACAGTAAATGGATGATAGACACACAGACACCAAATTTCTTTACGCAGATTAATGTGACAGGAAGTGAACCTCCAGAGCCCATAGATGAGCCGGGTCCAAACGGCATCCCTAACAACACTGTGTTAGTCATAGCAACAGTCTGCTATACAGACATAACAGACCCTAAAATCAGATTTGAGTATTCAGCAAAGCCATGTAATAATGTTAATTATGATATATGCTATTTTGAGTATAACAAGTCAAAAATGTGTGCCTTAAGCCTTGTTTGTTTGTTTTTTGTACTTTGATAAAGCAGATAACTGATCTCCATTTTTTTTCAAGCACATTTTGCATCTTTAATTGTAATCCCCCTGTATTGTTAATCTCCAACAATTTTATTAGCCGTCTTTTCCTTTGTCTAGTTATTATGTTTAATTCAGATTCAGATTTTATATTCAGATTTTATATTTTTGCCCCCTGCAACTCTCTCTTTGGCACCCACCATGGTGTCAAACTGATCATACACAACGTAAAGTATTTGCAAACTCCACAAGTCCTTTGCTTCTCCTTCTCCAGACTTCCTAGCTGCTGCGTCTTGATTGGTCCATTATATCGCCTAACTGAATGCATGCCCAGCCAGTGCGCCTTCTTGGGGAATAATCAACTGATCTGTGTATTTGGCTTTAACTCGACACAGTTTTGCAAAATAACTTTCTTATCAGTGTTGAAAGTGGTGTTTATGCCAGAAATGGCTTCAGTGTGCAGTGGAGTGTGAAATCAAGCGAGAATAATCACAGACTGGGAGCAGTTACAAGGCTGATATTACAATGCAACCTGTTGTCAGAATGGACACAGAGGTTATTGTGTGGGTTGAATATTTTTTGGTGATATTGCTGTAATAAGAGGGAAGTCAAATTGGCTGCAGATGGTCTGACTGCTGCCGTGTTCGCACAACACTGGCATTTGCTGCCAAATTGTTGTGGTTTAGCTGCTTGTTTATGACTCTAAACTTGAATACAAATAGTATAATGAGTGTTTATAGCTGGAAATTTGATTGGTTGATGACCAATAAAGCATAGTGGTTAGCAACACTATTGTGTAACTGGGATGTGTAAACCCCCTAAAGTGGATATTTTCCATTGGGAAAATTTCTCCGGATAAATTTCAGCCAAAGACCTCAGAGTGTAAACTGATTAAAATCTGTCCCTGTCAGAGATTATAGCCAATGAAAGCTCATTATTGGTTTGATCCCAGCGCGTTTTATTCTCAGCCAGAAGAATGTTCTGATACATCCCAAGATACAGGGAACAGACAAAACAATTTTCCCAAGCTAAAAACTAAAAGCACACTGTCTGATTACATTCCTGTGTGTGTGTGTGTGATCGTGCAGAAGCAACTCACATGCGTATGGGCACGTTTGCACTTCACTGCATATTTAAAGCAGGTTCCTCTTTTTCCACGTTCCCTCTGGCCGTGTTCACAGCGGTCTGATCTCTGACCTCAGTCCTCCGTCCACATGCATGCGCTCTGAACACCTCTCTGCTGACTCCACGCAGCAGCACATTTTCTCACAGTTCTGTGGTTTCAGGATTGTTTATGCTGGGAGGTTTCTCTCACTTGTGTCACGTTGCGTTACAAAAATAGGAATCTACTTTATGGCTCAAGTTATCCCGCGGAATGGAGACAATGAATCTCACTTGATAACATAAGAATAAGCTTAACTACAGAAACAAGTTATATATATATTGTGTATAAATCAGTCACATAAATTTCATGGTGTGTGCTCCAGAGTGTTTTTACAGTAGGTTTGAATTTAGGGGAGGATGTATCAATGACACAAATGCACAACCACAAAAAACCATGCACATGCTTTTTCCCACCGAAAAATGGGTATTCACTCAGAAAGAATGTACCTAAACAAGACTCTCTAGAGGGAGCACCGTTTGATATGGTGAGTAAACATGGTGAGAGACTGAATAATGACTTAATGATGAGTATAAATCAGGGTACTCAAATGCTCTATATGAACTTATCATAAACACCATTGTGGGCTGAGTTGTAAAATTGTAATTTTTTTTCATTTCTCATTTTATTCTCCTCACATGGTAATTTTATTAAATCCTTTATTGCAAAGTAATTTATAGTTTGTTTAATGAGCGTTATAAACTACATCACTGTTTACTTTCATAATCTATGATCATGCGAAAAAGATCACAGCTTATTAACAGCACATGGAATTAATTCATTACAGTAACCCTAATATTGTCATTACCAATTTTGGCTATCAGTGGTTGCACAACCAAAGCACATGGAATGCACTGGCGTGTGTAATGTCTCTTTGTGAGAATTTTTAATTCATAGAGAAAGGTAGCCTCATTGTCTTGATGTAAATTAACCCAGTTTCTGTTGAATATTATAACACATAATAATGACAGCGTGGCATGTATACCTAGAACTCATGCAGAAGATGGCTCAATCTTGAATAATACCTTATTAATTTGTCAACAGTTTTAAAAATAGTAGTGAAAATTATGTTAGACAGTACAAATGATCCTTAAAGAATAAAATTCTGATGTTTGTTTTTTCCTGTCACGATTTAGCCTTTCTGGGATTATTAGTTGAAAAGATAAATACCCAAATTGTAAACGAACAAGACAATTAATTATGTATTTGAACAAGCGCAATTAGCAATATCTGCGACCAGCAGCAAAGAATGTTGGGATGCAAAATACTGTGTACTTGTTTGAATGTGAAATTCAGTCTTTACTGTATATTTGGAAAGAAAGAAAGAAAGAAAGAAAGAAAGAAAGAAAGAAAGAAAGAAAAGAAAGAAAAATTACT
>JAQLOL010000010.1:7995176-8012305 GCA_029783665.1 Naso thynnoides
ACGTCATCTCGCTTTCTGGTCCATATATTAATTTTAAAATTTAATACGTCGTAGTATCCCTATATTCTGCATGACGATATTGTATTGATTCACAGATACCAAGTATCGATATTTCATCAAATAAATTCTTAATGTATGTTGGAAAATGATAACTCAACTTTTTGTATAATAGAACAATAGGAATCAGTTGACTTTCCAGTCCACTAGATGGTGCTAAGTGCTCACTGGTGAGGTAATAAAAAAATGCAATAAAAATTATTAAAGGGAGATGGATGGACTCAAAAATGTATCATATTGGATGAAAACAGATGATGCTGACAGAGTTTTACTCTGGAAAAATGATTTGCAGTTCAAAAAAATGAGAAAATCGCAATATGTGATTTTGCAATATCCAACATATCGCAATATTGTGACAATATCGTATTGCGACTCAGGCACTGGGATGACATCATATTCACACCCCCATTGTTAAGGAGTCATAACTTGGAGAACTTATTGGGAGGTGAGCAAAGAACACCTGTGCCAAGAGAGTCAAGCTAAACTTAAATTAGGCGACATGAGGTTAGCCAGAAACAGCCACTTCTCCATTCTGCTTAAGTCAAGAAATTCGAGGGGGAAAAAAAAAAAATCATCATCTTCGCTTTAGGACAGGAAACACTGAAGCAACTTTTCTCAGTATGTAGGCATTCAGCCACCGCCATGTGTCAAGATGCAGGATATGCAAAATCTCACACACCAACAGCCACGATATTATAAAGCAAGAAGCACTAGAACGGACACAGCATGTACACAGAGGCAGCATTTAAGCATGCTCTCATTAACTGTGGAAAACAGATCTAAGTTTGGATGGCAGGAAATAAACTAGGAGCTCGTTCTAACTCTCACATCACTTTTCTAACCAGGACCTCAGGCTGCAATTCGGCTCAGAGGGAGTTCAAAGATCAGAGTCGTAGCTAGGAGCCACAGTGCCTTGAATGTCATGGGTAAAATCTTTATCTAACAGGCAGCCTGTGGAGAGAAGTCAAAGTGGGTTGTGATGTCGTCCTGATTTCTGGTGTGGGTCAACAACTTGCTACGTCACTGTGCTCTGCAGGAGGAGAGTGTCTGTCTTAGATCAGAGATCGCAGCTCTGCATTAAAGAGAGCAAGAAGAGATTAAGGCATGAAAAACTCTTTTTGGCAAGCGGGGAAGCTGCGGTAAACAACTCCTCAACGCTTTTATTTGATAGCCGCTGACAGACATTAAGCAACAATACTGTTTGTGTTGCTGCGCTTTCAGTTCACTGACATTTCTGACCTGCCAAGATTTTTGTATTTAGTAAAAAAAAAACAACCAACAAATAACTTGCTTTTTAGTGAGTTTTAAATGTGCTGGTAATCTGATTTTGTCAAGCTTGTACTGAGCCAATCATGGGACTTTCTTTGTTTTTTTGCATATGAGACGCGGTGAAAGGATTCAGATGTTCCTGTTGTGCATGAACGGAGCACTGCACATTAATGAGCATGTGGCAAGTGCAAGATATCAATTCTGTGTGTAAGTAGCCCAAGTAGGGCTGCAACTGACAGTTATTTCCATTTTGATTAAAGGGCAACCCTGCAAATTTCCAACCTTGTATCTATCCAAATTAAGGTACAATGTGAAACCCAACAAAAATGTTTTCCCAATACTCTGTGTCTCTGGGACGCAGCTTCAAAATCTCTTGTTCTTCCTTAGACTATATCTTTTTTTACTGTTTTAATTTCTTAATGGATTTATCTCTTTTTAATCTCGTAATGTTTTCACAAACTCGGTCCTCTATGTCTCAATTTCAGTAGCTGGGTTCTCGTGTTAGCCAAGGTTCTTATAAGGTCTTTCCATGTGTTCTTGGGTTCTTATAATGTTTGGGTTAATCCATGTTGGTGGATTTTTTGTTATGTTTTTTTTTCATATTGTATATTACACATATGTCAACACACTTCATTACCCCCCCTTTTTAAAAGTGCTATACAAATAAAGTTATTATTATTTTTTTTTTTTATTATTATTATTAATATTATTCCTGGAACCAGTGATGTCACTGGTTCCAGGAAGAACTACAAACTGTTTACCCCCTCACACTCCAGGTGATTTTCTGGCTATGTCTGACCAAAAGCCCCTCGTTATTGAAAAAACTACTTCATATTAAATTTTAAAAAAGTTCTGATGCGACAGATAACAACCTTGGAGACCCGGCAAGAACTGTTTTTTGAGATGCGATGCATCCTGATACATGTAGGCAATGCAAGAACGGCCGTGTGAGCCCGACTACTCAAGAAACTCTCTGTCACTGTAGCACAAACTGAGGAATTTATTGCTTCAGTTGACTACAATTACCATCAACAATGATGATCGGCCTTTCATTATAATCAGGCATTTAAATTCCATTTCATATTTGCAGTCATCCTTGGAAACTTATTCAGACCAAGTTACGAATTCATTTTGATTGAGAGGTTTATGATGAGAAGTGTTGAACAGTCTCAGTCGGTGCTGATTACACTTCATTTTCATCTCATCGCTGACCTAATTTTTTCCTTTCTGTCTTTGATGGAGATGCCAGTCGTAAATAGACCAGGATGTTGTTCTACCATTAAAATGTGCTGCTTCAAATACAAAGGCTTACAATCTTAGGGTTCTTTTTCTGAGTTGTTTGAATAGAACGCTGCATCACAGGTAGCTGCCTGTAATGCCGCATGCCATGCAGCAGCAGCATGGTAAAGACAGGACAAAGTGACTTTACCATTGCTGACACTTGAAGCTCTGGCGTCCTGGCTGGCCTTGGCATCTCTGGCAAGCTGCGCTCGCGTGGCGGCAATCAGGCTGTCATGCGCCAGCTCCTGTACTCGCAGATACCAGGGAGCACTGCCATCGATCCCGTAGTCCCCTGATGTGACCCCCTCATCGTCGTCCTCCCCGGCGCCGTCTGCGGCAAAGATCAGTGACTCCGAGGAGGCTGTGATGCCTGAGACGGAACAAAAGGCAGGAGGAGAATCACCGTGAAACAAGAAATTCGAGGCCAATGCAATATTCTGCAAGATCGCTGATGGCCTGAGGTCACAATTCTGAATTCATTATTGTCCTCTCATTGCACTCAGCCATTTTTAGTTGAATGTTATGGCTTTATTCTGAAAGGCTGAGAGGATGCAGGGTAACACACGCATTAAAAAGTGCATCAACACACCCATAAAAACAATCTCTCTTTATTCAGGATTTTAATTTAATGTAACAAAAGAGAAAGAGATTCTGTCGACTGAAAAGGCTTTTCTATCCGTCACAGGTCGCGGACAAAACACTGCACGCTGCACAAAAGGTGCATGTCAGGAGACCGAAATTAATTTTTTGGCTCTACTGCCAAGGGCTGATGAACTGAGAAAATGTGCCTGCCAAGGATCATTTCTCCCAGCCAAAATAATTCAGTTTTTTTGTTCATGAAAATGTGTCACCCCATTTCTTTTTAGTGCCGCGTGTTGAACCAGGAGCTGTGAAAGAGACAAAGTACGGACACAGGAAGAGATTTAGAGTTTGAGGGTTTAACGTCTGGCTCTTCTACAGTCGGGTTTGAAAATCCACCGGGAAGTGATTCATCATGAAGGGACAGCGTCTGGTCCAGTTGTTCATTTTCATTATCAGCTGATTTACTGATTCGTTTATGATCAAATGTAGCAAAATGGGTAAAATGACAAGGCTGGTGTGAAAGTCACGCGTGAAAAGTTAGGCGTTGGTGGTTTAGTGTTGCTTTACCTTTTGCGAGGTTCAGCAGGACGTAGGAGGTGCTGTCTGACTGTTGCAGGTCATGGAGGATGGGCGGGGGGCTGGGTGAGGCCCGTGGATGAGCGTGTGCCTGCACTACTAACGGGCTTCGCTCCGACACACCCCCGAACTCTGACAGGGAGGGAGAGGTCTCGGGCTCGTGGCTCAGGCCTCCATCTGAGGACAAAACCAGTGTTCGTTTGTCAGTTTTAGTCCAGAATAAAAACTGCGTGTTCTCTGCTTACTGACAACACAACTGTTTGGTTGTTACGGCAAATGCCCGATGATGGCTTCAATGGTGTGAGTGTAGACTAGCAAACAAACACTTTGCAGACAGTGCAGGGTACAAAGATAAGTGCGTCAATTTTAAAAATTCAGCAGAAAGAATGTATTCAATATATCTCTTAGTCTTAAGGATGCACATGCAAGGCATTGTGTTAAGAAAATTTAATATTAATGTGTTTGTTGGCAAGAGAAGTCTCGAGAGCACCTTTAATATATAACACATCTAATATTTATTTTTATGTTTTATGTAAATGATCAAATGGAAATTTATTTCAAAGTGGATTTATAGAGAATAATACAAAACACACACACACACACACACAAAGCCCAGCCATAGACACTCGCCCCTTTCACACGTGCACTGTGACTCTGAATTTATCTTGAGTTAACCCAAGGGAGCTGTATGTGTGAACACAAATGTCAAAGATTATTTGAGCTGGACTTCGCCCTGGCGGCCCCCTACACCTAAGCGTGGGCGAGCCTCGTGTGAACAGAGCAGACAATTGTCCGGAGTGGAGCCACTTCAGTTGAAGCACTTGGATTTTACCGTTGTTGCCTCATCGCTCTCATTTGTCTGTTTTCTCTCCTCTCGTCTCTCTCTGCAGAGACTTTGATGAGTTTAAAGCAGGTGAGAGAAAGAGAACGACGTGTAACGCGTCAGTTCTCCGGATCCAAACGCTGGCTTGCCAGACGGATGCTGCATATGTGCATTAAAAGGATCACTGTGAGGGAATGTTGTCGAACTTGGGTGTGTTTGAGCAAATAAAGAACTCTTCTGTTACCGTAGGCGAGGGTAACAGAACAGACTTGGGTGCATTTGTTGTGCTGCTGGCTGTAACGGTGCAGATGTTCTTCGCTCCTCTGGGCCGCCGAATGACCGTCAGATGTGTGCCGCTTCCACATAACACAGACTGTATATTGGAACATTTCCAGCACACTGTTTAGTTTTTAGCTCCCAGTGAGTGTGCAAGCCAGTCTGTGGGTGTACATTTGTGTGCTGCGTGCGTGAACACGTCACACGTGGACAGTCTCCTAATGTTTGCTGCATGTGTGAGCAGGTAGAACCGCCCATGACGCTGATCAGATTCTCTGAAATGTGTCCAGAGTTCATGTGTGAAAGGGGCTTCAGTCGGTTTGGATGCTCGATCTGGATGAACTCTGGATGCTCAAGTGCCTAACACAAGTATTGTGCTTTTCTGGTGGCCGCGGCTAAACCAAACAACTATGTTTTGAGGCTGAAAGAGCAATGCAATGCTGATCTAAACACGCAAGGCATCGACGCAAATCTACAGAAACTAAAGAAAAATGCCCACAAACAGAAACACTTACAAATGGGCATTTTGCACATATGCACCAATTAGTCGTCAGATTCTGCACTTGAATTTGAAAAACGTTGAACATGTATTCTGTGAGTGTGGACAAAGATAGTCAATTATTAACACAAGATCCCCCACTGTACGCTGCGCAATGGTGCGAGAAGGTATATAAACTTCCCATCTCCTAAGTGGGCGGAGACACATCTCCAATGGAGACAGCAAGGAACCACCATCCCTCCGCCCTCATCTGGAAGTGTTGTAACATGTAGTGGATTAAAGCAGATGGATTTCGCGTCACATGATATTTGTCTGTATTTTCAACTTTTAATTCACGGTTTCACCTGTAAAACCATTTAAATGTCCGTTTATGTCTTTTTCGAAGCGAGGTGGGAAGAACCATTTCCAGGATCTCGCAAGAATGTGTCGCTGAGGCAAAGACAGGCCTGGAGCAAAGTTAATTTTCTCCTGATTTGTGTGTCTGAAAAATGCCATTTTTGTGTTAAAATGTTCGGAAGATACGCGTCTTATGAAAAATGGGTCCAGTACGTATCTTGGTGATGGTGGGGTGAAAGAATTTGTCATAACCTGTGATCACTTTCTTTCTCCTGTAAGAATAAATGGACACAAGGCTGCCTCTAGTCTCCCTAAAGGGGCGGGGCCGTGGCGAAAAACCACGTGACACTGATACAGGAAGTGAACGGTCAGTGAGAGGTCTAGCTCTCTATCTACCGTCTCTAGTGTGGATCACTCATGCATTTTGATGCTTGAGAAATGATTCAAAACAAGTTGTAAACACGACACTGACTTGTGATTGAGGATTTTTTGGGGGGGATTCCTAAATGGCAGTTCTCCCTTTTTCCCCAGTTCTGTTTTTAATGACAGTAACTTTACTTTTGTATAGATTTCACACGCTCTCCTCATCACTGCCCTGACTGTTTGTTGACCTCCTCTGAGAATCTCAGCCCTTGTCCGTCCTGCATTTTTAAAAGTGGAGGTGTCAAACATCAGTGGGATTCTTGATCAACTACAACTGCAGTTCAGCAGTATATGTAGTTTAATGTCCTTAGAGGGAATTCATTTTCACAGTTTGGTGCGCGCACACATGAAACAAACCATGTGGCTCCCAATAAAGGGGATAAAAACGTTACTAAACAATCCAAATCATCACTGGTGGTTATTTGGTGACATGCAGCGACACTGACAATGAGTACATCTCTGAATGCCACTGAGAAGAGCCGCTGACCTGTGAGCTCCAGCGGGCTGCACAGCGAGCTCTCAGCCGGAGCCAGCAGAGGCAGGCAGGAGTGTTTGGAGTCCGAGTCCTCCAGGCCCTGCACCAACGGGATGGACGCGTTCTGCACAAACTGCACCAGCAGCTGAGAGGAGAAAAAAAAAGAAAGGGGGGGGGGCAGCGTGAAAACAAGCACAGTGATGGTATGTGTCAAATCACATCCAAGTCCTCTGCCAAAGCATTGAAGATGGGGCCCTGAAATGGCGAGATTACCTCTGGTTTGGAGTCGAGCTCATCAGAAAGCATGGGTCACCCTGTGTGGAGCCTGCGGGACAACACAACGACACTGATCCATCAAACAACGCACCCACATTTGCCAAGAGTGGCTCTAGTCCAATCAAAACCCAGATTTACCTCGAGTCTGACCTACAAAATGTGGGATTCTCTGCCGGTCACAAGCACAGGGTGCAGGTCATCTTTGAGTCAACCCCATCGCACAATCTGTGGTCATACAGCAGAACAAAACCAACGTCACGGCTTACAGTAGCATTTATTAACGGCTTAGGTCTCGGTTTTGTTCTGGAGGGCGAGTCATATGCATTGACTACAAGTTTAACAAATTAATGAACAGTATTTATCAGACTGCCATTGCGGCTACACGTAGTTTAAGCGACGCGCTAATCCAACAGTTATGTGTTAGATGAAACAGATGACAGGCTGCGCTGTTAACTTAGCTAGCAGGGTTAGCAGTTACCAAACTAGCTAGCTGCCGGGCTACGGGAAGATGCCAGCTGCCCGGTATCAAAACATGGCCGCCAACGGTACACCGTAAATATATTTAACATTATAAACACTTCAGCAAAGTGAAACTAGTTCGTTTACCTTTTAATAACTGTGCAACAGAGCTAAAGCGTGTGAAAAGCTAGATACTTATTCCAAAACAGAGTAGCAGGTTTGTTCTACGGAGTCTCTGATGGCACAATGTTAAAGCACTTCCGCGTTTTCAACACAGCGATCCCTTATCACTGCCGCCATCCAGTGGTGAAAAATTGAAAACTGCAATGTGAGACTTGACAAAATTAACTGTAGCTCAAAGGATACTATTGAGGCATTATTGATTCTGGTTCATAGATAAATAATAATAAATCATCAGTTTCCAATAAAGCAATTGCGTGTTTGATCAGGAGGTGGAAGCCACAGGGGATGTAACCTCAGTGCTTTTTGTTGCAGTTTTAAAGCATTTTAAATGCACACACACACACACACACACACACACACACACACACACACAATTTTCCTGTCTTTATCTGTGAAATTTACCTTGATATCACAGGTAGACAGTGTTTATCCTTAATACCTTAAAGGGCAACTCTGCCAACTTTCAACCTTTTCTCTATTTATCCAAATTAGGGATATAATGTGAAACCCAACAATATTTTTTTCAATGTTCTCTGTGTCTCCGGGACGCAGCTTCAAAATCTTTTGTTCTTCCTGGAACCAGTGATGTCACTGATTCCAGGAAGAACTACAAACTGTTTACCCCTCGCCTTTTCCCTCTCTCTACAGGTGAGCCAGCCATGTTCGTTTTGGGAGGAATCTCAGGCTCTGGTGGACCAAAAACCCTTCGTTATCAAAAACTACACATTAAATAAAAGAAATGTTCTGATGCAACGGATAAGAACTTTGGAGACCCGGCTAGTACTTTTGTGATGCAATGCATTCTGGTACATGTAGGCACTGCAAGAGCAGCTGTAAGAGCAGGACAACTCAGAAAACTCATCTTTCTCAGTCAATATAGCGCAAACAGGAATTTATTGCTTCAATTGACTGAAAATGATCATCAACATTGATGGTCATCCACCTGAAAAACGGTGAATTTCCCTTTCATTTAAAAATTTATCGCACTTTTTTTTTTTTTTTTTTGGTAAACAAAAACCCCAATTAATGCTTCATTGGGAGCAGGTGCACTGGAAAGATCAAAGGGCTAAGGTTTAATATATATTTATAAGTAAATAACTTATATTCCACTTAACAGTCATTTTAAATCAAATTTAGTCACTTATTATATGACTGGGGTATTTACAAGCCTAATTACCGACCACAAACAAAAACATAAATTAACTTCAATAAGACTGTGGACAGAAACATGCATTATAGGCTTTACTGCTCCTGAAATGTCATCTGTTTGCAAAATCCATGTTTTCAGTGTTTGTTGTCCTTTTACACTTTAACACAGATGTGTGTGGACAAAAGTCTTCTCTTTCTCATCTGTCCAAGATTTAATACTTAATGCTTCTCCACATGTAACCTCAAAATAAAGTCTGATCTGACTTGATACTCCCAAGAAGCAGCACCGTTCAATCGGACAGACATCACCGTGAAAACGCAGCAGAGAACACCAGGACACGCATGAAGATTTTCTTTGGAATTACATTTATTACACAAGCAATGAGTCTGTAACTTAAAATGTACAAAAAAGAGCCCTAATGCACATTACAAGAAAAACTTGCTCTATCTGAGTTTATTGATCCTTGATTGGTATAGCTGAAGTATGATTATTTATAAAGACTCTCATGTCTCCAGATGTTCAAAACTACATGAAACGGATGTTTTGGTAAATCCTCCACAGTCCAAAGAGGATTTCAACAACTCTCTGCATTTACATCACAGGGTAGAAAATAAGATTGCCTGCAAGCCACGTTACATTCAGTCTGCCTAATTCTACTGAGGGAATTATTCGGGGTAATGATCATTTTATCCATCACTACTGCTGGTGTGCTACCACTTTTTTTTAGCATCTTTAAAATGAAAGAAGGCAGACTGAAATGATTTGACGAGACAAAACTGTCAACATTTCAATGAAAAACTTAAATCCAGTGTTATTCAATAACAGGTTAAGTCCTACTATACAAACAAAATAAAATAAAATAAAAAATAAAAAAAAGTCTCTACTCTCTTTCAATGAACTTATTTTGCTTTGAAAGTCGAAACAGGAATTTGCAGTCACATAACAAGATCATAGTCACAACCACGGCAATAACAATCTATGACACAGCATGTAGCGTATAGAATAGTGGCACGAGAGACTTATGCTTTGATACAGTTCAGTAAATAGTCGATCACATGGACAGGATCCAAGAAAGAGTCACAGCAGTGCGGCTCCGTGTAAACAAAACCAAACTTTAGATTAGTATGAGCCGTGTGAATAATTGTGCTCTCAGAAAAGCTGCTGGCAATAAATAAGTTTTGCTTTTGAAAAGATGACCATGGCCATTGTTGTGCTATTATCAACCAAAACATCACTGACCCCAAAAATGTTTCAATACCATCGTTTTTCCTACTGACGGTGAACCAGAATCAGAACAGCAAGAGCGAATTTTCAAACAGGTCATTCACAACAATCCAAGAATAAACATCCGACTGTGCATTTGACTGAGGAGGTGATGCTCCATGAAATGTGTTGATCACAAGAATAGAGAAAAAAGAGGAAATTTGCATTTTTAGATTACTTTATGTGAAGGGAGTTCAAATATTGCCACAGAGCGCCAAAGCCTTCATTCAGAATAAATACGACTGGCAGTCAGTGGAGAGGGACAAGTTATTTTTTGATCCCGTCTGGCTTGTGTCCTGAATTAAACATAGGACGGTTGGCAAATTTCAAAGATAATTTTACATGTAAAGAAAGAAGAATTTGATCGTCAAACAGTGACGTAAAACAACGTTTGTGAGATCACTCGGCGAACTACGTCTCGTCTCGGACAAACGTACGTCATCAGTACAGACACGGCCGTCAGCTCGGCAGATTTCACAGTGTTTTTCCAGAACAAGGGGAAAAGTATTAGAAGAGGTAAAAACCGTTTTAAATCGGGTCATATTGAGAGCTGCAGCTCTTTGAAGGGGGAGTTAGTCATCTTGGTGGTCAGAGGAGGGAAAATGTCATGCTGACAGTTACGCAACTGGTGTTGTAGTCTTTATAATAACGTCATTTCACAAGCTAATGCATCGACCGTTTGACAACAAACAGACTTTCTTCGCATGAAAAATCATCAAATCATTTAAATTGTCGAACATCATACGTCAAGTCAAACAGGATCAAAAAATAATTTTCCTTTCCCCATTGACAATTGTTCATATTTTTTCTGTGCTAAGGTCCCATGGGGTCCACTGGTGTGACTCAGGCACTCCGTTTTCGGCTAAAGCAAAAGACCAAAATAATGCCAGCAGTCTTGCTGCCGTCCTGGTTCCAGCATCTTCACGAGGCCTTCGATAAGGACACGAGGTGTCAAAACAAATTACACGTCTGCTGTGACGATAGCACAAATATTACAGCCACATAAATGGTCTCTTTTCCATCCTTTACAAAGTAATAATTGCAATAAGCCAGCTGTAGCCTTTTAAATGTTGTCATAAGGTTTACACACTTTGTAAGAGATGCATGGTCATAACCCAAAAAAAAAAAAAAAAAAAAAAAAACTGCAAATTTTATCCCAGACTTTTGGAAAACATGCATCATTGACAAACTAACACAAAAAGCACATTTCGGTTCCATTAAAAATGAATCAGGAGTATTCTGGAAACAGCTGGAATAAAACAGCCCGTCTGGCATGTTTTCACTTAACTTGGTAATGTAGAGAAGTTTTAAATGTCATTGTGACATGACAAACTGATGTGTGTCTGTTCAGAGAGTCCGTTTTGTTGCACTTACTAGCTTGAATTACATTAATGGGAAGACGCGAGGGGCCCTTAAAAGATGCGGATAAAGCAGATGACAGATTTACACAAGTCGAGACATTTTAACGAAGTCTACTCAAGCTTTAAAAAGCAAGACTCATTAAATCTGACCAAGAACTTTACGACACATCAGATCTGGTTTGGTGACATTTGAAAAGCAGAAACATATTATTTCATTACCATCGTTTAATGCTGACACGTTATTGTACGATCTGCTTCCGTGTGTTCCTCAGAAACGGAGTTCCCACTGATTAATTGTGACCAATGCAGGCGAAACTGTTGACTCAATCTGTGCTCCAGTCCCTTAAAAGGCTCAGAAAACAACAATTCATTCACATAGCTCAACCTCCAAAACTTGTGCGACAAAGACTTCCATACATTGCATCACAGAGCACATGACTCTCATGAGTCCACATTAAATTGTATGTACTAGTATGTTCACGTGGGCTAAGACCGCAAAAGCAGAATTTTTATGATTGCTTGCTTGAGACGTTCTTCGTGAACTGCTTAAAGTCAACACGAGCGCGGCGAGTGCATTATAACATTAATACATAAATAAATAAAGAACATGCAAAAACCTGTTTTCAACTCAGGAAACGGCCTGCATTGGATGTTTATGTTCAGCATTGCTGTGCTGTAGAAGTGGTTCTCAGACTTTTTCTGTCACGCCTCCCGTCAGAAGTCAACCGCAATTTTTTTTATCAATCAACAGTTGCAGGGCAGCAACTGATAAGAAAAAAGGGATACAAAAGAAATTTGGCTTAAATAAGATCAGCGTGATAGTGTCAGCGAGCTCTTGTTTGTTTTCCCTTAAATAAATCAAAGGCATTCAACTCGGTTTAACCCCTAGTTTTCCTCTCGTCTTTCACCCCGGCTCCCTGCAGCGGCCTGACGTCTCCCCTCCCCCTGATTGGAAACCCACTTTGCTGTGTTACAGGAATATTATGTACACACTGGTAGTGTGCTTATGTTGCATCACAAAGCACTTCAAGTGCTGTCACTTAAAGAGTTCTGCAGTCTGCCTCATATAAACCATTGTAGCTGCCATTTTAATCTGCCAAGAAACTGCGTCAGAGCTACTCTCAGATTATGTTAGTGCAATTTAAAATACTGTGACATACACTGGGCTTGGATGTTAAGGCCATCATTTATCGACATCTAAAGGGAAAGAAAAAAAACAAAAACAATATGGACAAAAATCAGGATTTTGGAGGCCCAAAGTTGATGCACAACAACTGGGCTTCATCAAGACTTGATGTTCATCTAAAAAAATAATAATAATAATAATTTTTTAAAAGAAATTTCACAATGAATATTTTGTATAGACAAAAATACAAAGGAACTTTGACCAGAAAAAGTCTGAATTACGTTTGATAATATTGCCGCATTAGTTTACAGCCATGCACATATTTAAAAAAAAAAAACAAAAAACAAAAACAAAACACATACAATAACAAATGATACAAGTGTGGTTGAACTAGAGGAAGCACCCTTTACCCACCCGGGGATATTATTAGGGAGGCATGTAAATGGCTGTTGGGAGCTTTCCTTCCAGCCAGTTTGCACTGTATCATAGCTGCCATCAACGTGATAGGAATGCTAAACCTGAAACCACCAACGGACTGTGCTAAATATCTCATACCATGTTTAAAATGCAGCAGAAACTCAAAAGACACTTGCGGCATGTTGTCTAGTTAAAGATGGTGAACTGAATGAGGCCCTGGACACATTCAGTTTGACATGGGAATATTTAGTTTAGGTGGGCTTTCTTTTCATTAGGGTTGTATGAGATACTTATTCATAATTGGTGATTTTGTTTTTTTTCCCCCACAGAAGATGGTGGTCACTGCGGTCCCAGCTTGCTGAAGTCTAAACATGAACTATGGAGGGGTTCAGGGCAGCAACACACACACACCTCCTAAAAAGGCCAAGCTAAAAATATCTTTAAACATCTCTATTTTTCTACCTTTTTTTTTTAACCGTCAGAGAGCCATTACAGGAGACTGAATGTGTCATATCCATCCGTGTTCTCTTTGAAAAAGACAGTAATTTTACATTGCAACACATGTGACATGCTGGTCCTGCAATGTAAAATTTGGGCTGTTTCTGAAGGACTCTGGTGGCCTTGGCAAGAGGAACATAACAGCCTCAGTTTGCCGTCTGAAAAGGGCTGCATGACGGAAAGCTGAGGCTGTAAAATTATTCTAAACAAAGTGGACCCTTAAACTGATACTGATGTTTTCGGGCGGGTCTTTTGTATGAAGCTTAAATGTGGTCTGCTGCTGTCCTCACCCACAGTAGTTCATTGCAAAGCTTTCTACATGGTTACTTTCACTGCTTCTCCCAGCTGTTTGCATGCAGATCACCATCTTCTGTTGATACAATGACTATGGACAAGCATCGCATACAACTCTTCTTTAAAAACTCTAAACTGTCCCTTTAAGTCTGCCATCATCTTCAGTGTTACACTGTTGTAACTGCTGCATCGAATCATTCAGATTGTCTACACACTCTGCTAACTGGATGTCTGTTCAGCAGCACATCAGTAGCAGCTAACAGATCTTAGAGAACCAACATGGCAAGAATGATGAACAACTCAAATAATAGACCTTTTTACCTGATTCAATGTATGGTTTGATATTCTGTTGCAAGAATGGGTAGCATAATGATCATTTCCAGTCTTTGATGGAAAAAAAAAAACTTGCCATGCACTGTGAAGTTTTGCAAATGAGCCCAAGCTTCCTGTGCTGTACGGTATCACTTTCAGCGGAAGAGATCAGATTCAGTATGTGAGAACAGTTTGCTGTGGTCCTGGCTTTATTTGTACTTAGGTCAATGATACACCAAATCGGCAGTTGGTATCTTTTGGCAGCTAGTGTGTTGCCAACCACTGCTGACAGTTTTTGTACAGTGTGCTGCACTAATGGCACTAGTCAGAACTTCTCTGCTGCCATTTCAATGGGCCTGCTTTAACAGCAAAGGAGGCAATTAGAGAGTACTCTCTGACAGACCTTGCAAAGCATCAGAATTTCACTAGTTCAGTTTGTTTTCTTTTTGTTTTTCATCACAGTAAGTGTATGATGTCCACTGAAACTTGCACAAAATTTCCCAATTTATAATCTGAGCTTACAGTGAGACTATTTTCACAAATTCTGGGGCACAAAAATTGGAGGGTAGCTTGCTTTGCTGCTTCTCCTGTGATGTTTCCTGGATAACAAACTCAGACTGTTCACTAAAATCTTTCCTCTCACACAGGTGCACAACATATGTGCACGTTGGCGGTCAACTGGCCACACCCTTTAGTCTTACTATGAGTTCACATGCAACTTTTACCCGAAGTCACAAGGCAACAAAGTCTTTATCTGCACTAAATCTTTGAGGCCGGGTTGGTGTGTCAGGGCCCTAAGGCAGCCGGCAGCCAAAATGTAGGCCACAGCACGCTGTCTGTGAGAGAGTCTGTGGGTGGGTGTGTATTGTGAAGCACATTACTTTTGGTCCATCTGTCTCTGCACGCTCCAGCCCCCATCCCTGGTCCTCCTTTCCCCATCTCAGTCTAAAGGATTACTATCTAGCAGTAGTCTAGGTCTAATCTGCCTTTAAGCTGGTCTGAGAAGCTCTCTCCTTTTCTTTCTCCCTGTCTTCCTCCTGAAGGCTGGCCTGCAGCTTAACACAGATGCTTGTGTCACTGCTCACCAGTGCCTGAAGGAAGAGGTCTGTGTGCTCTTTTAGCTTGTCTAGGTCGCTCTGGGTGCGTCGGTTCTGCCGGTGGAGCTCCTTCGTACGGAGTGCAATGTCCAGCAGGCCAGATTTGCTCAGGATGTTGTAAGTGTTGTAGAAGCGCTTTCTCTTTGTTTCAGCATCACTATCGCTGTGGTTAACCTGCACTGGTGGGCTACTCTCCTGGGTGGCCCCCCGGGGGACAGGGAGTATCTGGTTTTTGGAGCCAGTGTTGTGAGTAAACGACGGGGAGGTGGTAAACTCTGACTGGCTGACAGTTAATGAAGGCCTGTCCCTGGCAGAGCTACTGCTGGCGCTGGCTTCTGTTGTGGGGAGGGAGAGTCGGCTCTGGAGCAGAGGAGACATGGCGCTGGAGCTAACGCTTAAACTGTGAGTGGTCGTGCCAGAGTTACTGGCACCACCAGTGAGACTTCTCTGCGGCTTCTCTCTCTGACAGTGTTCCCGCTGGCTGGATGCCAAACTGTTGCCTCTTTCTGACCCCGAAGAAGATGATGAGGATGAGCAGGATGAGGATGCAGTTCCTCTACCTGAGGAACTGGAACTGTCTCCAGGGTGTGGAGCAATCTTGGGGTAGGATTTCAGGATTGGAAGGTAATTCTTCGGGCGTCTATGTCTAGAGGAGGCTTCTTTGGAGGCAGGGGAAGCTTGTCGAGAGACCACGGGCTGGAGGAAGACCACCTGAGGCTGCTGGACCACAGGCTGAACCACCTCAACTGTGGGATTGAACCCCCAGGGCTTCAGAGAAGAAGAATTATCTCCAGGCTACAAAGGCAACAAAGTCAAAATTAGGATTCTTTAAAGTCAGGTCCCTCAAAGGCAAATCAACATTTGTCTTTTATTGTCAGTGTTTACAATGAAACACAATGAAAAAGAAATAAGAAGGTGGGAAGATGAACACTATGACAAATTTTCACAAACAAGGATTTCTGCTAAAATTGATTACTCAATTAATTGTCTAATAAGCGGCAAATTGACCTGTGAATAAACTTTTTTTTCCAAATAACGTTATGCACATATTTAGCATTCGTTAGTCAGTAATAGTTTTTTTTTTTTTTAAGATATTTTTGGGGGCTTTTTGTGCCTTTATTTACAGGACAGCTGAAGAGTGGACAGGAAACAGGGCAGAGTCATGCAGCAAAGGGCCACAGGTGGAATCGAACCCGGACACACAGGAATCTATGCTGTTGTTCTACGACTGGCATAATATTCAGGTCTACTGACCACACGTTCAACCTGCTTTACAACCATTCCTGAGAACACCGTCACATGTCAGTCAACAGCTGTCACCAAGTTGTGCCTCCACTCTAAAGTGTAGTTCTACACACTTCATTGTTCAACTATAGCTACATTACATCTCCATGCATGTATTCTCTCTCTCCCTTTCTCTAGGAACTGAAATGACTTATTTGCTGTTATTACTAAACTAACAGAGATATCTGTGTTTAACCAGTCAGGAGGAGGCTCAGATAACTGACACCGTCCCTGTTCTGTGTATTTTGTCTCGGTCTCTAATGTTTTGTTTAGTATGGACGCCTTCCTCTTTTGCTGCAAAACAAATCGACCTAGGGGTACAAATAAAGTAAACTGAACTGAACTGATGTGCATTCCATTCAGACTCCACTTACACACACATCATTGTGTCGGTTGGAAATGGGGTATAACCAGCACCCATGTAAAATACTACAAAAATCAAAACAAAGTAACACTCACACCATGCCAGAAACAAATGGAAGTCTACAAGTTACAAATATATTTTAATTTGAAGGGCATCTTTCATGACATTGTATTGACAAACAGGGATAGAAATGACCCTTTCACTTATTAAGCTGAAAATGAAAAAGTTTAACACATACTAGACCAATACTAAGTGCACCAAAACCAACCACTAGCAGACATATCAGAGATAAAAGTGTACGAACAAGTCGGCTCTGTGCTGGCATCTCACATTTCTTTGCCCGTAATTCACTGTTGAATTTGTGATGTATCAAATTTAGCTTACCCCAGGTACGTCCCAAATCAGAAGAGGAATGTGAAAACACCTCTCGAATAACAAACTTTGCAGA
>JAQLOL010000010.1:8012857-8023539 GCA_029783665.1 Naso thynnoides
AATAGTATCTGTCCATCTGGAACTCAGGAGGGAGACAAAAAAAAAAGCAAAAAGAAAAAAGTTGGCATATCCCTTTAACATAAAGGCTTCCCACATGTGCAAGTTTTACCAATTTTCATGTTGCAAGTGCACTCTGATGGTTGTGAGACCCACTAATGTGCAATCTCAGCGCAGTAAATCACCATTCAAATGACAATCCTGACATTTATGCAGATGGATTACAGAACAGGCCTACAGGGCACAGGCACAGGAGCCTGTGGGGTCAGAGGTCCCCTGACACTGAGTCTCTGTGTGAAGTGACATTTCACATCGCAGAGTGACGAGGCAAAAGGTCCTCCAGGAGAACTGATGCAAAATCCCAAACATTCACTTTGAGGTTGTCACAACAAATCCAGTCATCACGAAACCATCAAAGAGACTGTTTATTCTCTCCAGTTTTATGTAGGAAGTTTTACTCCATCATACAATCATCAGAATGATACAATTTAGATCTCCCGAATCTGCAAGAGGAAATTAAAAACTCTGGAACTGTGTGGTCCCATGACCACTAAAGATGAGGTGGAGGGTCCTGAGCTATGTTTTAGGAGCAAAAACGGGGTTAGGTTTGAGCCTGATCAGACAGTAGCCTAAAACACAACAAGACCACACAGGTTTTTACACGGTTGATAAAATAAGTAATGTAGAGAAACCTACAGACCACCGGCGACCAGCCTCACCCCACAACGACCTCAAGTCCAAAGTCCAGCTTTTAGCAGGGCTGATTCAGAGGATGGATTTCTTTCCAACTCTGTTGAGGCGGCTCTTTCTCATATCAGATGAGATAGTGAACGCTTAAAGTCATTCATTTTGTTTCCCAAAGCACCAAAAGTAAATCAAGCTAGCTGCAGCATAAGACTCCGCTGCACCCTTCCCTTCCCTCGCTGTTTTTGCTCCAGCTTGCATTTTATTTTGTTTGTTAAAGCTCTCTCTTTTAAAGGGATATTTCATATTTAAAAAAAATCTTACAGAAATAGGACCGTATAATGGAACAATTGTAGTAGAATGTGTAAAACATGATGTAGTATAACTGGAGTCTCAGACTGGGCACTTTATCGTTAGACAAAGCATGGCTTGATTTGAACTGATTGGCGGTGTCACTTTTAGGAGAAGAGTTGAGGAATTGCTGCAACGGAAGTCAGCAGACCAGCATACACCCTCACTCAGGTGACCCAGCCAGGGTTGATCAGACCCTGGCTTGTGTCCCAGCAGCATTGTCCCACGGTTCACTCCTCTTGAGCCACAGCCATCTGGAGGCCTTTTCTGCTACCTTCATGGTGGACTTGATGGCCTTTCTCTTGGCAGCCCCTGTGATGCCAAACAGCACGACGACCCTGCACAGTGACCGGCCAGCAAAGCCTCTACATCCCACCTCGACGGGCTCGCAGCGGGTCCTCCAGCCTGCCCTCCTGCACTGCTCCAACAGCATCTGGTATTTGGCCCACTTCCGTCTATCAGGAGCACCTGCTTCGAAGCGGCTGATGTTAGCACATCACTGGCCTTAGTGATGTTGACATGACGCGGTCTGGGAACTTAAGCTGTCTCCCCAGATCAACTTGAAGCTCCCAGTCCAATGCTGAGGTGAGCAGCCCAGTTGCAGGTTTGGGCTGCTTATGCAACTGCTCCCCAGCTCTGACAAAGCTGATGTTCCTCTGGTGGTAGGCAGGCTTGTTGGTAGACACAGCTTTGCAAATGGTCTCTGCTATGGACTTCAGCACCTGGCCGAGCCACCAGTGGTAGCAGCCCTCCCCCAGGGCTGTAAGGCAGAACGTGCTCTAGGCAACCCCTCCCAGGGTACAGAGGACAAGCTGGCGAGTTGGTCTTGACCCAAATGCAGAGGTTCGTTAGACTAGGAAGAACGTCGCAGACTGCCTGGACCAAGAATCTGATACACTGGGGTTCAGCCTTTCAGATCTCGGCCCAGGAGATCTTCCTCTCCAGTGCGCCCTCCCAGCTAGTCCACGCTCCCCAGCAGACTGGGTCGGCAGAAAAATGTTTTTTAGGCGCATATATAAATGCTTACCTAATCAATATCAGTTTCATTGTATGCTGAATTTAGGATAATGTCACCACTTTTGTCACCAGACGGCTATTTATTTTGGCACTAGATTTTCTCAACCACAGTCCCTCCGTATATTACTACGCCCACTTCGCCAGCCTCTGCAGCGCATCGCATCACTCCACATATCATCTGTTAAACGAACGATTAACTGCTGTATGGCAGCAACCTAAAGCCGTTAAAAAAATCCTCAATTTAGCGTACAATTCACGGATATTGACTTTTTAAATGAATCATTTATGTATGTGGCTAAAAAACATTTATCTGCTGACCCCGTCTGCAACAGTTAAATGCTGACTACCAGTGCAGTGATTTCTCCCCCCTCTCCATAAAGTGACACCGCTGATCACCATCTACAGAAGGTCACAGACTGACTGTGCATTAGTGCCACATACAATTCCACCTCAAAAATACTGAATTGTCCCTTTAAGGCAGTTTGCACCAAAGATTCACACCACGATGAAACGGTTGCAGCGGTCTAAACTGGTTCGTCTCAGCTCAACACAAGCTCACGGTCAAGCTTTACAATGTCGCCTGCAACTCAGCTTGTCAGGTCGCCAGAGGCCATTTTTAGAACTTCAGGCACGGCAATTGTTTTGAAAGCCAATCAGCTCAACGTCACCAGTCGCTAAGTAGCATGACGCATAGCAGCCTGTAGGAACCCGCACTCTCTAAAATGACCCATAATTGGCCAAAAAGTGTCTGTCATGGTCTTTATTTTCTAAAGCCTGAATACAGAGCCAAAGAGAGGTTCAGATGTCTGTTGTACTTACAGACCACCTGAATTACAAACTGCTAAAAGGCCTGATGACACCAAAAATAAACTGCCTGCCCAAGCTTTAATTGTCACTACATTTGTTATTAAAGGGTTTCTCCACTTAACCCTAACCCTAAGTGAGGGGAAACAAAATCCACAGTTTATCCTCATTATGTACAAGAATATATTCCCCAAATCAGCAAAAGCTCAAATAAAAGCTTCAGCAGTAGTTTGAGTCAGATAAAGAAAAAAAAGCAAAATGTTTCAGTCCTCTCAGTACAAAATTCTTTCCTTGCTGAGCTGAGGTTGAGAGAGAGTGAGACAAAGAGTTTTCTCTTTGTACTTTGTAAAGAACAAGTCAAGATACCCAACTGAACTGAACTCAGACTGCTCAAACATTTTAGAATACAAATTTGCACATGAAGAGGACTGTGGGTTTTGTTCCAGAGAGCTTACAGTGGAATCACTTTAAGAAGGCAATGATTACAGCACTTTAACTGGTGCAATGGACTTATAAGCATAAGTGTTGTTTTAAGATTTGGACTTTAAACAACATTATAAGCTCTTGATCCTACAACTACTATATCAGTAAGACAGTTTCCCTGCCAGGTGAAAATTACCAAATGTTTATGTTTCCAGTCCCCACACAGGCTTTCTGTTTCAATCTCCATGCTTAAACTAAAGTAACCCTCATGATTTCAGTGTAAAGTTGCTCTCAAGCCATAGACAAAAGACATCCTATTTATATTACATTTTTTAACAGGTTTAGTAGCACTAAATACCAACAAGAAATCTGATTTTCTTGAATTTTATCTATACAGAACCACTTCATAACACTCCACAAATCCGCTTTTGAAGCCTTTTCAGTCCCCATTATTTATTTGGTTTCTCTCATTCTTTATGGTAGAGCCTATATTGTGCACTGATAAACTGGTTACACAACAATTTCCCTTGTCAAACAAAACAGAAGGAAGACGGGGGTGCAGAGAGATTACACGCCGCCCTTGTGATCTTAATGTGAAAGGAGTCAGCAGATAAACAAAATACAAACTCACTGCACTTCTCTCAGACTGTAAAATTGAGAATCTTTTATTTCTCCGGTTGATTTTCTTTGTTTTAGAGTTCCGTGAACTTTTTTGTGAGAAACAGTGGGGTGATTGATAAGTTGATGGTTTGGGGTTTAAAGAGATGAGTCATAACGTTCCTTTCACATGCACTTGTTCAACTCTCTGAGTGATCACACACAAAGTTTGTGGTTAGTGACTTTTTGGTATCTGTTCCGGGTAATTAAAGATTGCGAGTCAGCTCTGAGAAAATAGATAACATTTGCCTTTGTTGTGTCATCCAGGAATGTAGATTGAACTTGTCCAACATCTGCCTTATTCACCTGATTTGGCACTCTCAGACTACTAATGCTTTCCCAAGATGAGGGGGGAGCTCAGTGGTTGCCATTTTGACAGTGACTAAAACATCACTGCTGCTGTGGACCACTTTCTGAAGGTCCAAGATGCCGATTTTAACAAAGAAAGGATTTGTATATAACCCCTAAAATAAGAGTGTAAAGTAGGAGGAGACTGTAAAATATTAAATATAAACGTGCTAGACTTTATGAGGTTGATACCTCCTACCTATGCTGCTTTTAAAGTGTCCATGCTGCTTTTAAAGTGTCCTTTTATTGTATTTTTTTAATCTTTTTTATACTTATTTTATATTGTACTGCACTCATTGTGGGCAGCAAAGGAACAATTGTACAGGGAAATGCGTTTCCAACTGTGCATATGACAATAAACACTTTTGACTTTGACTTGACTACCTAGGGCCATAAAGGCAAGGATGGGACGGGACTGAGTACATTATTGTTTGTTTAACACCTTATGAGCCAAAGTGAAGCCTGAGATCTGGCGGCTTCCTGCTAGAGATCCCTTGATCTAGACTGAAAACCAAAGGTGACTGGGCCTTTTCTGTCAGGGACCCGTCACTCTGGAACAACCTGCAGCAAGCAACATCTTTGTCTTCTTTTAAACCTCTTTTAAAGACACACCTTTTCAAATGTGCTTTTACTTGATTCATTCTTTCATTGTTTTATTATGTCCATATATCTACTGTGTCGTCTTTGCCTGTACTTGCTTTTACATTAATGCATCCATTTAGGGTCATTTTATTGGACCCTGTTTTTCTGTCACCGTAAAGCACTTTGTGACCATGTGCTTGAAAGGTGCCATGCGAATAAAGTTTAATATTATTGTTATTATTATGAACTTATCAAACTTCTGTTAAAGAGAGTCCAACCAAAAATGAAAATTCCATCATTATGTACTCACCCTCATGCCTTTGGAAGGTCGGCTTAAGTTTTTTACTCCACAAAACACTGCTGAAGTTTCACAATATTCAAAATATGTTGCAGTAATCTCGCAAACAATTGTATTGAATGATGACCAGGATTCAAATGAAAGTAAAAATAAAAAAATGAATCCATAAAATGCCTACATACTGCTCATCTGAAATATTCAAAGTGTCCTGAAGCCTCGACATACCAAGACGTTTTGGAAAAAGTCACTGACGCCATGATTACAGCCTAACTGTAGCCTGTAGCTCTTGAGATGGGAGTCGTGTTCACAGAAATGAGCGCACACACTGTCTGAAAACACCCGTGGGGGCACGAGGTGAGACCAGCTAGAGCTCACTGTATCATATATTCATATATTTGTATGATTTTATTCTGTATTTCTTTATGTTTGAATCCTGGTCACCATTCACTGCGATTGTTTGGGAGTTTACTGCAACGTCTTTTTCCTGTGAAACTCCGGCAGAGTTTTGTGGACTAAAAAATTTCCCCTGACCTTCCATCAGCACGACAGCAACTAGATAATGACTGAATTTTCATGTTTGGGTGAAGTATCCCTTTAAGTTTTCACTTGTTCAAGGTCGATTTGGCCGCTGTTCAGATTTATTTCCTGGTCAAATTCATTTTTCGGGCCAGAGTTGAACTCTGCTGTTGTTAAACTCACACTTCAGCTGCACATTTGTTTCCTGTGTTGTGTACTGGACTCTACTGGTTTTAATGTGGATAAATCTCAGAAAAGTGAGTTTCACAGGACTTCTTTCCTAATCCATTTCTATTCTTTAGAATCATTTTTGAGATTAAATCTGTCTTTTTCAGATACTGGCCATCCTTGGATGGAACTCTCAGCAGTCTTGGATTATTGTGCTATAAATGTTCTGTGGCCGGTGGATTACAGACTTGCCAAAAGGAAGCGCAACTCACCCGACAATATATAGGCCTATATTGTGATACTGTTTAATCTTATCTGCCCTTGGTGGCCTGACAGTGTGGAGGAAACAATGATGAATGCACTCGTAAATTTCCAAACATTATGAAAGTGTGTGTGTGCCACAGGGGGGCGATCCATCTCTTACTTGCCACAGTCATTTGCTGCCTTCTTGTGCTTCCTCCTCCGAGGTCTGTTCTTGGTAGACTCACTGCTGCTGTGGAGGAGGAGCAAAGTGCAATGAAGATATTTATGTGTTGATGTATAATAGATCTAGTTTTCATCTACTAACCTTTTATTATTTAGGAGTTTCTGACGGGCTCTATGACAGGAAAACAAGAAACTGTTAACGGCCTCAGTTAGTACTATTAAGTGTTTTCTAGAATGAATCAGCAGCTTACCTGCATTCACATCTCCTGTGCTCCACAAATGTGAGTCCCACGTGCTGCATAGACATCATGGGATGGATCCTCATCACCTGAGAAACAAAGGAAAGGAAGAATTGAAACATACTATAGGGTTCTACATTAAATGCAAACAGAATGTTTGTTGTTAATGTCTCCCTTTAGGTAGTTCTCCTAAATAATTCCTGATTTCTGATCTTGCTACACCTCCAGAGTGATGTTGCGTTCAAGGGTAGGCTGACACTCCAGGTTCTCATCCCCACAGCAACCAGAGCATCGCCAAAGTGGGACACAAGCAGGCATGTAGATGTACTCCACTTCTCCCGGGTACTCCTGCTCCACATCCACCAGCTGCTCCATGGGCCGACACATGCTCTTTGCCCACACCTCCTGGAAGGCCATTGCTGAAAAACAAGTTCAGTCTCTAATCTTTAAATCATTTACAAGAGCTGAAAATACCTTTTCAGAGGGATATGATCACAAACACTGCCGTTACCTCTTGAGTGACCTTCTTCGGGAGGGTGTGAAATCTGCAAAATACGTCAAAAAAATATACGAACCCATGAATTTTATATCAAAAAAGTATTAACATTAACGTAACACATGATATTTTTATGCAGAACCTGCAGACAATCAAGAAACTGATATGAGTGTTAAATTAAGCAGACACAGGTAGTTCCTTCAATAGTGGGTTCATTGAGCAGTTGCAGACTGCCCTCTTGTGGCAGAGAAAGGTAGTGCACTAGCACCGAGCCAGAAAAAACAATGATGCCGCTTAGTGTACCACTGTGCCTCTGTTTGGAGATATTGCAGATTTTGCAAATCAGCAAAAATGCAGTAAAATAAGGCCAGCCGACAACAAAAACCACCCGATTTCTCAATTTGTGGTAATATTAGAACCTTTATTATCATGAGAAGCGAAGAGTATGCAAAGAAAAACAGCAAAGAATAGCTGCTTGCTTCACCCGTGGGAGTTTTACTCACAGCACACACAGCAGAAACAAAGGCAGCACTGAAACCTATCGTGACACAGCATGAATTTTGTCAGGATCTCACAGATCAGCCTCCGAGCCCGCAATGGCAATGTTCCCCTTTCCCGAATGCCAAAATTGAGCAGAAACACAAGTGCAAAGTTGATCTTGGCTCTCTCCTTTTGAATATCAACAATCTCTTTGTGACTCCTCACCTCTCTGCGGCTCTCCTCCCGCTCCGTGAACATTGATGGGAAAACTGTCTTCCAAAGGTCACACCCAGGGAACGCTTCAGAAGACAACAGTGGGTTTTATTGTGGGATTTCTATGTTTGATGTGAGTGAGTGTGCGTACAGCGCCGAAGAGGCTGCACTGCTTCAACTAACAATAGAACCAGATGCCTTAGAACAGCTATAATTATTATAAAACATGCAGACATGCATGAGTAATAATGTGATGGTGAAGAGGCTTGATGGCGAAAATGATCCTGAATCTAAAACTGTTGGCTTTGCCAAAAAGGACAAATAAGGAAAAGTATTGAAAATGGAAAAGTGTGTTTTCTTCTCATTCTGCCCTCATTGGGATTTTCCCGTCTGATGCAGTGATTTGCAAATGCACAATGGTTTCCATCAATGAACAAAAATTGATTTCACATGTCATTCTTCCTACCAATTTTGGAAGAAGGACTGCATTCAGCAATATTTTACACGTAAAAGTCAAAGTAGATGTGTGAGGATTTTTTTTTTTTTAATGTGCTGGTATCGGATTGTTACTCGATATCGGCCAGTGGGTATCAAAATCAGTATCTGGAAGAGAAAAACGGTATCGGAGCATCTGTACTGGTAAATCAAACTATTTGTTTTGGTCCAGATTTAATCTTTTCTTGAGATTTGTTGAGATTTACAACCAATGTTTCCAACCCACTGTAGGGCCACTAAAACAGTACAGAGAAACAGATTTTCTCAGTTTTAATATGGTTGTCATTTTGGAATTTTGAAAGGATAACTGTAAAAACGTTGCCTAATATGTCAAATTCCAGTTGCACTTGTCCTGATTTTGGAGGACATGTCCACATTTTCCTCATATTGTTTGTCGATCACGCACAAAACAGCAGCCAGCAGGAAATAAAGGCGGTACAAGACGTCGCTGTGATTCCTGCTCTATTCATTCATTTGTAAATGTGTCATGCTGTCACACACTCTGAATAGTTTTACCTCTGACATTTTGCCCTATGAGCGGACCATTCACGTCACATTACAAATCACTGATTCATTTATTACTTTAAATTCATCATAACTCGTTGCATTTAAGCTGTATGGAACTTTGCGGATGGATGCCACCTCTGGACAACCTCCGTGTTACGATAAAAATGCATTTCACAATATTGTGAGGTGACTTTAAACTTTTACTTTGGTAAACTCATCAGAAGCTGAAGGGGCCATATTTATGGATTCAAAGCCAGCCTCTCATTTTACCCATTCACAATCTCTACCTCATAAACTACAGTGCATGTCATTGTGCTTTCAGCTCCCTGCTGGGTGATACTAAATTAATCCCTCATGCCTTGAGGTCAGATGCTGTTATATCGAGAAGGAGCCAGAAGGAGATGTGGAGGATTACAGTCTCATGACACCCACAGAAGCAGGACCTGGAGCTGCAGAGTCCCCGAACCGCAGCCGCTCCTGACAGCCAGCCAACTTTCTCCAAGTTACTGGTGCACATCAAGCGGAGCTCTTGGTTGAGTCTCTCAGCGTGTAGCTCTGCACGCCTCTCCATCTATGAACGTGTAAAATCCCCAAACCCCATGAGGCAGACGGTCCTTTCATGGTGGGCACAGCCGGTCAACATACAGATAGTGTGTAAAAAGGCTCGAGTGTGGAGCAGATGTGTCCTCATTCGTGTGTGACTCCTGCTTCACATTCTTCCAAAGGGGAAAAACCTAAATGTTGTTCTTAAGGTCGTTTTTACATGTAAAATATGACAGGATACACACTGAATTTCAAAATAAATGTCATTGATATTAGGCTGCACTGAATCTTAGTGATAAATGACAAAGTTTCCCCAATTCCCTGAAACCTAAAAAAAAAAAAAAAAAAAAAAAAAGAGGCTGTATTTCATAACTTTAAAAGAAAAAAAACCAAACATGTCTTGCCAGTAGAAACGACACAATTTAAAAACGACAAATGTTAAATTACCTGCGCAGGTACGTGTTGCAGCAGAAGGGCCAAAAAGAGGTGCGAGATTCCGACGAAACTTCGCATGGTGCCAAGAAACGAAGTCACCTCCCCTCGTCTCCGTCCGGTCGGTAAGAAATGAAAAAGTCGTGAAGGGCTCGAGGTTTTGATTGGCGCGTCTTCCCGCTGTGCGCGAGCTGAAGTGAGGAGCGCGCGCCGGACTCTTGCAGCTGATGATCAAAAGGAAACCGCCGCAACGTAAAATGGAGAGAAACTGCGAAGTTCCTCACTCGGTCGCTCACCCACCACAACTGGAATCGATCATATCAGGTTAAACGTGATTAAAAAAAAACACTAAAATAATCAAATATAATAAAACTGTAGGCTCTAAATGAAACGCAGCCTTGAAAACAAAGCTGCGTTTCATCAGTCATGACAAATGGGATTTTTTGGTGGCACATCAGTGTGTACACAGGAATATATGAAAACCAGAGACTGCCAGAAACAGTAGAACAAATACCACAAAAAATTCCAAAACTGTGCCGCTAAAAACGTGTAGTACACGAGTAGCTACTCTTGCTTTGTTGTTATAAAGCTGAAAGACAAAAACACACCAACATGGTTCTTTGAAATCCTCTTTTGTTTTGTCCTGATTTTAACAATGAAAAACTGTGAGGCCACAGTCTGAGAAGCTGCCAGCATCTTGATTTCTGCCAACCAGTGCTGGGGAGTAACTAGTTACATGTAACAGAGACATTTAACTTAATTATAAAATGCAAAGTACTGTAATCAGTCAGTTACTGAGAGAGAAAAAAAGAATATTTAAGTTACAGTTACTTATAAAAATGTTGTTGATTACGAAGGGGGTTACATCTGAATATCTTCTGTAAAAAGCTCAGCCTGTATGTTGAATAATATTAATTTTGCTGCTTTGCATGCTGTTGATGTGCACACTGTCTTCTTTTGCCATTTCCATTCAAGGTCATTTAGAAAAGTTTGATGCACCTCTGAT
>JAQLOL010000010.1:8028322-8041135 GCA_029783665.1 Naso thynnoides
AACCAAACCAAAAAAAAAAAAAAAAAAAAGATTCTGGCAGCACCCGAGGCAATACTGGGAAAAATAAAGCTTTTTCTGTTGTGACAGTTATAAAATATCACCGTCTTGAACAATAAGTCATTTGAAAACTAGATGCGACTTGAGACAAACTTTATAGTTTATTACTGGGGATTTTGTGGGGCAACTTCGCAAATTTCTCCGCTTGTTGTCTGGATTTGGGAGGTTTTTGGACTGTTTTGACTCGTGAAATGAAACGTTGCAATGTTGTCAGATCAGCTTTTTCGTTGTTAGCTTGTAACTGGTTCTTGTTCTACTACTTCATTAGTTGTTTATGAGGTTTTTTTCTGAAATGTTTTTCTAATGGGGGTTTCTTCTTGTTCCGCAACTTTTTCTAATTGGTTATGTAACTCACTAGCTGTTTTTAAACAATTGAGTATTTATTGATGAGTCTATCTGCACCAGGTGCAGCTCATTTTTGAGTATCGTGTGACGTTGTGCACATTAGTAGTGTCTTTGAATGTGTGATCCAGACCTGAGGACGATCCACTTGGATTGAAACGTTGTCTGTCCGTGTTTAATAAAGCTCCAGTTGTACATTGCAAGCTCTTGACGGTGTGCAGGACTTCCTCTTCTCTGTGCTCAGCTTGTAACTGGCGCTGGCTGACACAGCATTAGAAGTTTTGGTAATGCAACTTGGCACTCTCTAATCACAAGTACACTCTGTGCTGGAGGTTTCAAGTTTCTTTGCGTATGACTGACTTTTGAGTGCATGACTTACAAAATCCAGCTTCCCCTGGGTGCGTTTGAATCTCTATTTTAGGGAGGAGCATACAGCACCCTCTTTAGTGGAGGATGCTCCTTGGTTGCAATCTCCCCTGACACTCAGCCTCTGCAAGTGGTAAACTAGATTATTTGTGACGAGGTATAAATGGCAAATGTAGTGAAGCAAAAAGTAGATTACCAGCTCAAAAAAATACTTGTGTAAAGAGTTGAAGTACAGTTTAAAAAAGGGATTGTGAAAAGTACCTGTTTCTCGAAAAAACTACTTTTTTTACTCATGTACACAACTTGTAATGCCTTACTACTGACCCTTGAATGTGAAAACACTTCTACCGACAAAGTTTGCAGACACAAGTCAGTATAGTTGATAAATGACATTTGAAGGGGCATAAACATCACAAAAACACTTTTTTGAGGTAAGGGGGTCTTTAAAATCTACATCGTTCTAGGAAAAAAAGGACAGAGGGAGCATTTCCGATTGAGTTTTGAATATTTATTTGTTGTAATAGTTCAATTTAAAGGTTACAGAGCAAGATGGTATTGTTTATATGATGTTTTAAATCTGTAAACAACAACTATGGTCGACACACACAGGTGATGTCAATTCTTTCACAGGATTAGAGCACTTCTTACCCTGTGTGAATGTGTTCATACAAATGAATCTCCTCTTGTAACATGTGCTACATTGTTACTGTGGGACGACTTATACTGAATGTACACTCCGATAAATGTGGTGGAGTAAAGGTATGAGAAGATTCATACCTTTCAAGTCCGCCCTGCTTTGACATGAAGTGCGGTAAATTAGCTGGAATAATTGAAAACGCCTGTGCGAGTGTAGAGAGCTTTCATTTCCAAACAATAAATAAGTCAATTTTTTTTTTCTTTCAAAACCCCACAGCCAAAAAGACTCCCGCAGTCGTATTTCCACAATATCGTACATCACCAAAGAGTACAGTCTGTTTTCTCCAAAGTTTTGCAACATTTTTTTGTCCTTTCTCTGAAAAATTCATGACTAAATCTCCAATTATCTGAAACATTTCTGCTGAACTTGATGTGTTTCTCAACTGCCAGCAAAATCCAGAACAAACTGGAGTGAATACGAGCACAAACAGATTTAGTGTCCAAATCAATGAGACTTTAAATGAAACAGAAGACGCGGCTGCGTGTTGGACAGGGGATATGTTAAATGTTAACGTGTAACATAACTTTAACATTCTGTCAGTTCCACCTGGTAACATTAGAAACCAGCTCACTTGATCACTGAACAGTCCACAAACAGTGCATCCAAAAAAAATGTAAGAGTGACTATTGGACAATACAAACATCTGGAGCTGTCTGTGTTGTTAACATGATATTAAATACAAGATCACTGAACAGTTCTATCAGGTAAAGGAGAATACAATGTTGGAGTAATGTTATAGCACATTCTACTTTTCTGTGGAGAAGGCTCTCTTCATGAGCGGAGGAGGGGTCTTTCCTGCTTCATACAGAGACTCAGGAGGAGGGGAGCTCAGGCAGCACCAGTCTGGAATGCGGCCCGTCTGGTTGTAGTAGTCTCGGGACACCGACCTGCTGCCCAGGATGTCCTGCAGCGCCCCGAAGATGGCACCTGGAGAAAAGGGGACGACACAAATACAGGCAGGCTTTCTAAATGATGTGAGAAGCCGGAAACACTACCTGCCAAATCATCTCTGAACCGTCACTTCAGCAGGTAGTGATAAATATTTAAAGAAAGTCTCATATCTGACCTCCGAGCCAGGCGGTGCAGTTGGGCTTGGCAGGCGGAGCGTGTATGCGCAGGCTCTTGCTGGCCAGCAAGGTGCTGTACTTGGGTTTCTCCACCAGGAGGCGTATCTCTGCCAGCAGCCGGTGCAGGAACCCCGGCAGCATGGCTGTGCCGCCAATCACCACCAGGTTCTCGGAGAGCACCTTACGTGCATCAATCGGACACTGCAGGGAAGCACGCGCACACATTTACAAAATAAGATCATTTACACACGTGTCACCTGTGTTTTCCCACCTGAAATGACAGATTAGAGGGAATTAACAAAATCCACACAAAGTCCTGAATTGTGGCCAGAGAAATGAATGACGGATTGCTTCTAAAATTTAAACGTCAGCTTAGATAATAGATATAAACCTGAACAATCACCACCCACTTCCTTCCTAAATATCACTGCTCTAGGAGAAAAGATTTGGCGGATGGACACAGCAGCTCTAACAGGAAAGTCCTTTGATGCAGACTGAAACAGAATGTGATGGATGAGAGCAGCTTGAGCGGGCATTACTGCAGTGCTCTCTCTCCTGTGTAATCGTTCATCAATATCAATACATCCAGAGCAGACTGCTGCACAGAGTGAAGGTCTAAATGTGTTGCTGCTTCAGTGTGAGGATGCGTAAACTCTGCTGCTGCCGCCGCTGCTGCTGCTGCTGGATCGACTGACTCGTGCTGACTCAATCTCCACATGGAACAATAAAACTGCTCCCAGCAACATCGCATGCCCACATGTGAGCGTCGCCACGGCAACCACACTGACTCAAAATGTGCGCTCGGCTCCTGCAAGCAGCATAGACGGGGCTGCCGCAGCACTTACTGAGAGTTTACAGCAGGATAATTATATATATATATAAAAAAAAAACGTTTTTCTACCTTGACCAGAGCATCGAGTATCAGAGAGGCCACACTCTTCTCTTCGTTGTCCTGCTCAAACAGGATTTCCATCACGGAGTCTCTGGAAAAAGCACATCAGACAAAAGCTAGTGAGTGACATCTTTGTGATAGAAATCCATAGAGGCAACAAGCGAGTTAAAAGGACAAATTGTACTGCACCACTGAGGGAAAGTACAGCAGCGACAAAACAAGTCAACCTCATTTCTTCTATTATTATTTATTCTACTGTAACGATGGGAAACGTGACTACACTGAAAAATATCTAAAAGACAAGAATGTGAAAATATTTCATGGTGAAAGATTAAAACTTAGATTTAGATTCACTTTATTTGTCATTTCTAATGCACTCTCATGCATAAACACAAATTAGGTTTCTCTTTTAAGACACAGGGGACAAAAAGAAAGCATTGCAAATCAGTGAGATAAATGTATGAAATAGTCCAAATAAATATATGAAATAGTCTGGATACGTACATGAAATATACTAAATAAATCTAGAAAATAAAAACAAAAATGAACGGAAACACCCCCCCAAAACTCGTGGTTCATCAGCTCAGTTGCTGCATTGTTTGGCTGAACTACCTGATTGGTCCTTTGATGTGCAGGATTTTTTCACCATCCAGAGGATAATCAACATCTGGAGGAGGTGCTGGACGCTGCAAAAAATATTCACAAGCAGGAAAACGTGTAAAAAAAAAAAATCAATATCGATGCATTACTGAATGCAAACAGATTTACAGAGCGAGGAAAAACAGCATCACCAAAAGCTGCGTACAAACAACATTTCACTTACCTCAGCTGTACCTTCCAGGTTGAACTTGGCTTCTTGGATCTTCAGGCCTCTCTGCAGGTCGCTGACAAAACACGTTCTGACTGCAAGAGACAAAACCCAACCGATAAGCATGCAGCCAAACTACAAACACAGGTACATTTTAGTACATTTTAGTTGCAAACAAACCAAGAAAATGTGAATGACATAAAAAAAAAAAAAAAAAAAAAAATTTCTTGGTTAAGTCAATAGGATTTTCCTAAAAAATAAAATGTAGACTTATACAAAACTAATGCTGCTCAATCATCATTTATGGGCTCCTAAACATGTGTGGTGGTGACTGTGTCTGCAGAGCTCCGCCCTCTGCCTGTGTTCTGATGTTTTGGTTGTCTCGGGACGAGTCTGGGCGGGGAGTGGGTGTGTTTCTGCCAGCAAATGAGGACAGTGAGACTGAGACTGAATTAAACATGGCAACTAGAAGCCATTGAGACTGGAGAAAATTATGGATGCAGACATAGTGGTGAAGGAAAAAAAACAAAAAAAGCCCCAGTGAGGTGAAAAGGCGAGTGCATAAAGCTCGTTCCAGCAGGACAGTGAATCTCGGTTTGGCTTTAACCTGCTTTCGAGCGCTGAAGGAGAGGCTGGAGATGAAGAGCAACGTGGTGTTGGTCTGCTTTCTGTTGGACGGGAAGGTGCCAAACACCTGCAGTTAGCTCGTGCTAGCTTGCTAAATTATCACCTTTTCATTAAAGCGCGTGTAATATTCCTCTGTAGCCTGCTGTGCAGGTACAAGCAGTACAAATACACCCTACGATACTTCTGGTGGTGTTGAATTTGGGGGCGGGGCCTAATTTGAATGTTGTGTTTACAAGCTGCAATGAACAAATGTTGCTGACCCCACCTTTATATGACGTAAAATGCACATTGGTTCTCAGTGGAAGCTTTTACTACATAATCGACATGAGTTTTTTGCTGCAAAAATGACAAATCTGCACCATTATGAAACATGTTAACTCTCTAAATGAATAAAAGAACATTTCAAACATAATTCTGAGTAACTTGGAGGCTTTTCTTGCAGACAAACATTAAGTGAGAATACACATCAAGCCATTTTCGTATCGAGTTAAAGGACTGCAGCACACAAATGGTGGTAACCAAGTACAAAACAGTGGCCTGTCCTGAGATCTTGACAACAGTAAAATTTGTTTTTATTTACCAAAGTGAGCATATTTGCCTCATATTGGTGGGTCCGTTTTGCTGGTGTATTAATCTGATGGTGAACAGAAAAGAGGAAGCAGCCACAGTTTTCACACAAGTCTGGATTTTGGGGGTTGTTTTCTTTTGAGACTGACGCCTTTGAAGAGGAATAAAAAAATAACAAACCCAATCCACCACCCTCATGGGAGGAAATAAAATGAATGAAATAAAAACAAAACAACAACTCAGTCAAACTTACCCTTAATGTCCTCCACAGTTTCCTCTGGGATGGTCCCTGAAGAAAAAAGATTAAAATAAAAAAAGAGACAAAAACGAAGTGAGTCTTTTCAGTTCACCTTTGCATAAATCAGCCATTTCTCTCATTGCACTTCCAAGTTAGATTTGTGAAGATGCTGACTCAGTTTGGAGGACGTGTGATCTGATTCTGCAGCAAAATGACAAGAATAGAATACAACTGCTTGGTGTTAAACAAACACAGGGCCAGAAACGATGCTGCAAAGCTTGTTTCGTGGTATTTTTTGCTATTACTCACATAGAGAATTTGCAAATCCCGTACAAGCTTCACATGTGGGGCATTTATTTTCCCACTTGAATCATGCTTAGCCCAAAAAGGGATGATTAGAAAGACCTCAGGCCTTCAGCGCTTGCTGTAGAAATGCACTCAGTTCGTTCAACAATCCGGTCAAGTGAGTGGGCCCGCTCTGTCTCAATTATTGATGCATATGTGTGTTGCTTCTCTCACTCTGCTGCAGCTGTACAGCACCGAGCTCAACACGGTGACTCAGTTTGGCCTCCATCAAGACAAAGCATGGAGAAAAAACCTCTAAAATAGACCATGTGCATATGTATAATTCACAAACTCATCACACAGAAACGAGTTCTTCTTAGGAATAGTAAGTGATGCGTAACAGGTCAAAGCAATTATTTTTTTCTGCACTGCAGAACTAAGCAGCGTCCATATCTGAGTTACAAGCACGCGGCGTTTGGCGTCTTCCTGTAATTACCGATGGCAGCTGGTACGCTCTGCCCCGTGCTGCTGTCTGTGTCCACAGTGCACTGTTCCACAAGAAGCCCGTCTAATTCTCTACAAGAAATAGAGACACACGGAGTTTAGGGAGGAAACAAACATCATAGAACAAAGCCTGACATACCGGAGTTTCTTTTTATAACACATCAACATGCAAAGTCACGCACTCTTCTCAAATCCACTCGAGCTACTTACTTATGGATGGCTTTCCCTCCCAAAGGCAGAGCCTCCCAAGCTGGCAGGATAGGAGTGCACTCATACACCTGATTTCACAGTTAAAGCGATAACATTTAAAATTCCAAACTGGAAGGTTACACACCGAAAACTTCTCCACGTAAACCATCTTTTTTGATTTATATGCTCACAAATAACAATAAAAGAGCACATCAGTAGAAAAATATCTTCTACATGTAGTTAGCAAAAAAGCATTAACTAAGAAATGGCTAAACAAGGAACCACTAACAAAAACAGAGTGGATAGTGAATGTAAAAGGAATAAAAAAAATGGAATCACAGCCGCTGCATCACATGAACGCTGCATAAGACCCCTCTTTTTTCTTTTTTAAAGGCCCCTTCACACTTTATACGATAACTATAAGGGTAACTATAACTATAAAGTTTTTGAAATCGTTCTGGGTAAATCTCACGTATGTGTTCACACTACAGCTATAACAATAAAAACATCCAAACGACAACTATAATGATATTCTTGATTCCATCCCAGAGCAATTTTTTTTTTTGAAGCACGGACAGCGATAAAACGTTTTCAACCAATCGAAACAACGTTCAAAGGGAAGGGGCGTGCCTTCCATTTGTTTACTCATACCAGCAGAAGTATTAAGTCGTCTTGCAAGAGAGAAAACGCACCATCAAACTGCCATGGGCTCATGTAAAAATATCAGCAAAACTTGACCTCTAAGGATGAAGTATCTGACTCCCCCAGCTCCTCTCTCTTTTGCAGCAGTTCATGAACCCAAACCCTTCGGCTATGTCAATTATTTACTTTTTTAGCTAGCTAGTAAATTAAAAGCAGATCTGTAAATTAATCTTCCTCCATTTCCTCTGAGAAATCATTGCTGAATGAAAGATATCTGGCAGTGAATGCTTGAGCAAGGTAATACAGTTATAGATATCTTCATAGTTATTGTTTCTAAGTGTGAAGGAACCTTGAGTGGGCTGATTTTTAATATCCTGCTTGTGGCTCACACACCTGGCACGTTCTGCCAGTTGAAAGGCAGCGGTGGCCCAAGGGTTAGAGAGGCGAGATAGTGATCAGAAGGTCGCCAGTTCAAACCTCTGACCAGCATTAATGTGAGTGGTGACAGTGAAGGGAACTGCTTGCCGCACTGTAACCTGTATCCTATCCCTATCACTCCAGTGGAGCTATTCAGTGGCCGCAGGTAAGACTGTCATTGTTCTGGGCAGCTTCCAGGTGTAAACTTGTAACTGTGTGATCGAGGTGTCCCTTAAAAAGAGGATTTGTGCTGACCAGCACTTCCCTGAATAAATAAAGGTTTAAAAAAAACAAATAAAGGTTTATAAAAAATGCCCCAAATTTTGTCTTCGTACCTCTTAATAAAGGCTTAAATAAAGGCAACAGACTGTGGCAACGACCCCAGGGTAACAAGAAAAGGATACAGGCAGGACCAGCGTCTCCGTGTAGCCACAGTCCATAACGAGAGCAGAGTTGATGCCCAGAGTCATGATGGCCATGAGGTGACTGGGGGCAAACAGCACAGAGGGCACCTGGAAAACATCACCAGCACACTGCAGCTTACACTTACCGAGCTTGTCAGTGGAATAAAAATTTTAGCTGTCAGATTTCGGAGAACAGAACGCAGCTCTGTCACTTGTCAGAAATAAATGTTTTATTAACGCTTCACATTGACAAATTTCCCAAACATGTTCTGCAGCTTCTACAGGACTCTGACGTGCCTGGTTTCCATACCTCAAACTGTTTGAAGAAAACCTTGGTGAGTGTCTCCCTGAAGTGCGATGGGCAGAGGATGGACTCGATGATGACCACTCTTCTGTCGCGAGGGTTCACCAGCAGGTGTCTGATTAGGACAAACAGAAAGATAAACTATGATTTGAAAAGGCTGGAAAGTTCCATTCTTCAGCTAGAAGCCATGCATGTTCTGTAAAGAGTTTGTTTTCGTACAATGAATCACACAAGCAGCAGCCTCACCTGAAGTACAGCATGTGGATAAACTCTTTGAGGATGACATAAAGCTCTTCTGTGTTGATGTTGTACTGAACCACTTTGATGGCCTTAAAATTAAAGAGAACAAAACCCCATCAACATATTTTGCACTTTCTAAAAATCCCCCTTTCACCGAAGCACTGAGCCGTCTCACCTGCTGTCCCGGTTTCCGGATCTCGCTCGGAATTATGAACCTGGGCCCCGTTTCCCCTGCAAAGCCACATCTGCAGGAAAAGGAAACTGTCAGTAAAGCTGCTTGAGGATGCACAGAGAAGATTGTACATGACATACATGAACAGGTTTTAATACTAACATTTATACTGTGTTCATTCAGAAATAATCCTAGTAACAGTTTACAATTACTATTTTTTTCTTCAGGTCAATTTTTTTAAAGTAAAACCAGTGAACTGTAAATAAACAAACCATGTAAACATAACAAAAACCAACATGAAAACTACACTTTAGTGAGGACCAACTTTATTTAAAGGAAAACAAAGACTTGGCTCAAAGGGCTACATGACCAGTTAAAAACATCATTTCACTGAATTGCTTATAAATGAAGTAACACTGCAGCTCTGTGTCACATGTTGCAGCAAAGTGACTGTAGACAAAGATGTCATTATCAAAATGGAGGAGAACAGTCCTCTTGATCTTCATGTGATTTGCCCGAGGTTAGTCTCTCATCTTTTCAACGTGTTACACTTTCGACTAAAATTCAAGCAAGATTACACATATCACGTAGCATCATCAAGGCTTTACAGTTACTGCAAGTAAACACGTTTAACATTTTATTCTGTATGAACCGTCCAGTAATGTGCTGACTGTAAATACATCAAATGTAAGAAGACACGAGGTATAAAGATAGGTGAGTTAACTTTTAGTATTAGCTTGCAGACTGACAGATGCTTGAATAAAACAATGTAGGTCACCCAAACAGCTGTCAGCTGGTGGGTGGGGTGGGTGGTTGTCCATCACACAACTAACGACTAGTGACAGGAACTTGCTCTGTGCCGAGGAAACCTGATTAAATCAGTAATTCAATATCAACATACGTATTAAAACTCTCCTCAATATCTTTATTTCCAGCTAGATAATGCTGAGAGTTGCTAGCTTTAGCCTTAAATGGGCTCATCATGTTGACATGTACCTACTTACGAACGAGGTTTTTAAAATCCTTTATCAAGCTCGAGATGCTAATGGTGTCCACTGCTGTTTGTTTTTCTTCACTTATTGGATTCGATCTTAGCTCTAAATTGGTATTAACGCTAACGCTAGCTGAACAATGACTGGGTGGGTCACTAGCTAACGCTGCTACAACATTTACTAACGGTAACAACCGCTTACAACTACGTATCGTGTGTTTGTATCACCTAATCTCTGTTGGACCCAAACCGCCGGGAAACGAGCAGTTAGTTAAGAAAACAAATACAAAACGTTAAGCTAGCATGCTATGCTAAAAGAACGGCACAGTTCTAAAGGAATGCTAACGTCCGAAACTCACTTTGTGTATGCCGCTCCCAAGTCAATGACAATCGCAGTCTTCTCTCCTCCACTTCCCAACCCATCAAATAAGGGCATTTTATTAATCTGTCCGCCTCTGGGCGACAATAAGGTCAATAGTTAGCCTTGACACTTGCAAATGTACATCGCATCAACAGAGCAAAAAGAGAATCTGTTGTCTCTGCCGGGTCGGGTCCTCACAAACGCAATGACGTCACACGTTGATGCCTGATGAAAATATCGGGGGAAAAAAATATTCCGGAATAAAATGGAAGATTATTTCGTCACCCAAACCAACTATACAATCAGATTAGATGCCAAGGCTCTAATATTATTCTATGTTAATAAAATACAGAAGGTTCAGCGAGTTATTAATCCCCCAAGGGAATTTTCCGTTTCAGTCCTTTAGGTTGGAATTCAAGATCAAATTTGAGTTTATCTAAAAGTATAAATAATAAGAAATGAGCTTTATGTTTTACAAGAGTTCTTTAAGGAAATTTGACTTTCTGTGTTGTCTTCAAATATATTTATTTCTATTTCTTTTTAAATCTTGCGTTTATTTCCTTACCTTTGCTTGTTCTATTTAGCCTATTTTTCCAGAGTAGAAGACAAATATATGTCAAATTGCACATGAAATCATGTTTGTACTGGAAGGGAAGTTGTGCAGTGTAAGCAAGTTACAGTCATGATGCCTGTTCATCTGTTTGGTATGTATCTTACTGTTGATGCAATTTGTAGGCCTAATTTTAAAAAATGATTTAATAAAGCTTAATATTATGAAAAAGATTAGATTGTTTGAAATTTGCTATTCAACAATTATTTAAAATTTAGATGAAACAAAGAAATGTAGACTTTTCCCTTTTACCAAGGGTTAAACTATTACACCCATTTAGAAATAGCTGTTACATATGCAGACCTGTAAAATAAGTTCAAAATACAATTTAATTATCCTAGATACATTTCTTATTTTCATATATTGCAAATATATTGTAGTGAATTGTGTATTGTGCATTTATCTGCTTAAGATAACAGAAAATCGCTTCATTTACATGTTAAAGGTGTCACTTACTTGGCCACCACAAGGGGTCACCGAAAGTTCTTCTGTATGCCTCAACTGTACACCTCCTCCACTTGTGCCCGACTGTAAACTCTCAAATTAAGGCTAATCTCTGTCCCCACGTGTCCCATCTTCCACATTTTCTAATGCAAACGAATCCTCTACCTCTCACACTTTTATTACACCACATTACCACAACGATAACTGCATTCTTTGTCCCTTAATTCCTGTCTGGATATCCCATCTTATCTTTGGCATTGAACAAATTTAGTCCCTCAATTTATAGAACAACCTTGAATATATTTGATCCTACGACTGTTTCAGAGTTGACCTGTCAGGAAGTTACATTTCAGACCATGCGGGGTCAAGTTAAGTCAATTTATTTATCGCCATATCACAACAAATGTTATCTCATGACACTTTACAAATAGAGCAGATCTAGACCAGACTCTATGTATTTACAGAGACCCAACAGAACCCCCAGGAGCAAGCACTTGGTGACGGCGGCGAGGAAAAACTCCCCTTTAACAGGAAGAAACCTCGGGCAGAACCCGAGTTCAGACTGAAAGCGATGAAGTGATGTTTATTGCAAGAAATGCCAATAGGCTATCATGTCACTTGATCATAACTTAATCATATTCTGGATCATTGCTTCAATCGCATCATTCACACAAAATACACAGCCCACTTATATTAGATTGTTCAGAGGAAGGGGGACTGACCACTTTCTGTCATTAACTGCAGCTAAAATAACCATTTTTGATGCATTATATCACTTGTGGAGGTCCTAGACAGGTTGAAAAACTTAACAACATAGTGTCTGTGTTCATTAAATCATCTGGAGCCTCTTAACTTGTGTCGCACAGCTCCATGTCAACCACAGTTAGTGTTAGCTAGTGGTGTCAGGAGGAAGGGGGGCTTGCCGTTTTCTATCATTAACTATGACCGATATAATCATCATTTCTGCACAGTATCAGTTGTGTAAGTCCCAGAAATGTTGGAAATTTACCAGCACCATGTCTTTGTTCATTAGATAATCCAGTGGTATATAAAGTTGTGTTGTAGGAGCTCTGTGGTATTCACACACAGCAATAGTCGGCTGCTAGATGGCCATGTCTGATTCAATGTCCACTTGGCAAATTCTTGCAAAATTCGTGCCGTCAGGACGTCAGTCACGTCGGGAGAATCTCTATGCTGATTGACTGTCGAGACACAGTGTCATGCTATGTTGCCTAAAAAGTTCAATATCTTCAACCTTTCAACGTGCGATGAGGCGATGAGCTGATGGAGGCGATGGATGCCACATCATGATTCACATCGCGTGTATTGAGAGATTCGTGTTGTCTGTGGTGAAATCAAGTCTAATCGCGTCTCTACATTGACTCTGTCTTGTGGCAGTTATTACGTTCATTGCTTTCTTACTGAATGCAGCTTTACACAATTGATCTGAGCTGGTCAGTGGCTAAAGCAAGCACTTTTAGTGGACGAACTTTGATGGTGTGTATTTGCCCCCCGAAATCACATTCTAGGCTGCCGGCTGCATTGGAATCCCTCAATACCGGACCAACTTCCAAAATAGCTGTCACTAT
>JAQLOL010000010.1:8041235-8066181 GCA_029783665.1 Naso thynnoides
ACCTTCCCAGGAGTGGCCAGCTTACCAAAATTACTCTTTTTTACTCTCTTTTTTATTCATCCGGAAGAGCACAAAAGAACCCAGACAAACATCTGAAGAACTGCAGGCTTCACTTACCTCAGTTAAGGTCAGTGCTCATGATTCTACCACAAGACAGATACTGGGCAAAAATGGCATCCATGGGAGAGTTCCAAGGTGAAAACCACTGCTGACCAAAAAGAATATAAAGGCTCATCTCACATTTGCCAAAAAAAACATCTTGATGACCCCCAAGACTTTTGGGAAAATATTATGTGGACTGACAAGTCAAAAGTTGAACTTTTTGGAAGGCGTGGGCCCCATTACATCTGGCGTAAAATGAACACAGTATTCCATAATAAGAACATCATACCAACAGTCAAACATGGTGGTGGTAGTGTGATGATCTGGGGCTGCTTTGCTGCTTCAGGTCCTGGACGATTTGCTATACTTGATGGAACAACTACTTTCTACAAGAAAATCCAGAAGGAGAATGTCCAGCCATCAGTTCATCACCTCAAGCTAAAGCACACTTGGGTTGTGCAGCAGGACAATGATCTGAAACACACCAGCAAGTCCACCTCTGAATGGCAAACAGAGAAGGTTTTGGGCTGGCCTAGTCAAAGTCCATACTTAAATCCAATTGAGATCTGTCTGAAACTCACCTTTGTTCTGTCAACCTTTTTAAAATGATTTTTAATCTTCTACAATTGGTAAGTTGTTTTTCTTCTCCTGTTTTAGCAGTTTAGTGTCTATTTAGTGATGTGACAAAAGCTGCTTTGTTTTGATCTCCTAGCTTTTCTGTTTCCTCCTTTTTTGAACACAAATACAGAGATTACCGCCACTTGCTGGTATGGAGAGTTATACGACCTCTCATGCAGGCGCGCAGGCCCAGAATGTATGTGCTAGTAGACCATTGAGTGTAATCAGTGTGGTTTGTTCAAGTGTGAATCTTTGGTCCACACAGAGGCAGACGTGTGTCAACAAGAGGAACACAGAGCAGTTGGCTCTTGGTTTCCTCTACTCAGCCCAGTGTGACCATACCCTTAAACAAGGTTTACTGTGTGTGGAGACAATAGTGATGACACTGGCAGCAGCAGAAGCACCACCACCACTTGTTTGTTTCATCTGACATTTAGACAAGCCCCTGTAGTGCACGCACACACACACACACACACACACACACACACGCATGTTAGAAAACTCACTCACTTGAGTACACAACCACACACTAGCCTGTATTTGTGCTGTATATACATGCTTCGTTGAATGTACACATTCTGACACACATGCACATACATTTAGATAAATGACACTGTCTGACCAGCTTTGCATTATTAATGACTGTTCAACACAGAAGACTCAGCAGGCGGACAGTGGTGCCCAACAGAGCAATTATGACACATTCATGCATTTCTTCCAGCAAGAATTACTTGTTTTACATAACAAAAATCACATCCCCACAGCAATATCCTTTGTGTCACATGTCATCTAGTTGTCAATGTGATGTAAGATCCATTTTGTCGTTTTGGAAGATTAGTGTGAGATGTTTGTTAGAAAGCATTAGAGGATGGATGTGACAGCACTGTCAACAGCACAGTTGTGTGGATGCATATGCAATTTGATTTTGGTTTTTTTTATGCTGCTTTATGTCATGTTCAATAATGTTGGTCATTTCAAAAAATTGGATCATGGAATAACAAGAATCTATTCAGCCTCATTTAGACTTACAACAAGATGCTCACAAGTAAGCATGATCTAGAAAATGGAGTCAAAATGATGATAGACACCGTTAAGTACAAGCTTGGAAATAAAGACAAAGACGAGAAATGCGCTCACACCACTGCATTTGTCGGGATTCAGTGCCAAATTATTATGGAGTTATTTTTCTATGCTGGCCTTGTGACTGACACAACTTGCAAGAAAGTGAGTTTAACCTATCAGCCCAAATGAATTTCAGGCATGTCACAATTAGAACAGACCTTTTACCAAACAAAGACTATGACTCAAAAGTTGTGTGTTTTACGCCAGTGACAGTTTGATAGGTAAGTGGATTATATTCATTTAGCACATTTCTAGTCTTTTTCAAATTACTCAAAATGCTTTTGCAACATAAGTCAGACACACACATTCACACACCAATGACACAGCCATCGGGAGCAATTTTGGGTTCAGTATCTTGCCCAAGGACACTTCGACAAGTAGACCAGAGGAGCTGGGGATTGAACCACTGACCTTCTGACTGGTGAACTTCTGAGCCACAGCCGCCCCAAGGGTAGTAAAGCCCTTCAAACTTTAAAGCCACAATGTGTAAGGGTTTTTAAATTAACTCTGATAGCACTGGTCTTTCAAAAAAATTTTTTTTTTTTTTTAAAGTGCAAACTTTAATAAGCTGAGACTGAAAATGAAGGGAATAGGTGCAAACAGCATGCACTGTCATTAGACAGAAATAAAGAAAAACACATTTGTTGTAAACCAGTGTTTCACAGCTGGTTTACTTTCAGCTTCCGTATTTTCTTTTAGACAATTAGACATCTTTCAAAAAGCAAGTTAACCAAATTTCCTTTACTTTATGTCTATTAACTCATTCCACCTGTCCGTGGATCTAAAGGCAGAACTTTGTGACACAGGGCTAACAGTGCAACCCTTTTGATTAGACTTATCTGACTGAAAAACAGCAACAAAAAAAGGAAGCTTACCACTTAATAAAATGAAAAGCATTCCACCAACAGAATGTAGTTACAAGTGTGAAACCCTGAAACCCTTTAAGGGATTGTTTTTTTTTTTTTGGTTTGTTTTATGTTTTTTTTTGTTGTTGTTGTTGTTGTTTTTGTTTTTTTTAATGCAGGGTTGCATAAGGCACTTATGCTTTGTTAGTTTCTTACCTGCAGTAGATAGTCAGGTTGCCCTCTGTCTAGAGAAGCAGCACAATGTGCTGACAAGTAACAATATGTGTAATAAATTAATTCATACTGCCTTACGGCATAGTAGGATTAATATGAAGACCGGACAATATAAGCAGCCACATTAAAATTGTATTTCAAGCTAGGTTTCAGCCCCAGCCCTTTTTTCCTGAGTTTTTCTTTGATGTGTGTGTGTGTGTGTGTGTGTGTGTGTGTGTGTGTGTGTGTGTTTTCAAAGCCCAAGCAAGCAAGGCAAGGCAAGGCAAGTTTTTTTATATAGCACATTTCAGCAACAAGAAAACTCTAAGTTCTTTAAATCAGGTGCAAAAGTAACGCAAAATAAAATGACATTTAAAACGCACAATGGTGGTAAAGAAACAAAAAAGTGGTAAAAAAACAACAAAAAAAAACTGCCCATAGTCCATTTTTTTATTCTGATCTAAAATATGTTCTCTCCTGTGACTTAAAAAACAGGTGCATTTATCTGATTTTCTATTATGCGTTTATTTTACACAAGTCGGGAAATAAAATACGACCATAATTCTTTTACTCTAGCTTGCTTTGATTGAATTGTTTAATTAAATTAAAACTGCGGATTTTCATAGATCTAATATCTGATTACTTTTTTCTAATATCTAATTTTTATATATATATATCGGATCGTTTCCCGTTTTTTGTTTACCTACATCAAAATGAAAAAAGGAAATCAGATCGTTTCCTGTTTTTTGTCTAGCTACATCGAAAGGGAAAAGGAATGGCCGCAAAGTACACGGACTCTGTCTGGTAACACATGCAGATGTTTTTAAAGTCTGTTTATAATAAAGGCATGCAAAAACACTACAGAAAATCTTGACCTTTAATGTCTTTGTACCCCTTTAATATGTCCATGTGGACTCATGTTTTGAATCAAACATTTTGACAGGTATTTTTCCAGTTTGATATGAAATGTCTCAAGATTACCCTTACACAAAGGTGGTGATGTCTCCAATCTCAGCAAATACCACCCAATGTCTAAACTTACTTTTTAGCCAATGTTAGCATGAATAGCTAGTTCTCCAGCTACACGCCCTAATTCCTGGATGTATAACAGCATTTTGATTGCAGTCATAGCACACTACCTCTCAGTCGTTGATAACATTGTCTCTTTCGTGGATAAACAGATCAACTTAATTTTGTGCTGCTCTCTTCATCAACACACATTTAATACCATTGATCATAAACTACAATCCACCATGCTTGGTACAACTTGGTAACAGGCTAACTGTACAGAGACAAGTCAGGCTGTTGTTGCAGATGTCATTCAGTCAAGCCCTTTTTTCCCCTAACATTTACGTCAGGGTTATACTTGGAGGGAAGCAAATATTTATTTGTCAATGGACAATCTAGTCATCAAATGATTAGGTCTGCTGATTGTATGGAATTGTTTAGTTCCCTATTGCATATTGAATTTTATGTAACTATAAGAAACTTCCAAGTGTTTATGAAACAGTCTCATAATTACTCGAATGATTATAAATTTCTTGCAACAGCAAACAAGACCATCAGCCAAAAGACTGCAATTTTTTTTGGTAGTTACTATTAATGCGTGTGTTTGGGTCTGAATCACCACGAACTCAGACGAAATGATTTTTTTTATTTTATTTTTTTAAATTTAGTTCTTTTGTGCAGTGATAATAACGTAATTATATTCTACGCCTAAGGCCGTTAGCTTGCACCTTACCATGTAATGTTAATGCAAATGGCTGTGTTACATTAGCCTACAGTAAATAGAGATAACAGGTCTTGGGGGACATTATTGCCATACAACTGGTGTATAACTTATTTTTCAGTCACATATAAATACATTACCTCATCACAAACCATCCTGTGGTCTCTCTTCAAAATAAATGCATGATGCTTGTGTTATGCCGAGTTCTGCCTGCTTGGCACACGCTACCAAAGACAGCAGGCGCTTGTATTACTACCGCTTTTGTCCAAAGAGGCCGTGTAGCTGCGACCAACAGTCTACAACAAACAGTTGATGAGTTATGGAAGGGACAGGGCTAAAGTGTAGGGGTGGGGCAGGCCATGACCAGTAAAGTATGTGTGTAAACATGCACACACATATACACACACGCAATTTGGCCATGTTACATAAATCTGTTGAGGCGCCTAGTTATGCACCTTTTGTTACAAGCCACTCCTGCTGCCACGCCTCATTTTGCCAGTTGGCCTGCACAGTTAATCAGCAGTCATTTGGCTCATTACCAACCTTAGCTGTAAATCTTGTGCAAGTCTGTGAATTAATTATGAAGCTATGCGCCTTTTTGCAATAGGCCCATCTCACTGCCATGCCCTTGTTTAGCCAAATGGCATGAACACAAACACACACCTTCACACACACACACACTTGACCTCCAAATTTCAGTCTCCTAGGATGAAAACTGTGGCTGCTAAAGAGTGTGGAATTTTCATGGACCAACTGAGCGACCGGCCAACAGAACAACATGTAGAGCTTCTGGTCACAGCTTAAAAAAAAAAAAAAACATAGTCTCAAAACTGTATTTCTTGAATGCAAAGGCCTGAGAGGCCTTAATCCAAGTTATTGAATAGATCTCTTATGCCTTTTGTGCCCTCTGAGTCTTTGAGATCCTAGGATGTATTATTTCTGGTTGTTCCGAGGTTTAGATTAAAACAAAAAAGGTGATAGAGCGTTTGCAGTGTGGGCTCCTAGACTGGAATAACCTGAAACTCTGCTGTCTTCTTCTCGTCTTTTCTCAGTAAGTTGTTATGGTAGACCATGTCAGCTGTATGATATCATTGTGTTAATTGGACGTGCAACAGCTCAGTCATATGTTGCCAGAATGCTGAGAGGCTGCACACTGTGCCATGTTTCACAGTGCTGAGATCATTATGACAGCCCAATGATGCCTCTGACCAAGACCTGTCTGACAGCCATAGCAAATAACCATCAGTTTGATGATTTCATTGTAAGATAATTTTATTCATGTTCAGATGCATGTGTGCTTATATGTGAGAGTATCTCTTTAGGAGTTGTATAATGTTTCACCATTTTAGTTAAAGTGACCATGCAGCTGCATGTGCTTTCAAGTGAATGGCCTCTGTGTCACAGCATGACTACTTCAAGAAGCACTGTCATAAAGTTACATTTTATCTAGTTTTTAAGGCACAATTTTATGCTTCATTCTTAGATCCAGCTTGTTTTACCTTCATTATTTACCATGCCTTGAGATTTTTTTCATCAGACACTTGGATCTTAAGAGTTCCTACACAGTGGGCTGACAGTCATGTATTGGGACTTGTCAGGGCTGTCAGAGAGAGTCAGTTGCTCTGGTCATTGGGTGTGAACAGCAACGTTGGAACTGCTCTGTGACTGTCGAGGCCTTCTGGCCGATTCAATGTGTTGAATCAGCAGTGACTCAGTAGTGAGAGAAATCACTTTGATAGGCTGTTCAGGTAAGCTACCAGCAAACACAAAAAGACACCAATACAGAGAGGGAAAGCCCTCTGAGCCTGTTGCTTCAGTTTCAATAATTACACACACTTAGCGCAGTGCTTCCTTATTTTTCTCTTTTGCCTTCACCATTTGTAACCTTTTATCAGACATATCAGTAAGAAGCTGCTACATTAGCGAGAGTGGGTTAAAAAAAATGCTGCTTAATCACAACAACAACAACAGTTTGTAGATCTTTGTAAAGGGATCTGCCTTGGCACAGGGGCAGCAAGTATGAGCAAAATACAACGCAGCAGTCGTCATTGTGATCAGTTTGGTGTGTAGGAGCCTTTAGGTTGTACTGATCCGACTCTAATGTTGCAAGCTTAGCCTGGTTGGTTTTTAGCCTGTTGATGAGGCTAGCCAGTTGCAATTAGTCAGATTTTGTTTTGTTATATTTTATTTTGTGTACTTATATGAACTTTTATTAATTTCTACCCCTGAATGCTTACCCTCTTCAAACAACAAGGACAATACAACTTGTACATTGCTAGGAACCACGACAAATTGATGATGTGTTTTGACTCAGACAGACAGCCTTGGATAAACAAGAATTCAGTTGTTGGTGGTTGGAGTGGAAGAATGCAGAGCATAGAAGATATCAAATCTCCAGGGAGAGAGTTATTTCTCCACTCCAGTATCAAGAGCACAATACTTTTCAGAGCTCATCATCATACAACCCTAGAGTTTTATTTAGAACTATTGATAAGCTGGTAAATCCCTCTGTTGTGCCTCAGCTGAAAGTGATGCTGATTGTGAAAAGTTTTTATTCTATTTCACTGATAAAGCAGAGTCCATCAGCTTCTGTAACCCCTAACGGCACAAATCTCAGTATACAGGATACTTCCCTTTAATGTCATTGTTTGAGCTTTGAGAAATAGAATCCGATATAAAAGTATTCTTTATTTTATCCCCCCACGCCCCCACCACACACACACACACACATTTGCTCCCATCTGCTGTGAGTTTTTAGTTTTGTCTAATGATTGTGTCCTACACTATAGGACAGCTTGTGTACACCCTGTAGACACACACACACACACACACACACACACACACACACACACAAAATAAACTAAATAATACTCCCCCAAATAAAAAAATTTAAAAAATAAATTTATTCTTTCAAAATCACAGCTGCCTGAACCTTCCACAGTCGAGATGGATGAAATCCAACATTGGCCTTCTCACTGATGTGTCTCCATTGATAACAACTATGGTGAGAGCCCTCTGGTTGACTCTGTGTTCGGAAAAGTGAAAGAAAGAAGTGTAATATCCTGTCACATGTAAACAATGAGAGTGCCAAAAACCTGTCCATACACAGATGCTCCTTCTTCCCCCACAGCTGCTCCTTCATGAGTACAGGCTTGGACCCTACTTGTACCTACTTGTTCTTTCACCTGCACTGAACATCGGCAGCGCCGCATGATGACCCTGGAAACATTCCTTGGAAACAGCACTCAAAATGAAAAACAGTACATTAAAAACAGTACAAAAGAACAGTGCTCAGTTACATAAAACTACTTAGGTTAAGGTTGTCCTTTAACTATTATCTAAGGATGCCCTAGAATAAAATGAGTTGATTGAAATCAGCCTAAGGACACACTTAGGGTGTTTTAAGGGAAACCCCTTTGATTTTTAAGGTTTTGCCCTTGGCTACCTAAGTATTCCCTTGTGTTGCTAGACAGTCCTTAGCAACCATTTTCCTTAGAAAATTTTAAGGGACCCATACATGTGCCTTTAAAGAAAAAAAAATGTTAAAGCTAGACAGATAATGTGCTGGCTTTATTGTTTTAATGAAACTCATAAAGATTTTGTCAACTTCACTGTCAGATTTCTCACACTGATTTTGTCTGTAATCTTTTGTCACATCCTCCACTTGAGTCGACTTGTTACTGCTGGGTTATAAAAAGTCAAGTCAAGTCAAGTCAATTTTATTTATATAGCGCCATATCACAACAAATGTAATCTCATGACACTTTGCAAATAGAGCAGGTCTAAACCAGACTCTATGTATTTACAGAGACCCAACAGAACCCCCAGGAGCAAGCACTTGGCGATGGCGGCGAGGAAAAACTCCCCTTTAACAGGAAGAAACCCCGGGCAGAACCTGGCTCTAGGTGGGCGGCCATCTGCCTGGACCGGTTGGGTTGACAGGGGCACAGAAATGCTGGATATCAAGACTAACATTGTTACTTGCATCTTATGAAAATGCACATACACTATGTGCTCATGCATGCACCTGCTATTATGCTGTGCTATTTCAAGTAACGGTGCTAATTAGCCTAAATAGGCCAGGACATGCTGAAATGAATCCGTTGCATGTCCACAAAAATCTTTACTTTTTAAAATAGGCCACATGCTCATGATATGATGGCACGTAAACGCTGGAAGTCCATAATCACTGATACATTCTGCATGCACTCAGCTATATGTTGAACATGTCCCATGTAGAGCCCCTTTAAAAACGTTTGTTTTAGTAACAACCTCCCCAACAGACAAACAAACAAACAAAAACTGGCTCTCCACTAATAAAAATGTGCTTACATCACATGTATGATTAGGACAACATATAAATGCTGGATTACTGACAACAGTGAATTATATTAATGTACCAACAATTCACGGCAGAGTAGTAATTATTTTGTATATTAGATTATTTTAAAGATTATATTTGCCTCTGATGTTAAAGGAAAATTCTGGTATTTTAAGCCTGGGCCCTGTTTATAGTTTTATATTTGTTTATATTGCATGTGTATATATATGAACAAATAGGTCTATTTTTAAAAAAAGCTTGATAAAGCTTTAGACTTATAGAGCGACTGAGTCAGGCCCCTTCCATTGAACCCAACGGGTCCTTAATTTGGAAAGATTTTTTGCAGTGGTCTTTGGACAGAGACTGTCATTTTTCAGCCATTTTAAATTGTGCCCCCATTCTTAATTGTCATTTTAAAAGCTAATTATGCAAATCAAAAGTTGCAGTTTGTGAAAAGTTAAGCAGGCCTGTCACTTAGATTTTGTGAGAAGGCTCAGTGGACTACATCTCAAAAAATGTTGTTTAACTTTACTGTTTGACGGCAAAATTGGACTTTCTTGATATAAAAAAATATTTTTTAAATTGCCAACCATCCTATGTGTAATCCAGGGCACAAGCCAAATGGGATCAAAAAACAATTTGTCCCTCTCCACTGACTACCCTTCATATTTTTTTTCCAAATTAAGGCCCCATGACCCGGAAGTAGAGGGGCGTGACTTAGGCACTCCATGACCAAGGGAAGATGAGCTGCAAAGACAGGTGTCAGTGAACAGAGGCTAGTAGGCAGTCATAGTTGCCCCAAAGAATTTCACTGCAGCAAGCAGCGTCATGCCACAGCTCCCCCTTGAGGCGATCTGCTGGAACAGATGCAAAACTTTTGGCGGGTACCACTCAATTACAGGACAAATCATGAAACAACAGGGCTCAGGGTTAAAAATACCGGAAGTCCCCTTTAAAGATGATAACGTTTACATTTCTCTCACGATCTGTTCATTTAAATGGAAAAAGTTCGGTTTCACAATACAAAGGAGACATTCTCCTGGTTGTCTTAGCTCAGGTGGAAAACGCTAAAAGTCATCTCAGCCTCTGGTGACCCGCAGGTGAACTTGACTTGAGGTGAGGAGCTGTCCGTTCAGCACCGCAGGAGCCTCGCGTCGCGCCACCCCCTCGGGCGAGACAGTGACAGAAAATGAGGTTGTAAAAAGAAGGAACAGAGGCTCAGGAGGACAAAAGCACAGCAGATGTCGGAGCTTTATGTTTGAGCGAGCCCTGCAGATCTGAAGCATTCGGTGGCAGCATTTCTGAAGCGGGCGGACGTGCGTAGCGAAGACTGAGACTTTGAGTCAGTGACGCTGAGCCACACAACAACAAGCCTCTCCTTTCAGCCTGCTCTCCACATCAGACCATCCCATCCCACCACGCTGCACACTGCGTCCTCCAGGCACAGCGATCCGTCATGAACTCCGGAAGGTAAAACAATTGTATTTTTTCTCTGTCATGTAAATTGCGCTCTCGGTGCCAAAATATGACGCTGCGTTTCGAGAAGGAGGGCGCATTCTTGTCTAAGGCTATAATTAGCTCCAGCATGATAAGTCTGTGCGATCAGGAGTGGGGCGAGATGTGATTGAACACCGCAGTTTGTTTCAAGAGCGAACGCTCCAGCGGCTGAGTGCCTTGAATGTATTGATCAGAGGAGGTGCGCAGGCGGAAAAGTGGGTCGTATTGTGACATTGTTGGACTGTGCATCACCATCGGGGCTGGATGATGACTTCTCTCGGACGTTTTTCTGGCTCAGGCAGTGTGAAAGGGTGTCACCCTGTCAACACCAGTCGAGTCATTTCGCCTCTTGATTGACTGTTAGGTGATTAGAGCTGTCACATCAGCAACACCAGCGCCAGACACAGTGGGTTGCCTTGTATTTAATATAGGGTTTGATCATGCATATGCTATCCTCTTTAGAGAGAGAGAGAGAGAGAGAGAGAGAGGGAGAGAGAGAGAGAGAGAGGGGTGGGTGCTGGGCTGTGCAATGTGAAAATGTAACATTCATGGATTCTTCTGTGGAGGATCCTAGAGGATAGAAAACCTGCTGCTATTTATAGGTGAAGTGCAGAGGGGTGCTAAGGATTGCTTAGTCAGATTCTCTCTCTCTCTCTTTCTATTTTTCACTCCCCCTCTCTCTGTGTGTGTGTGTGTGTGTATGTGAGTGGCTATACCCAGCATGTCGCTCTATTTATACAAAAGGAACAGAAGAATCTGAGATGAAAAGGAATCCCAGCCGAATTATTTGAAACGGTGCAACTGCAGCATCAAAGCAGAGGCAGGCAGAGCCTCGCGCTTAATCCGGTTCTCTGTGGTTATCACAGGCAACATTAAGTTCTCACTTTGCATTCCGACTGTTTGTGTAATCTGCAGCTGCTCACCTCGGTAATGCGCCCTGTCAAAAACCCATCTCCCCTCCAAGACACCGCCACTCCTGCTTTGTCTGTCTGTCCACGTGTCTGCAGCTGCTGGGCGGTAAAGCACTGAAGTTGCAGGCAGGGACTGTTCACACCTCAGTTAAGCCTATTAGCATTTGTCATTTGCACCCACTCTCAACAGGCACTGAGACGAGACAGAGATGCTGATGTTTGGGACGCTCCCTCGCCTCCTCCTGGCTGGGACTTGTCTCTGTGTGTATGGAGCACCTGTCACACTCCCACACCTCGGCCCCGCGCAGGACGGGGACTGTGAGGGGAAGTGTGCCAGCTCAGTGACAACTGTTGGATCAACGCACACCACAGATATAAAGTTTGAACTCTCGGATACAGAGCATGCAACTGGCCTGATGTTGAATTTGGGCGCAGGAGGAGGGGCCAGCTTGCACGGAGGACCTGAGGGGACAGCTCCAGTGACGCAGACGGAAAACGGGGACAGCCTCGATGGAAGATCTGGGCCGAGTGACGCTGGTGAAGAGGCACGGAGCCAAAGGAGTGAGGGCACATCTGAGATGGAAGATGCTCAGAGACAGTCAGGCGCAGCTTCAGTGCTGCCTGTTGATCCTGAGGGTAAAAAAGAGGACGCACCTGTCACCACTGAGAGTATTTTAGGCCCTACAGGTGGGAGGAAGCAGGTGGACATAGCCTTGAGCAGCACGAGGTTGACTCTAGATGGATTTTTCGCCTCCTCTACAGCAGCACCACAGCTGCGCATCACAGCCGGGGAAAGCAAAGACCAAGGTTGGGAGGATGAAACAAATCTGCCCAATTACGGTGATTCTCTCCAGGATGCAGACCCAGAAACAAGCTCCCCATCCTCTACAGATCCTGTAGCGCGCATCCAGAAACTGACCTCTCACAGTCCCATCCCTCCCTCGTTTGTTATCTCCCTTCGGAGCTCCACAGCTTTGTCCATTTGGGGCCATGATGCAGGTACGACATCCTCCCTCCCAGACCCCCTGTTACCTGATATTGGACCAAACCTGATGCCAAGAGAGGATGGACCAGAAAGCCTGTGGACTGAGGCAGCGAGGCCTGGTGGTGGTAAGTCAGAAAACTAGTCAAGCATAATTAATATTATTGCATGCATGGAGTTTTATTGCGGTGAAACTTTCTTTAATCCCCCTATTAGTCGTCAATTCAACATGTCAAAACTTCAGACACACACTAAATCCCCCCGAAAGTGGTGTGAGGTAAAGCTCTGCAGACAGTGTCACCCTTTAAGAATTCCCTCCACGACATTTTATTTCCCGGCTTGCAAGAGTTTTGCAGGCTTTCGGGAGGCTTCGTTATAAAGTGAGGCGGAAATGAAAGCGACACGTCGAGCGGCAGAGATTGCCTTTGATGATTGGTAAAGAAGGCGCCCGCTTTTCCACGCTCCACTTTGAACCCCAGCTGGGACCCGTGGCAGTCTAATTACTTTCTATTTCTGACTTGAGCCTGAAAAAAGAGAAAGGGAGAACACACACACATGCACACACGCACACACACACACAAGTGCCAGGAAAAGGCTGGTGGCAGGGTGCGTTATACAAGTCTCTGGAGGACTCAACCCGTCTCTCTCTATCTATATACCCCCCACCCCAAAGGAGAAACTCTTCTCTGTCTTTCCCACACTCCTCATCCAGACTCTTGTAAAGAAGCAGGCAGGTTATTATTCAGAGAGGCAAGAGGGAGAAATGGATTAAAGGAGTCTGTCTGAGCCAATATGTGTTCCCGCCGTCCATTTGGGGGTTCTCTGTTTGATGAAGCTTCCTCCCAAAAGAAAGGAAGCCGACAAAAAACTCAATTCCCAAAACGGCATTATGTAAAAGGATTGCGGTCTTTATAAGTATTTTTCAGCCCACTTTAGAAATGCCTAAGGGATCTGCAGTAACAGTTTTTTTTTGTGACAGTCCTCTCTGGGGGAGTCTCTTATCTAGAAAGAGCCATTTTTCCCAACAACCCCTCTTTCATTGTGTCTCAGCCGCACTGTGAACTTGGCTTTGAGAGGATGCAAGTGCTCCTAATGAGAAAAGTGCAAAAGGGTACGTGAGTGAAATAGCAGCACTTTATTATATCGCTGTATGCTGACTGCAGTTGCTGTTTTGCTACAGAAATCATGAGGGATGCACGATATTGGATTTTCTGCCGGTATCTGATATGCTGGTATTTTATATCTCATTTGGCCGTTAATCGATGTCGATATGTATATTTTTCCCCCATGCCTTATTGCAGAGATCATCAAGTCTCCTCTGTAGTGGACTTCACATACAGTATTATTATGCAGAGTCTCACCGTGTCTGCCAGCTGGCAAATGCAGGCATAAAATACGAACTGAAAATTATGTAATATTCATTCCTTGTGCAAAAGAAGAAAAATACTTGAACTTACATTAAGTAAAACATATTTATGACAACTGCTTTTAAGCAAAACAAGTAAGATATATCCTGCTCAAAACTGGGTGATGCTCTCCCTGAGACAGAACAAGACACGCAACCAGGACAAATTTGGCCTGTTTCACAAGTGACAAAGTCAGTAAACATAATATCTGTCCACAGGGAACGTGTGAAACATGGCATCAACTCAGGCATTTAATCAAGGAAACAGCAGCCTATCATTTTATTGGTTAATATATCAACGGATATCAGCGTGCTGGCTGACATCCAGCGATTAATTTTAAAGTCAATATCGACCGATAAAGATGTGGTGATAATATCGTGCGTCCTTAGAAAACATTTGTGTAAAGAAGCTGCAAAACCCTCAACTTGTGCTCATTCATTTGCCCTAAATTACTGAGCTGAACCAGATCTTGATCACAAACACATTTTTCAGACAGGAATATTTTCTCTGACATTTACCAGAATGATCCCGCCCTGAAATTAGAGACCCTGCTTCACATTCTGACCCTCAGTCTGTCTCTGTGCTGTGTTGACACAATCACAGTAGACACAGCGGTCCCGCTGTCTCAGGACGAAGCCACAGAGGGCACCATGTCATCCGAGGCGCTCCCTCTCATCTTTGAGCCCTCTGAAGACGTCACGCCAGACGGGGCACCGGCCGAAGCAGCAGGAGCGATCACGCTGGTACCCGGCAGCTCTCAGCCTCCGGCTGCCATGGCGACCGCAGGAATGCCCCTGTCAGAGGTGGACCCAGACCAGCTGGTCACCGTGGAGACAGACAGTGACGGTCCCTCACATGTCCCGCCCCTGTTGATGCCAGACTGGACGTCACCATGGCAGACGTCTGGTGCTGAGCTGCAGGAGCCAATCAGCTCCTCGGGTCCGTCTGTTTTACCACGGCAAGCCGGAACCGAGCCGCAGGATTTTTCTGAGAGAGGTGAGGAAGATGATGTGGCAGGAGCAGAATAAATGAATGAATCTCAGAGTCATCGTAATGCTCAGTGTTTTCACATGATTAAGCACTTTTCTCTACAAATCACATGTACTTCCTGTTAATGCCAAATTGGTTTTAGTATAAGAATATACTCTACATTAAAAAACCCAGTTTAACCCGCAATTTTATTGTCGAAGTGCATCATGAAAAGTAACCAAATTTATGTTGTTTTTTTCAATAAAAGAAACAAAATTCCTCCCGACCTCTGGTTGGAATTCATGTCACCTCAGCAATAACCATGCACCAACGGCTGCACAGACCAAACCTCTTACACATTTTTACATTTTAAAATGAGCTGCGGCTTCAGACGGAGATTGAAGCTTCAGCTGTGCACACGACATTTGCAAACCTCCACTTCTCCTGCTGTCTTTTTGCACCCTGTGGTTTGCGACATGTAGGTGCTGTGAGGACTCAAAACCTTGAGGAGAATGTGCCCATCACTGGCCCGTCCTCCCTCTCATCATTCCAGCACGCTATGACAACAGTAACCATGGCAACCCATCAGCTGGTGCACAAATCCAGATCAGGGCTGGATGAGATGGAGTCTGAGGGTATTGCTAGTTTTACTGCTAACTGAAAAACAGCTTTAATAGGATCTTTTAAATTTTGAATCATAAATGTGATCTTGCCTCCCACTACTAATTTTGCTTTGTCCCCCAAAGAGGAAACAGATGAAGATGAGGATGATGAAAACTCTGAGGAATCAGTGGAGGATGACAGTGAAGAGGACACAGAAACACCTAAAACATCGTCAACACAGCCTCCGTACAGCCTCATCCCTCCACCTCCCGTCTGGGTTCAACGCAACCAAGGGCTGAGTATGAGAAAAAGTGTTTTTATAAAAATAAGTTTAAATTCAACAGAATATATTTAAGGCTCTTGCCTCCACTGGCTGTGACCAGAAACAAAGAAACATTAAAACAGTAACCAGCAGAAGAAATAGGTTTGTAGGATGTTGCTGCTAAATCCATGGCTTTTTTCTTTCAGTGCGGAGCTGGGTAGAGCTGATTCGAGAAAAGGTAAGACTGCCCCCTGCTGTCCTTTAAAGGTCATGGCTGTCCATAAAAAATCATCTCGTCATTATTCCCTGTTCTTTTCTTGTAACCACAAATCACATTTTTAAAAAAAACTAAATTAGCGTTAGATTTATCATAACAACGTGTCAGCAAGGCCAGCAACACTTGGACTATTCCAACCCCCCATTCTGGAGTGGTACATTCCACATGTGTAGCCTCTGTAAAGCCTGAGTTATCTTATTCCTTGGTCATAGAGCTGCCATCTTGTCCAAAAAGGACAAAAAAACACATCAGCCAGTGACGTTGTACTGGGTGACATGTTCCTTCATTATTATAAACACGAGAACTGTAGTTTATTTGAAGTCAATCACACATGCACCATCCTGCTGCACTAGAGCACTGATGTGTGTCACTCCGCAGCTAAAAGTAGTCCGTGACAAATGAACTATTTAGCCTTGTCGGAGTAACATTTGAAAAAAAATAGTTACCAGTTTGGGTTAAAAGAGAGTCTAAATGGATTTAGCTTGATTGCTGTTTTTAAATCTTCTCCTCTTTCACCTCTGTGCACATTCTCTTGGCAGGCGGGTTATGTGTCTGGGATGTTGGCCCCTGTGGGCATCGGCATCACTGGGGCCCTGCTTATTGTTGGCGCTCTCTATAGCATCAGGATGATTCACCGCAAAAGGAGGAACAGCTTTAAACACCAGAGGAGGAAGGTCAGACAGCCAGAGGTCAATACCCATCTTGTATGTCACTTGTTGTTAGTTGTTGCACTTGTTATTAAGGGTTGGACTTGTATTGATTTTTACTTTTCCTCCCCAGCAACCCAGAGAGCCTGGGACCAGCCGTCAGGACCAGGCCATGCTGCTGGCCGACAGCTCCGAGGACGAGTTCTGATGAAACCCTTTTCGCCTTTCGCTGGTGACCAATGGCTGATGCTCCTGTAGGCCTGAAGAAGGCTTGGCGAACACCCCCATCGCTATGACTGACTACTGCATCTCCCAAATCACCCCGGGCTGTTTGGCTATGACTCATCTGATCCACAGTGTGACAGAGTATAGGACACAGTTTGCACAGGCTGCACAAAGGTCAGCTTTGTGTTCACCCGTTTCTTAAAGTACCAATGTGAGCACTTTTCTGAATGGTCTCAGGAGATGTTCACCCTAATGGCTTGGCAGGGCTGGTGTGGTTCACTTTGACATAAAAAAAAAATATTGCTGCTTGGAAAAACAAAATACATTAGCAGGGTATTGTCAGGATGAAAGTGTTGCTGGGAAACTGATATTCTGGCTTTGTTGATGAGAGAGTGTGAACCATCTGGTTTTCTGTAAAGTAGAAAAAAGGGCTCTAGAAAGGTTATATATTACAAAAACAGTGTAAATATGTTAACTGTGTATGTAGCTGACTTGTGGTCAGTGTTATTAGTGTAAATAACATTTTATTTCTTGCAAGGATCTAGGATATTTAGAGGACTTGTTCAATTTTTGAGAAATTCATTCACATTCTTGTCAAGAAAATTAGAAGATGAATATAATGTCTGTTTGCCGGAGCTAGCAGCCTGGTTAGCTTACCGTTGCATTAGTTTAGCTAGCCTGGCTCTGTCCAAAGGTACCAAAAACTTGCCTACCAGCACATATAAAAGCGTACTAGTGAATTGGTTGCTTTGCAGAAAGTAAAATGTAAAAACAACAATTTCATTTTAAGTGATTATGTGCTGAAATGCAGCTAGTTAGCTTGGAGCAGAGACTGCAGCTAGCTAACTGCTAACTTCAAGTAAACTTTGATAAGGAACTTCACACACACACACACTTAATGTGACAGCAAGTGCTTGTGGACAGATTTTGTTACATTTAACAAAGCCAAGCTAGTTGTTTCTGGTCTTAATGCTAAATTAAGCTAATCTGTAACATTACTTAGAGGAAACTTTACTCACAATTCATTTAAACTAATGCACGTTGTTTCAGTGTGAATTTTGTGGAAACGTCAATGTTTTTTTCAAAGGCATTTGTTTTTTAAAGTTAGGTCTCTGGAAGAGGCACACAGAATATACCATCATCCTACAAATTATGTAGCATAAAACAGACTTTGATGTGCTATTTAACTCCAATACGAATTCATTAATTTGCCACACGCACAAAGTTATTTTTTAAATGCACGACTGTGTCTTTGCATTGTCATGACTCGATTTTGTTTATTCAGAAACATCCCTCTAATGAGAGAAGTGTTTTCTGTTGGCTGGAAAAGCATAAACATTAAAGACACAGGGGCAGAAGTTTTTCTTTTTTTTTTTTTGACCAACTGATTTTGCCCAGTAATGTTTTTTGTGTTAATATGGTCCAGTGAGGGACAGATGGAGACCTGTCAACATGTTTGGGATGCCACATTGCTGAGATGCAATGAGCTGTAGTCTAATAAAAACCTTAACATTTTGAAAGGAAAATAAGAGACGTGATTTAACAGAAAATACATAAACATTTAAACACAATTTACTTGTGAAACCTATCATGATAATGCAAAGTCTTTTGTTTACTAGAAAATGCATCTACTGTACCTTCATGGGTCATTTTACATGCTTAATGTACAACTGCCTGTTTATATGCAATAATACTGTCTTAGGGTGTGATGTAAAATACTGGACCATTTTTGTCTCTGTAGATATTAAACAGGATGTGATCGAATAAACTACAATAAATTCTTCTAGATGTCTGCCTGTGACTCTTAATCATACAGCTTGTGTGTGAAATATGTAATGAATGAAAACCACTCCAGACAGCAGACAAGACAACTCGGTTTACAGCATTAAAAAAATCAAATAATTTATTTCTGTGTTCTTTTTCCACATTAAATAAAAGCTATCGGACATTTCCAGATCAAAATCAATAGAGGGGACGGGGAGGAGGAACAGGAGAAAAAGAAATCTGACATGCAAAAAAACCTTTTGCTCTCCTCGTTTGCACACTTCATGGATGGCGGTGGAGGCGGTGCTGGAAGCCCCTGTGGTTGGTCGGTTTGTGGGGACCATAGCTTAGACAAATCTTTTCTTATCTGACCATCATACTGGTTTCTCGGGGGAATTTATGATTGTAACACTCAAAACGCAGGATGGTAGATGTCGCCCCTGGTGAGGACAGAGAATTGAGGTTGTGATTGTTATAATAATCCACCTGGATAGTGCAGCGGCTGTTCAGGATGAGTGAAAAAAAAAAAAAAAAAAAAACTGCATCTGACATCTGTGAACACTGAGCAGGCATGTCAAGTCCAAACTCCTTCCAAATGCATTGTCAGAGAGAGAGGGAGAGTAAAACTACGTGACCACACAAGCCATGGCGTGACGAAGCCCTTCAGTCTGTGATCATGGTCTAATAGAGCATTTTGGCTCTTTGCTGCAGGCTGTAATGCCCATATACCTAATGGAACAGCCAGAGATACACAGGAGTAAAACAACATAAAGAAGAATTTAAAACACTTCCTCATGACAAATGGCTTGAAAGAGAGGGATAAGATCATTTTGTTTCTGTTACCTATCCTGCCCTTTCATCCATCAGGAGTCACAATGAAGAAGAAGAAAGTGAGGGGGGGGGGGACACAGAAGGAACACTGTGTCCAACACAGGGACATAAGATTTGAACTTCCAAAATAAACCGGGAGGAGTTTAGTTACAATGAGTGAAAATTCAAACCTAAACTGTGTCACATGAGCGGTAAGGTTATTAGTTGGTGTTCAGGGTCGAGAGCGTTTCCATATGAGCCGCTCAGAAACCTTTTTTACACTTCATGGATGAGCTAAAGTTGCACAGAAATTCAAAATAAGAATCAAATCTGACAAATCAACCCAAACCATCCCCCTTCCCAATGGATGATTCACAAAAAAAAAAAAAAAACATGCTCTCAATATATAGAACAACACTCTTATACAAATCTGAAAAAAAAAGGAGGAATATAGGTCATCTGATCCATTGCTCCAAATGCACGCAGACACAAACTCACGTGGGTGGAAACTCTGTAAACATCTACTCTCCCTTTCAGTCCGGGGCTCCTGGGATGAAATATATCTGCTGAGCTGCTGAAAGGGGAAATAAACCTGAAACATAAACGCGCTCCTGTAGCGACTTACTCACTGTTCCTTTTATGTTTCCTGCAGACTTCTGCTTGCTCCGTAGTCAATATTTCGTAGCAGATTTCTTTCAGGTTTTTTTTTTAAGCTGTGCCACATGGCAGTGTCTTGCAGCGCTCTCTACTCAAATATTGTGTGCAGGATAGCACGTGCACGTGTCTGACTGCATAATTTGAGGCGCTACGAGGAAAAGAAAAGGTTTACTTTGGAATTGCATTTACAACCTATGGGGGAGTTTTAAATTTTGACTTAGCGTTATCCTCCCCTCCAGGGGTTAGGGTACAAACCTGCAGTTTCTAGAACTAATGAAAAAGGAAAAAAAAAAAACAAACAAAACAAAACCATGTCATTTGTTACTTCCTGTTGTCCTTATATGGCTGGAGCGACACACAGCACCTCAAAAGGCTCTGATTTTCCTGTGGGCCTCTGAAAGGAGAGAAATCAAAGTCTAACAGAACTGATCCACACCGTTGTCAAATAACAAGACGCACAGAAACACATTCATACGTACACATAAACACTGCAGCAATTTCCGAAGAAGTGCATCCGACTGTTGTTAATTTTCACTTTTGAAGAAAAACAAAAAAAAAAGGCGGCTGAAGCAAACTTTCCTTGCCATCCTTAGTGTGAATTGGAGCGTCTGGGTAAATTAAAGACGTGTTCCAGGCTGGAGATCTTAACGTGTGAGTGAGGTTGGCTGTGCATCGAGTTGAGGGGAACCTGGGAAGTGCAACGTGGACTCAGCTGCTTGTAAGCAGAGGTCTTACGGGCGAAAAGTGGGGGGAAAAAAAACCCTAAATAAACTGAAAGCGAACACAAGAATAAAATATAATCTGCTAAGAATACTTGTCTTTTTTTTCCTTTTTTTTTTAATTAAGAGAGAAACACACACAGCATACTCAAACAGGAATCCAGCATGTTGAACACTTCGTCTGGTGCCGAGCGCAGACCAGAGCCGGGCTGAAGCTGCTGTGTGACGCCTTTTAGCGGGCGGATCACTGCGGCTGTGGCCCGGAGTGCTGATGGATTGAGTGGCACTTGCAATGAGGAGAAACTGATGAATAATCTAAAAGGAACACGCTGAGACACTAGGGCACTTTTGACAACACCGTCATTGGCAAGGAGTCTCTATGAGAGACTGCGTTTTCTCCTTTTTGGGACTTTTGCAGCAGCTGGCAGTGCATCTGGGGAAACCAAGTACTGAAGAAAAACTCCACACCCTTGCTGTCAGGATTTTACGACGAGAGATTTAGTAAAGGACAATGAAGCAGAAAAGGTGGAGGATCCACCAGCTGGGCAACGTTCAACGTGTTAATGGAGTGATTCGTTTCGATCAACTGCTCTGCACCACAATGCTTACACCAAACACAGGGAGGGACTCGGAGGGTCAGCCAGCACACTCTTCACACGCCCGCCGTCACCGCATTCTCGTTAAAATAAATGCATGCATATCTTTACAGGCTTCAGTTCGAAGGCTGAGGCAGGTGATGGAAGCAGCAGCAAGCGGCTGCGCCTGCTGAACGTGACGGGAAACAAAAACACACAACAGAACGCACGGTTCCAACCAGGCATGCGCTCACACAGTCACACAAACACGTTCACTCGCTCGGAGAGAAACCAAACACTCCACGCGTACACATGCACACAAAAACGGGCCAAACACTCATTTTCAGAGAGAGGGGAGGTGGGGGCGGTACAAACACACAGTCATACTATCGTTTCCATCAACCCTCCAACTTACAAGGTTAAAAAAGAAACACAAAAATAAACTCCACAAATATTTTCTTCCCAGTCGGTTTTTCCTGCCCTGCTTCCTCGTTTCACTCTGCGCGTTTTCTGCACGTCTGTGTCTGTCCCGTGTTCTGCAGGAGGATTTGTTGTGTCGCCGTGTCCACTGGGGTTGCGGACGCACGCCCTCGCTTGAGCTGCCTCACACCTCACGTCCTGGCCAGTGCAACATCCAAGCTTGAAGGTCAAAAGGTCACCTAGCCCCGAGTCAAGGTCATCCCAGAGACCACCCTCACTCGCCCCCTTTCAGTCACAGAAAGTATCAGGAGCCCCTTCATGGAAACATCAGGTGGGATGTCAGTCCGTGTCTGCCTAAACGAGTTGTTCAGAGGTCGAGGACAAAAAGAGGGTGTGTTGCATGTCTATGCATACCTGTGTGCATACTCCTGTGTGTGTGAGTGTGTGTGTAAATAAGAGTGAAATGACCAGGGCAGAGCTGAGGCTGTCAAGCTGAGCGTACGAGGTGAACAGCACCCGCTGTCCTCCTCTCCGTCCCCTCTTCTTTCCTCTAGCGGAGCCACAGTTTGAGCCGCAGCGCGTCCACTCCGTTCAGGTAGTATCTGAACAGCCGCTTGTCTCTGACAAAACCCAAGTTTTCGTACAGCTTCAGGGCTGATTTGTTGGTGATTTCAGTCTCCAATACAACCTGGGGACACACAGACAGCCATGTGAGCACACTGTTGAATACATGAGTGGACTGACTGTTCTTATAAGAATTTATACTGCTGCGAAACCTTGTACAGAGGACGTATCTGGTGACTGTGGTGCCTAACTAGCTTTGCATGTGTTAGCAGATTCATGGCTGAAACGCAGGGTTGACAAAATTAGATATTTGAGTACTTACTGAACATTTTAAGTAGACACAGCACTCATCTGCTACAGTATCGAGTTTATTGATACCAACAGTGCTCTCTATGCCTCCTCCACACAAACACACACGCCACCGTAGCACAGCCCCTCCTTCCTGTGTGCCGCTGCTTGTTGTCTCATGCGCAAAACAGTCGCTGGCAAAACAGCGTGTGTTTCCTGAATGAAAGAGCTCTGTCAACATGGCAACTGCAAGTGTTGCAGAGGTGTGACCGTACGCACCGACATTACGTCATCAATGTTTAAGAAAAAACCCGAACGGAGTCGAAGTAAACCCAAACGTGATAAGTTTCCATTTGTGGCAGTGTATCGCTGTGGAAAAAGGGGGAAAAAAAAAATCGAGTGGAGACGCCTGCTGAACTGTGGACACCAGCGTGAAAAGCTCAATGTCTTTATTTTTGTTCAGAGATCATATCACCTGCACACGGCAAAAATTGCCCACTGTAAATGTAGAGATTTTTGTACACAAGCACAAGTTGCAGCAGAGACCTCAACACCAGTTTTAGTCCAAAAGGAAAAGAGCAGAAGTCGGTCCGATGTTGTTTCAGGTAGTGTTTTTTTTACGATGAGGTTTATTCTGCACAACCTCAGACAACTTCAAAATATTCTTTAATAAAAACTATTTATGCCTCTTAATGTGCTGCAAATTCCCCCCCATGGTATTGAAAATGGTATTGAGTATCGATATTTTCCTGGGTATTGATATTGACATTGAAATTCTAGTATCATGACACCCCTTAGTGAAAACTAGTTTTTATGCTTGTTTTTTTTTCAAAAATAGCTTCAGCGAGTAAGCTAGCTGCTAGTTGAACCACTAGCCATTTTAATGAAACCAACTACATGCACCACTACAGCATGATGACACAACATTTGGTCCGGGCTAAGGTGGCGGTCGTCCCCTGCTTCCACTCTGTTCGCTACAGCAAGGTAATACTTTGACTGGTTGTAGTAAAGTATGTCGAGAAATCGTGGTAGGCGGAGAAAAACGTGAAGAAGGTGCCATGATAGTGTGACGGTACGCTAGCTTACACAGCACCAAAACCCTGAAACTGACGGAGCTTAGTTCATGGATATTTACGATTATTCGTACAGTATCACCAAAAACAAACAGAGGTAACAAAAAAAAAGAGTTTCCATGAACCCAATATTCCAACACAGTGACTGTGAAAGGTATAATATCCACTTTTTCCTTTTTTTCAGATTTGTTATAAACAGATTTGCAGGGGGTGAAATGATGTTTACAGTGTTTACACTATATGGTTTTGTTAACACTGAACAGTGAGACACTTACAGTGAAAAAAACTTAACATATTAATCAGAATTAAGGAGAAACATTCAAGTCAATACGTCAGTATTTAGTGGGAATGGCTGCATGACCGGCAGTGTAATTTTCCTTATCAGCAGCTTTTTGTCCTCCATTTATTGCGCCACAACATGGACATCAAGCAGCCTGTATTTGACTAGCTGGGCCGGGCCATGTGGGCTAAAAAATTAGATTGCAATATTTTTAGGCCATAGCTCGACACACAGTTTATCTCTCAATACTTTCCAATTCTTCTCAAAAGCATGTCATGAACGCTTGATCTGGGAGACAAGATAAAACATCGCAGTCTTTTTTTGACCAAATTCCCTCTCTGACGTGAAAATAACGTATGACTGTTAAAACCTTCAATTTTTTTTTTTCAAAACTCCATTTTTGATTAATATTCTTTAATAACTCTGATATAATGACTGCCTGGGTAAAGGCGAGCACCAAAACGAGTAGAACTGTCTGATAAGTTGAGAAAATAACATCATTTGACTGTAATGCAGCTTTCAAAATCAGGAGAAGCACACTTTCAATTATCTAACTGCATGGAAATCAATTACTTTTCATCCCAGATGACAAAAAAAAGCCACCAAAAAGTTAGTCTAAGGACGCACGCACACTTGGCCCAGTTATCCCGTCCTGTGCTGAGGCACAAATGCCCCCCCCCCCCCTCACTGGCCTGCACTGACATTGCTCCAGTCTAACTTCTCCTGAGCACTCTGATCTACAGAGTGCGACCTGTATTTTCACCTGAACTTTCCCTACATTTCCTCTCATCTTGAAATTAAATCTCTAAAATTGTTCTCTGGTGTCATCACTCAAAAAAGTCACAGATTTTTTTTTGCGCTGCTCTTTATCTGGACTTTGCATGCTGCTGTCTGCCTGAGTCTAAGGTGAATCCTTCACAAACAGTCACAGCGACGTCGGCGCTGCGTGCCCGCGCTCGTGCATCCGTACCCTGCCAAAGCCCACAAAGGGCCGACAAAGCATACAGTGCTACACACGAGTCATACAATCTGGACGTGGGGGGGGGGGGGGGGCAAACGGGGGTGGC
>JAQLOL010000010.1:8070521-8085637 GCA_029783665.1 Naso thynnoides
TGATGTTGTAAAACCTTTTCCACACTGGTCACACCAGTATGGTTTCTCTCCAGTGTGAATACGTCTGTGGTGTATCAGATGGCCTGATGTTGGAAAAACTTTTCCACACTGGTCACAACTGTGTGGTTTCTCTCCAGTGTGAATATGTCTGTGGACCGTAAGTTGCTTGATCTTGTAAAAGCTTTCCCACACTTGTCACAGCTGTGTGGTTTCTCTCCAGGGTGAATACTCGAGTTGTTTCAGATTACCTGATGCTGTAAAAGCTTTTCCACACTGGTTGCAGCTGCTTCGTTTCTCTCCAGTGTGAATATGTCTGTGGTGTATAAAGTGGCTTGATCTTGTAAAAGCTTTTCAACATTTGTCACACCAGAATGATTTCTCTCCAGTGTGAATGTGTCTGTTGTATTTCCGACTGCCTGATGTTGCAAAAGCTTTCCCATACTGGTCACAGATGTGCGGTTTCTCTCCAGTGTGAATACGTCTGTAGTATTTCAGACTGCCTGATGTTGTAGAAGCTTTCCCACACAGGTTACAGCTGTGCGGTTTCTCTCCTGTGTGAATGCCTCTGCGGACTTCTAGATTGCTCAGTGGTGTAAAACTTTTCCCACACTGATCACAGCTATGCGGTTTCTTTCCATTGAGAACTCTTTGATGATTTATTAAAGATTTTGATGTAGTGAATGATTTGTCACAGCGCTAACATTGTTGAGGTTGAAGTTCGTTTTTTCTTCTCAATTTCTATAGAAACAGACAGAAATGAACAGAGAGTGAGGCTCCATGATTGCATGAGCTACATGGAACCATTAATGACTCTTACAGCATGTCTGCGGAACAAGATCCACAATATTCAAGCTTTATTGATACATTGGCACCTGTGATTACCAACTGCAGGGTTGTGTGCACAGATATAGTAAGGATAAAGGCACACACATCTTAAATTATAGGTCCCGAGTGCTGAAAAAAACAAAACACTGGAAAAGGAAAAATAAAGTATGCATGCTGGATATTGCTCCTGTTCATTTAATTACTTGATTACCACCATGTACAGCTGTGAAGCTCTTCCTCAGACACAGCGTGCATTTAACGAGGGCAGACACAGGTCTTGAGCAAAGTAAATTTTGTCCTTATTTGTGTGTCTGAAAAATTCCAGTTTTGTGTCAAAATGCTTGGGAGATATATGTCTTGTGAAAAATGGGTCCAGTATGTATCTTGGTGATGATGGGGTGAAAGAATTGGTCATAATGTGTGATCACATTCATTTCTCCTATTAGAACAAATGGACTCAAGACTGCTTCCTGTCTCCTAAAGGGGTGGGGCTATGGCGAAAAACCATGTGACACTGATACAGGAAGTGAATGGTCAGTGAGACGTCTCCCCCCTTCTAACCGCCTCTGGTTAGGCTACCACCAGCCACGCAATTCATCCTGGTAATTTATTGCTGTGAGGCTATTCCTTACCTCAAAAGTGAAAAAATATTTCCTCTCAGGCCCACAAGACTTTTACTTTTAAAAAAAGTAGTTGCTTGACAGATAGAAAGATAGACAGACAGACAGACAGACAGAAAGTGACATCTTGATTAAACTTGGACACATGACATACAGTGTGGTGCGAAACGCTAAGACAGACTCCTTCTTTTGCCTAAGTTCCCCTCTCTCTGTCCTACTTTCCACAACCTTGAACATACGTATGTGTGCTCGACGTGTGGAAGGAGGAAGAGTCATATTTTGTTTATAGATATATTTTACAGAGAAAGAGACAGAGAGATAGAGGAGGAGAGAGACGGCCCTTTGAAAGCTAAGCCTTGGGGCTGAGAACTCTCTGAAGAGCTGGAATCAGACATGCACAATCAGTTCCCCCTCTTCAAATCTCCTTTACAGGCCTATCTACTTGAACAGGCTTCTCTTAATTACTTTCTCTATCACTTAGTGAGCTGTGCCTGGGACTAGGAGCAGCAGTGTCTTGCCAGAGACACTTGGCTGGTTTGAATCCATATTTATATATCTTCTGTCTCACAATCCTGTCCTATATCTCCCCCCTCCCCACCTCTCTGCTGTCATTCTACACTTCTCTTGTCTCTCCATGGCTCTCCCCATCCTGCCTCTACCCTTTTCCAAATATCTCCAGGGCGTGAGTTGCGTCATGTGACTGGTGAGCTTGTGATTACTGCAGTTGGCAACCATACTCATGTATGAGGAAGAACCCAAAACACCTTGAAAAATGGCAGCATGTAGAGAAGTATAAGGTCAGTGTGGAGCTCAGGAGAAAGTAGACAACCCTGGCTGACACCAAAGCACTCTTCTCCTTTAAAATCTCTCTCCTCATCTTCCTGTCTGTCTCAGGGGCTGAAGGCCAACCTTTGGACCCCCTCCCCACCTCTTACTCCTGCCTGTCGCTTTGGCTCGCTCTCCCTGCTCTGCTCACTTCCCTGTGTCCTCCTCCTTCTTCTTTTTTAATTTTTTTCTGCTGCCTGGCGTCTGGTCCACTAGAGCTGTATTTAATTAGTTTCTGTTGGGCTAATTAGGGGCTAAAGTTAGGGGGTCGGACCAGAACAAAAGCGGGTCAGGCTGGACGGATGCAGGTGCTCCTATGCGGTTGCCAGATTCCACCGTTCAGATTAAGATGGCTGCAAATTGTCTGGAGTATTTGGGCGAGAGAGAGAGCTACCAGTGAATCGCAGGGGAGGAGGTTTCCCACCACATATGGGATGGCAGCCCCCTTATGCTGGCATCATTGCACTTATTATTTGATACATTTCAACATCTTCTCTTTGCATTTCCCACCAGAAAACACCTTACATTTAGCAGATATTCACATTCTTTCATGGCTTTTCTCCCTCTCATATTATGCTGGCACACATCACACAGACTTGATCTAATGTATGGTGTGTGCAAGCGATGTCTTTGCCAGCCCGTTTCCCCGTTGCTATACAAGGTGCTGTGTTGTATGTTCCCATTCATATCGCTCCCAGCACTCGGTGTCTTTTTTTCATCTTCGTGCAGCAGCTATACCCTCTCCTTTTGCTTTGTTGGTTGGCCGTGTTGAATAAAAAACATGTGAGGAAGGACATCAAATGACCAATCCAGACAAGTGAAGTATACATAAAATGGCCAATTCATGCCTGTGAAGTGGGCATCAGTTGTTTAAATGCAGTGATCATGTATATGAAACGAATGAAAACAGAGGATGTGAGTCTAGAAAAGCTCCAGGCTGCAGCGCTTTGAAGGTTACCTGTTTACTTATTGTAATTTTGGCATGTGTCTGCTATTTTAAAGCATATTAAAGTGGGTAACTAGAGCTCTTTTAATATATGTATGACAGATACGCACTTACGAGCTTATATGTGATTACAAAGAGGAGCGAGGAGAGTGGAGAGAGACACAATTTGACCTTTTCCTCTATCCTGCAAAGATGAAGAGGGGCCAGATGAACTGATATGAGGGGGAGAGGAGGCAAGAGGGGAGAAGAGGAGAGAGAGGGCATCTCTGGCATGGCTGGAGACCCTCAGTGTGTGAGGATCCTGGGGCCCTTTAGGCAGGCGCCAGCCCAGCAGGGAGGCAGAGACAATCACGCAGCACCAGATTCAATGCACAGAGATGGAGGGATGGAGGGAGATGAGGAGACGCAGAGGGGAGGATTGCAAGGGGGAGGTGGGCTGTGGTGGGACAAAGAGCACAGTTGAGAAAGGTGGAGGACACAACAAGGAGGAGTGCGGGTCCAGGTAGAAATGCAAAGAGCTGCAGAATAAAAGAGACGTGTTGAAAAAAAGATGGGTGGAGAGTGGGAAAAACGACAGTGTGGATCAAGAGGAGGCGAGGGGAGAAGGAGTAAAAGCAGTCAAAGAAAGAAAGAGCAAGCTAGAAAAAGATAGCATATATTCCCTCTGTAACAGTCTTTATCACCAGCCCAGATCGTGGCGTATGAACAGTGATCCAAGTCAACCATCTGCTGAGGCTAGATAAGCCTGGGAGAGCTGGGTATTGAGCTGTCACTCAGGGAGGAGCGCAGAAAAAAGAAAGAGAGGAGGGGAGAAGGAACAGAGGAGGAATAAAGACAGAACGGGAGAAAGATAGAGAGGGAGGGGTCCGTGCAAGGTAGGAAAATTCAAAGGAGAAGATTTGCGCAACTGGAGAGCATCCGTCTTGTTCGAGAAAGACTTAACGTCAAATAGATGTCCAGCCCTGTCCTGCCTGATCTTGAAATAATCCTTGAGCTAATGAGAAGAACAATAAAATGTGGCTGTTTATCGGTTATTTATTTTTGTCAACCCACACACGCACACACTCATGCATAGACACACAAATGCACTCACATCATCATTCATAATCGTGTTAATAATGAAACAAGGCTGTTCGTCCACAACTTTCTGTCAATAGACGCATATTCATACAAGTCACCAGTTCGAGGAACAAAAACAGGCTGTTTGCAGTTTTCATTATTATACTGGCAGAAGTGTGTGAAGTGTGCATGTGTGTGTGTGTGTGTGGGCTGCGCTTGATTAGACACCTCTACTGGTGGTGAGTATCCCCAAAGTGAAAGATGGGTTACTAGCTGATTGAGCCTGTGTGTAGGTGATTAAGTTAAATCCCACTTAAACATACCCCCCTAAACCACTTACTGCATGACTATGAATGACATTATTATCCTGTAGGTGTGTGAGAAAGAGAGAAAAAAAAGTTTGACATTAATAATTGGTATCATCATTCACTGGATTTTGTGTACGTCCAGTCCCAGCTTTACAGTTGTGGTAGTGTGTTTGTGTTTATAATGTGACACTGTGGTGGAACGGGGGTGTGAATTAAGGCCGGGAGGAGGGTCAGGCCTGGGAGTGGGGGTGAGGAGGGGATTAGCTGGGGCCAGTTGGATCATTTTACAGCCGGAGGACCCCCCCTCACCCTCTGTAGTCTCCTGGACAATGAGGATTAAACTCCTCTTGTTCCTCTACTCTGAAAAACGGCAGGACGACAAAGACACTGTTCCTCCTGGGTCCTCGGGCTGTGGCTGGGAGCTGAGCTGAGGAGAGGAGGGAGGAAAGGAGGGAAGGAGTGAAGAGGGGGAGGAGGGGGGAGGCAGGAGGAGGCAGGGGGTCCATCATAAAATTAATCCCTTCACAGTTTCCTCTGGGTGCAAAGTGAGATATGAGGCAGACATGTCTAATGAAACGCTACAGTCATCTAAGGGCACAGCGATAAAAGCATGTATTAAACTAATGGAGCTTGTCATTAGTGCCTCCATTAGGCGGATGGAGAGCGCTCGTCTTTGGTGATCAAAACTGAAGATTAATCAATACCAACAAAAATCCACCAAATGGTTCCACATTCTCCAATCTCAGCACTCGTACGGTAATCATATGGCAATATTCAACCTCACTTACCCATAATCCTTCAGTTTAAAACTTTAGCTAGCCTCAGTTTCTGTATATATAGTTCGCAAAGGAAAGGAAATTTTTTTTACGTAGTGTGCAGATGCTTAGATTAGCATAAAGAGTTACAAAATTTGCCTTACAGCATCTTTAAATCTCACTAAATAATACCCTGTACCTCATTTGAAGTATAAAAACAACAGGTTGCAGTGCTACAGAAGGGTATGTGCTGGACTACCATAAGGTTTAGTTTGTGAACAGATAAAAAACTGGTAGGTGAATCTTGAACAGAACCAGGATAGCTGTTTCCATTCTTTATGCTAAGTTAAGCTAACCCCATTCACTACTATTCATGTTAAAGGATAAGTTCGTTTTTTGCACATTAAGCCCATAATAAGGATATGTACGATCATATATGATGTTCTACAGTAATGTTGTGACGACCGGCGCAGTTCTGAGAGCTGGAGCTGGTTGCTAACATCACCGCAACTGAAAATAATAGAGGAGCATGTGCACTCAGACAATCTGTCGAAAAATACAGTAAACGCTTGTTTAAAAAAATGTGAAATCCGCTGAATGTTTAGTGGTGTCCTGTCAAGTACTGACACTAAAACAGGAAGCTAAACATGTATATATATATATAACCCTGAAACGGCTGTTTGTTTGTTTCATGAAGCAGCTGAAAGAGCCGCCTATTCGCAAGATTCCCATTCGCAAGATTCCCATTTCGTCAGTACTGACGAAGTCAGTTGGTAGTTCGGGCCCACCACCAACCCAAACTGTCAGCAGCGGATGAGTTTGGTTTCTCAGTTTGTCAAATACTGACAAGTTAAGAATGAGACCCAGAATTTAACTATTTCTAGAAAGTGGACCTTTAAGGTTGATTTTGTCAGGATTAAACAGAGCCAGGCTAGCTTACCTCTGCTTCCAGTCCTTCTACTAAGCTAACCATCACTTGGCTACTACCTAAATTGTTAAACTGTTACTTCAAAATTACTTAGTATGACAGAAATATTGGCAAAAATGTATCACTTGAGCACTTAGCAGCTTGTGTGATCATAGCCTGAGGCATGGTGATTGAGGATGCCTATGTGGCAAAATGTCCACCCTAGGACAAACTAGTGGGCTCAGTATGTGGCGGGCTTAGAAAAAGAGACAGCTTTGGTTGGCCTCAGTGTTTTACTGCAACAACTATTGTTGCTTATAGTGATGGAGGACAAAAGTAATTCTTTGATGTTGTGATGCTGAGGATCAAATTTACTGTTATCCAAGTGAGAGGGATGATGAAAGAAGAAGACAAAAGCTACAGAAGTATACTGGTTTTAATCTGAGAAAAAAAAATGAGGGAGTCAATATAGGAACCTAAAGAGAGGAGTGAAAGAGCGAGCTGAGGAGCACAACAGAACCAGAGGGAGTTGGAGGAGAGAGGAGAGCAGAGGAGGGGCCTTTAATACAAAAAAGGCCCTCTTTCATTTATAAAAGAAAAAAAAAAGAGCAAAAGAAAAGGTTTTTCTCGCCTCCTGGACGCAGTGTCAAACCCAATCAGTGTCTGGTCTGGCAGTGCTCCTCGTCTCCCAGGCACCGGCTCACAATGGAGGCGATCCTCGGCCGCCACACCTCTCACTTCCAATCTGCATCCTCCAGGACAGGCCTGAGAGCAAGGGGGCCGCGGGGAGGGACAACAATGCACCTAAAATGTTCAAATTCCCATTAAAAATAAAATCTCTGCGTTGTGAGGATTGGATTAACTAGTAAAAGTTAAAAATAACACTCTTCAAGTAGCTTTAGATCATTTCATGTTGATTTGGACAGCTAATATCAGAGTTTATTGTGAAGAAGCCGGCATAAGTGTGGCTTAGGATAAACCGCCGGGTGTAGGTAGTTATTGTTCTTAAAGATTTTCTGCACAGGTAGAAAGAATGGGACTTAGTGTCACGTAAAGCCAAACACAAACATGGATAAACTGCTCGACGATTACAACGATCAACAATCCCTGAGCTATGCAGTCCCGTGCTAATAAATGTGAGCAACAAAGCTTGATCCTTAAAAACCTCGCCACTCACAAAAAAAAATGACTATTTTGAATAGACACCCCCCTAAATCGCATTGTTGAGCAAATCCTGTATTAAAAGGAAAGAGTTACTCTGCATTTATACTCCTAAAGACTTTAGTTAAGCCAGTGCCTCTGCCACTTTGCAGCGCGGGCTTCATCGAGTCTGAGTAAATCCGTCTCTCAATGGCGATTGGCTGAAGCCGAAGGGGCCATCTTTTTCACACGCTTCCTCGCTCGCCAATCCCCCCACCCCACCCCATCTCGGCTAGTGTTTACCCGTCACCAAACAATGGCTGGTTACTGGCAATTAAACAGCATTTTCCGAGGAATCCGTGGCACTGGTCTAATGGCATTACTGTTGGATGATTCAATCCTTGAATAGTCAACAGGATTTTGCCTCTCACCAGGAAAATACTGCTTCATCGAATTACCCGTATTACATAGATTTACCCAAAGCTTATGATTCAGGGTTCACAGATTACTGCTCTTCTAAAGATGGCCGGAGAAAGGAGCAATAGGCCAGGAATGACTCTAATGCCTCAAAGCCGGGTGCTTCCGTCATTGGCACACTCTTTCTCCAAAAAGGCTAAAACAGAGCAAAGTTTTAACCAAAACCCTTTGCAGCTTTATAGAGATTATTAATTTACTTGCGTGCAAACACCTCCTCCCTTTTATTGTTCTCTGTCTTTTCTGATTTGGACTGATATCAGATGGTGCAAGTCTTGAAAGATGGGTTTACACTCACACACACACACACACACACACATGCACACACATGCACTCACAAACTTATAGGAGCCAAACTGCACATTGCGCCCTTTGACCTTCCGTGGGTCGAGTCGGGCTGGGCAGCTCGGGGAACCAGGAAGACCGGCCAAGTCCATTATCTCACAATGAAGGGCTAATTACTGGGCCTGCAAGCCTCAAATCACACGGCAGCAGACTGCCTGTCTCTGTCCTCCGCTCACCCAACATCTTAATTGCTCTTTTATTCTCTCTCTGTTTTTACTGTGCCTCACTCCCCGACTCGCTCCTTCTCTCGCCTCAGCCATTTCACACATAAAAGCAAGATGCTAATTGCCTGCTATGGAAATATTGGGCCTGTGATTAGCCAGGCAGAAGGTTTGGCTGGCCTGTGTTTTTCCCTGACTGTATGAGGGAGTGTCGAGCCAGCACGCCGGGTGTAAAAATAGGAGAGCAGTCGTCGGTGGTGAAAGGAAATTCATTTTTCTGTCATTCGCAAGTGAAGCAGGGTTGAAAGTGTGAGGACGGTCATTGTGCTCCAGTGGCAATTTGTCAGACTGCTATGTTGGCGAAATGTTGATAGAAAAACTGCTTGAACAAAATTACAGGAAAATTAGTTCAGTCGCTTTTAGGCAGAGTTTAAGTTTGCCTGTATTTGACATTATTATGAGACTAATTAGTACTTTGCCACCTTATAGTCAAAATACTGGATCACCATTCCAGATTATTAAGTGCAACTTCTGGTAATAAAAACAGTGTGATCAAATACACAAAACAGGTTAGTGCACAGGATTGGTGAATGCATTTATTATACATGTATTGTGTTTTTACCTAAGATGAATGATTAACTCAAACCTCATCATGTTCTCTCCCTGACTCTAAATCATTATGTCGGTTTGTATGTAATTTACTAATAACTGCAGCACATAATCAACCCTAACCCTATGCACATATAAATGGAAATTAGAAGCAGTTGGAGAATTCGCTTCAGTTTCTTTTCTGTACTGTGCCGTCTAACTGGCTAGTACAAAAATTACATTTTAAGGTTTTTGAGAACTGTCCAACTAAAATTCATCTGTGACCAATCACTTGTTTAATAAGTAAATTAAAACTCTTGTCTAAATACAATTTAAAAAATACAATTGTGTCTAATACCGACTAAATAAACCACGGTACACTGCAAGCCTTGATTCTATATACTTTTTATAACTGATGCTACATTGTGTTTTGCAGTAAGATGAAAGGGGAAAGAGGAAGATATAAGAAAAAACATATAAGACAAGCAGAAATAAGTATGTAGCCAATCAAGAAAGAGTAATCAAATAAAGACACAGCCCCAAAAGCCCCAAATCTGCATTTTACAAATGTACTGACTTGACTTATCTGACACTAGGCAGGTGCAACCTTTTCCCCTCCACTGTGTCTTCTATCACAATGCCTCCTTGGTAATCTTTAGCTCTTTTCCATGCATGTCAAATGTTTGCTGATTATTTTAGTAACTTTTCTTCATTCAGTCACCTGCCGTTTGACCTCGGCCTTGCCACGGTACCAAACCAAAGCTTTTAGAGAACCTTGGACGGATATTGAAATGCGCTTTCAGACACTTTTCTTTTTGCAGCGGTCCCCCCAGTGCTTTGTCCAGAATGTCGGAAAAGATGGAGAAGGCAGAGAGCCTGGCTTTCCCAACGATGGGAGCAGTGTGTTTGGCCTGTGATTGGTTGCAGGGGTGGGGGAAGGTTTGGGGGCTAAGAGGGTTGCAGGTCGGCTGTTCAAAGGCTGGCTTTTTGCATTGTTGGTCAGTTGGGGATTAAGGTCCTCTGTGCAGCAGAATAGCCCCTCTAATTAAAAAGGATAAGAAGGCAGAAAAATAGCGAGAGGCACGGGAGGAAGCAAAGATAGAGGGAGAGGGGAGAGCAAATTTGCAGAGAAAAGAAAGAAAAGAAAAACTGTTTTCTGTGTCACTACTGCAGCCGGGCACATCGATTCAGACTGGATTAACTTTACACTCCTCCTCTCTGTTTTTTTTTTTTTGTTGTTACTCTCTTCTACAATCTGTCATTTGTTCTATCTCCCAATTTCCGAACTTTGTTCTCCTCACGAACTTTACTTAATCAGGAGAAAAGTTAAATAATGCATTCACAGTATTTAGATTGACCTAAATAAAGCAACATCTGTACACTGTTTTCTCGGCAAAACTTTGATTGGTTTAAAAACACTTTCCAGATGTAGCCAAAAACTAAAATCAGAACATTTTTCATTCTGTTGCAGGTTGTGAGGAGATGATTTGAATGCAAAGGGACATTTTACTACATGAAGCTGGCCACTCGCATGTGTGTGTGTGTATGTATGTGCATGTTTTATACCCTCTTGGGACCTGTTTGAGTATATCACCTTGTCAGGACCAGTGGTCCTCAATGGAACCAAAAGGTCTGCCCTATAATGCAGCAAAACATCACTTACGAGGTTCTAGCTAACTCTAGAGATAAGGTGTAAACTGATGATGGTTGATGTTAGGGTGAAGATTTGGGTTAGACTATCTGCAATTAAGTGAGGTAAAGCAATGTCCCAACAAGGACAGCGGTGCAAACACGTGTGTGTGTGTGTGTGTGTGTTCTTCTTTAGCATTTGCCATCATCAGAATGTGAATAGAGAGGTTGTGTGCTGTGCCCCAGATGCTGGCTGACAGTAGGTGGGCTGTTTGCCATGGGGATGCCAGGTTGTGTTTTTGTTTGGCCCTCCCCTGTCCCGCCTGCCTCCCTCCCCTTGCCCAGTGGGGGGTCCAGAGCTCCCGGGGCTGGTCCCTGCTGACCAATACCCAGGTATGAGGCCTCTCAGTTTGGCTAACACTACCCGCAGGCCATGGGAGGTTAACGAGGTACCAGCAGGGACAAGACATTCAACCCTCCCATGGGCAAACCACAAGTGGTGGATGTATCTCAATGAAAGGCATGAATATATGATGTAAGACAAGCAAAAGTGGGTGCAAGGAGGGTTTGATGGTGATAATACCATGCAGGGTGTGTGCAATACTCAAAGCTAACAAATTCTCTATCGAGTTATTTTATTCTCAAAAGGTCTTTCTGCTGAGTAGTTGTAGTTTTTTTTATTACCTACATGTAGACTAGATCTTGACGCACAGACCCCCCCGGAAACAAAGAGCCAGAGGGCACCACATGGAGGAAGCTAGCTCAAAGTTTAGCTGTGTTGCAAGATCCAGTTTTATGTAAGACTCACTGGTGGACTCAGGATATTAGAGGGGCAGGGGCAAAAATAGCAAAAAGGGCACCTTTTGTATACGGTGGGGCACCAGTGTGCCCTGAGAGGACACTTTACAAGGTTTTGTCCACCAGAAAGGGCATGTCATCATGTTTTATCTACCATAGAGGCATCCAAGAGGGCACTTTCGCAGTGATTTGTTTGTTTGTTTGTTTGTTTGTTAGTTTAGTTTAGTTTTTTGTTTTTGAATATTAGGGCACCAGAGGAGGCAATCACCCACCTGAGTCCACCAGAGGTAAGACTTTTTGCTGGACACAAAAATTTGACTTTTACACTAGATGACTGCTCTTATTGCATAAAGAGTGTTAACTGTTATTTCACAGGTGACCTAGCTTGCTTGAAGTGCTTTCTTGCTTGTTTATTGAATGAAACGATGAAGGCCTACAGTTTCTGACAACTAAATGAAGGGATTAAAAGTAGCCCACAGTACAGAGGCAATATAAAGAAGGTTTGAATGCTAACTGAGGCTAGCATGTTCCTCGCTTTTTTGTGTGTTCACTGTTACCACCAGCAAAAGTAGAAAGGAAATTTATTTCTTGAATATCTGTTACCTTACTGTCTTGTTAGCGATGTACTAACAAGCTAGCTAACTGACTATACTCTGAGACCTTTACTTTGTCATCAGTTTCTCTTACTGTGAAAGACTAAAACTACGTACAATTGTGAGAGGAAAAATAGTAGTGGGGAGAATATAGAGTAACTTAGAGAGCCTCATGCTAGCATGTTCATGGCTTGCTAGCAGCTAGCCCTGTGACAAGCCCCCATGTCAACAAACCGTAAGCACCGCCTTTTTTTAGTGTGACTGAGCCTTCATAGGGACCATTTAAAAAAAGATTACAGCTAACTAGCCTACATGTCTGTTGTTTTCCTCAGAAACACCTGCTGTCTAAAGCTCCAGCAGACTCTTTCTGAAAAACAGTAATTCATTATCCACGGCAGCTCACTTCAGTTTGTTGCGCAATCATCAATACACATATCGCTTCATCCACCATCCATATCAATAAATCTATCAATGTGAGTTTTGCAGTGCAGATGGCATAAAGCAAGCAGTTGCAATGTCTAATACAGTTCTGTGTGTGTAACAGATGGGGTTGGTTGAGTGGGCCAAGTCATTGATTTGACCTTGAGATGGACAGCTGAAGAGAACTGAAATGGTTGTTGCAAAAATTAAATAACATGAGGCACGCAAATATATAATAGGAAAGAATTTAGAGAACTGTTTAAAATCTATCCGACTACATAAATATTTTATTCCAAACATGGATTTAGAAGACGACCTAGGCCTAACAAATAAAATCCCACAGCAACAAAGGATTCTTAGGATTTCTGCTATAAATTATGGTCTGTCTTAACCAGTAGTGTATATAGGAAGCAAACAAAAGGCTGCTGGAAGAGAGAGGAGGCAGCACATCATAGGGTAGTTTCCTCATGCCAGCTAGTATTATGCAGTTTTCTCTGAGAGTGGTATCTCAGTCCCACGATTCTTAGCCTCCAATTCAGGAGAAACCGTGACTTTGTCAATTGGCCTGAAGACAGGGGGAGGGCATATTGCCACAGACATTAACAAGCGTCTTCACCTTTTTGCAACCACGGCCCCGTTTAGCTGAAACGCTCCCCAGGGCTATTAGATATTTTCCAATGAATTATATATCAGAGCTGAAGATGAAAGGACTCTGCGTGAGCCAAGAACGTAGCTGTGGGACAACAAGGGGACCAGATAGGCTACTTAAGCCTGGTTAGGCTGTTTGTTTTGTGATGATCACTGAGGGAAAATGGGAAAACTTCACTTGGGCCTTCAGTAAAACTGCACATACAAGTATTTAAAAAAATAGTTTTGCCTAATTATGACCAAAATTCAATTTACAATGGTTAGACTAAACAGCCCCCCCCCCCCCCCAGTTAGGCCTATTTTCATTATTAAAAGCAATGACTTTATGCAATTACACTAAATTTTGAACAGTAACTGTCTGTACTCAATTAATAGGCTACTTAAAATTATTTCCTGGAGTTCATTGAGGGTCGTATTGATTTTAATCTCGTCTAAGAACCCAGAAGCCTCACAATCTGTTCATCTGGCATGTAGACTCCTGATTAGTTCTCGAACCTGCTGCTTTTTTGTGGGCATCAATCAAAACCTTATTTAGGGCTGTTGGGGCAGAAGTTTTTCGACATTTAGTAAAACCAGCTTTAAAAAAAAAAAGACATTTACATTGAATTTACTACAACTACAAAGTAAGAATTAACTTTATTTTAAAAGTCTACACAAGTGTTTATTTTTATAATTCCCCTATATAAACAAATAGACATACAAAACAAAACAAAACAAAAAACCAAAAGAGTTTGCAGACACACACACACACACACAGAAAGAGAGAGAGAGAGAGAGAGAGAGAGAGAGCAATAAATAAATTAAAAAGTAATAATAAATTGAAAAAATCAACAAAACCCAAATGAAATTTTGAGTTAAGTAGGATAGAAAAGCACTTAATTTAGCTGCTGCAGTGTCATATGACATATAGCAGCCTACTTAAAAAAGAAAAAAAAAACTCTCTCCCAGGGTTACAAACACTCAAACATGACAGAAAAAGTTATTTTAACTGCTACCACTGCTTCATATTTGCTTCCTCAGCTCATTTTGGCAATTAAAATCTGCAAGCTGCAGCCTTAATCCTCTGAGTCTTTCCCTTTTTTGGGGGGGCTCGCCATCATGCAGGTGTTATATCGGCTTTGATTGGTTGCTCTTTGTTCAGTGCACCGCACCTTGTTTAGTTGCATCCTATCAGGGAAACAAACGTAGGCCTGCAACTAATTATCAGGCTGTGGAGAGTGTTTATAATATGATTTTTGTTGTTTAAATAATGAAGAAACAGGAGCTCACGGCCAGCGGTGCCTGATGTTGCCACTTTGCTCCAGCTGCTGCATCCTCTCACACATCTGCCCATCATATCTTCTCTCATTTCCATTGGCTGCTAACATGCCTCGCTGCCTCTCTCGCTCTCCATAAATGCTGAGCATCTCTCGGTATTATCCGCATCCAACGAGCTTACCCGGGAGGAAACTAATCAAAGCAACGCCGAGGGAACTTTTTTTTTTTTTTTTTTTTGAGGAGAAAGACATATTGATAATCAAGCGTCTAACAACTGAAGTAAGTGATTTATTCAACCTTTTGCTGTTTGAGCAGCGTAGTATTCAGACAAGGTAAACACGAAAAGGCTTTAATTGAGATATATATATATTTATTTTAACTGACGGTGAGAGTTACTTGGGAGCTGCGTGCGATGGAAATGCTGATAACTCATAGGGAGATAATTGGGGAGGCGTGCTTTGAAACTTTTCCCCCTCCACGGGCTGCAGGCTCGGAGCAAAGGGGCACTCAACCGAGTAATCGCAGGACGGTGGAGCAGTCCACAACTTCAGATAACAGGCTGCAGTCTAACTGCTGGATGTTTGACCAGAGACTGTGGATGTATTCAGGCGTGGAAAAAGCAGGGACGGGAAACCAAAGTCAAGATGCAGGCCTATAGACGGAAAGAATGTTTTTAACTTGAACCTAAAATCATGTGGCTGCCTTTGTAAAAAACAAACAAACAAACAAAAAATAATATCATAATAATGATAATATTAATAATAGCAAAACATTAAAAATATTAATCTAGCGATTTTTAAAAATTTATTGTGCAGATC
>JAQLOL010000010.1:8095233-8114337 GCA_029783665.1 Naso thynnoides
TTCCCCCTCTCTCTGCCCTGTTTCCTGTCCACTCTTCAGCTGTCCTGTATATAAAGGCACAAAAGCCCCCAAAAAATCTTTTAAAAAAAGAAATGCTATAAGAATTTTAAAGCATAAACATCCAGTGTGCGAAATACCCAGTGGCAACTGGGGGGTCTCCCCCAAGATAGTGCTCCAGTGTTATGCTGAAGACAAATAGAAGGTTGGCCAGACGATGGATTAGCATGAGCGTTAGCTGTGGCAGCCGAACCAGCTTCCTCTCCTACATTCTGGTTGTTCCAGTTAAGCTTTTTAGAAGTCAGTCCAAAGTTGGTTTGTCAGAAGCTTAGTTTTCTCCCTGACATGTTTCGTCCATGAGTGAACAAACATTAACTGCTTTGCAGACAAGTGGAATGTGAAGAGTGCGAATTTTTGTAACAGCGCCACCCAGTGGAAGGTGGCATGACCAGAGACAACCGGGTAACCAAGGAAACATCACAACAATGTATGTATGTGACATGGCTGTGTTTATTTTTTTTTAAAAAATACACGCGTTTTAATAAAATGGGCACACAAAATACGAATGAAACGCCTGTGCAATTTAAAAAAAACGCATGTTCAGTTTGGCTCCGTATTGAATAAAAGTTTTTCTATTTCAATTAAATAATGATTTCTGGACAACATACGCCATTTAACGACATTTTTATTTACGATTGCAAGTGAAAAATCCTTTTATTCTTGAGACCCCCCCCAAATCTTGCAGTTGAGGCTTTCAAGGGGTCTGTCCCATCAATTAGGGGGCCTCAGACCCCCTGAGACCCCTTGTGTTTCGCACTTTGAATGCATCCTGTGCAAAACCACTGACAAACTTGCTGACTTCTGACAGGTGACAAGGCGCCCTCCACACGGCTTTTTGATAGGACTTACATGCCTAAGAGTCTGGGAGCCACTGCTTCATTTAAAAAGTGTATCTCATGTTTTTGAAGTAACAAAGTAATCTGAAAGGTAACCAGTAAATCCAGCAGAGTAAAAAGTAGGCTACACTACTTCTCCTTAGCATGTAGTAGAGTAGTACAGGGGTGTGAAGTACAATGAGATTGAAATTCTTAAGTAACAAATAAAAGTATAAATTGGCTAATAGTAACATTCCACCACTGAAGTTCAGTCCAAATCAGTTTTGACGAGGCTTCTGCATGTCCAACAGCCAAAATATGCTGGTAGTGAACATGAAATTGCGTGCTTGACATTTAAATATTAGATATAAAACCAAAAATATTGCATAGAAAACATTACTGGATAACATGTGTCTGTAACTGTGTGTTTTTCAGGTGCCCGTGGGGAGTTTGGTGATATTGCGAATAAAATTAGCGAGGGAGCGCAGGATGTTTATGCAACGTTTGGCCGTTTTCCCACGTAAGCTGGAAATCGCTGTGAAAAAAAACCTCACTAACTGGACCTCATGCCTGCTTCTCCAATAATAATACTAGCTGCTTTCGCCTCCTGTGCTGCTATTTTTTGTATTGCAGCCATGGCACGCTGCGCGCATGTTTTTTAATTTCCTTGTGAGGAAAGGCACTTTCTGCCAAAGAGAAATTCATTTTCATACGAGCTAAAATTATCACATTTTCATTTATAGCTTTTCTGTGAGAGTGTCTGAAGATCATGTAGGCTCAGTACATTGTGCACTAATCGAGGCTACAGGCGATAATGCGTGTGTTCCTATCTCTCCTTAAGTCCTTTTAAAGAATCAATTAAATGCTATTCGACTAAAGAAAAAAAAAACACTGCAGGCTACAAAAAACCACTTTATAGATTTAACTCGAGCACAGTCCTGCTCTAAAATCAGTAAAAACGTACCTGATTTATATCATAATCTGCACATTCTAACACACCTAATAATAACTCCATGTGTATGTCAAACTATCTGATTTTAGTCGAGCTTGTCATGAACGCATGCAAACCTCTTCACATGAAAAACAGTGAAATATAAAACCAAATGACATTTGAGTGGTGCTGGGATTTGAGCTGGTGGTCTCAACCATATGGCACACGAGTTACACACGAGCCAAAATGGTGGTATGTTTCGATATGGTCATTTTGGGAAAGGCAGCGCTGTAAAAACACACGCAGAACCCCACGCTTGCACACACACACACACACACACACACAGACATAAAGCTGATTACAGGTTTAAAAAATCCAGCATATGTAAAAAAAATGAACGTCCATCAGAGAATTAGTGCTCTACAAAAAGTTAATGCCTAGTTAATGTTTCTTTCTTTCCTTTTTTTTCTCTTTTTTTTTCAAAGCATCCATTTAGCTTTAGGACCTACGACCCTGGATTATGTCGACAGTGGACATTCAGCCAACAAAGCACTCCTGCCTTTATGAGAACAGACCATTAGCAGGGAAAAAAAAAAAAATCATAAATCTCCTTATAAGAGCAAAATGGAGATGTTGTAATAACAGATTACATGCATTTACTGGCCAAATTTACATCCAGCTAAAAGCATTTGACACAAACAGACGACTGAGTGAAGCTTCGTCAGTGATATACGGGGCAGCGAGGAGCCCGCAGCGTGGTTCCTATATGGATAATGAAATCAAAAACACACCTGCGCAGCAGTTGTTGCCGGTTTGTTTCAGTTTGAACCATAGACTGTATAAAAAACTGAACTGAACTGAACTTGTTTATCTGAAGCTGTTTGTTCTGTTGCCTCAAGAGCAATATTATATTTATTTTCCAGCTCAAGAAAGTCACAGTTCAGTGTGATTATTATGTTTCATTGCCGACTTAAAGCTGGTATAGGCAACGTTTGGAAATCAAGCTAGCTGTTTTTGCTCTGGCTCACGTCTGATTTTGTTTATATGTCAGTTTAAAAACGGACAGTAGAGAGAGAAATGTTTCTATGACCCATTTGATAAAATGTTTGATTATAAATGAATAATTAAAAATACAGAGTACGACTTTTATTGATAATAAAAAGTGAAATTTGTGAAACACCTGACAGAAAATATCTTATATATATATATATATATATATAACTTAAAGTCAACCTTCTAGCTTTTGTCTAAAGCTTTTTTATTTTTATTTAATCTGCATTTTAAGATTTTCTTTAGAGGATTGAGTTGGCTCTGTTTTCAAACTACAATCAACACATTTCACACTTAAGAGTTATGAAATAATTTCACCTAACTTGGCCACAAAAAAACTTGGCAAACGGACGATGTGATGCAAATCTTTGCTCACAATAATTTTAAATTCATGGCACTAGCACGGGAAATAGAGGTGCCACTTTCTGCTGTACATGATACACACATACCAACATATGTATCTAAATATAGTAATGAAGTCGAAAAAGAATTTATATACTGTTACAAGCAGCTGTGGGAATAACTTTAAATAAGGTCACATTAGTGCGAACAGCTTGCATTGTTGACAACTTGTTAGATACACAGAGACCTCAACTGCCAAACCTCTCCTGTACTGGTGCTACAATACAGAGGTCAAAGGTCAAGGGGCCTCCTATTGCTGGTCAGAAAACCATACAGAGTAAAAAAAAAATCTTTCAAAACTTCATTTTTGTTCATCTTTACGGCAGTAAGAGGAAAAAATAGGACATGATTTAAGAAGATAAAGAAACAAGCTGCAGGTCAGGCCTGATGGGACGGTTTCCTGCCCTTCCTCCTCACTTCATGTCTCTCTGGGCAGATGGAGAGGTAGTACAGTGGAGGAGGATGGATGCGGAGTTTGCTGACAGATGCCTCTCTCCCTGCCCCGCCTCGGCTCGGCCCACCTGTTAAGGGCAGCGCTGAGCTCCTGGAGGCGAGCGTGTCTGTTGCGGACGCACGGCGGGAGGAGGCGACGGGGAGGAGCGGGCTGGAAATGCTGGCACGTGCTTCCCTGCAGTGATCTTTCTCCAGTTACAATGCCTGTGTGTGTGTGTGTGTGTGTGTGTGTGTGTGTTTTTGTGGGCATCAGGTGTGTGTGCGTGGGTGTGTGAGTATGAGTGCAGGTGTGTCTCTCTATAGGTGTCCTCTCCCCTGTGCTAATAAAAAGCATGAGAGTGTGGAGCAAGCATTGATGTGTTTATGGGTTTGTGGATCAATCTATGTGTGCGAGCGTGTGTGTGTGTGTGTATGTGTTTAGGAGAGCAGGAGGAGTGTGCCCTCTCCTGCACCCCCACAGCCGCCACACGCCTGGCCACCTGCTCTGGGATTAGAGAGCATGCGGATTACACGCGTCACAATGGAGATACACAAACACAAATATGCCCCCGGCCAACAAAGGACACACACACAGACTGGACAGCCTGACCGCTAATCGCTTTTAGCATCTTCAATGTTTTCATAGTTTGGGAAGTAATGACTCTGGACGCAGCACATGACACGGCAGATGATGTTTATGTTTATGTTGACTGAAGCTGTGAGGTGTGAGGGAGAGATTTGGAGCTTTGAGTTTTCGGTGGATTCATTTTTAGTACGCGTTCATCGAGGAAGACTTATTGCACCAATTTTCACTTGACTCCTTTTTGGAGTGTGTGTGGGCGTAGGTTTGTTTGTGTGTGTGTGTGTGTGTGTGTGTGAGGGGGGGTTGCTGTGCCTGCGCCACTGTGACCCACAACAGATCTGCTGTCCTACTTTTTAACCATAAAGACAAAATAACACCAACAACTAAAAACTAACAGGCAACATCGCCAAGAGAGGTCCTTACATTGGAACATCACGCTCACCAGCAACAGCATAAACACATACAACAAATAATATGTGTTATTTAAAGGCTCTACGTCGTAACAAAATGGTCCCATGACAGATGACTCAGCTTTACACAACGTCCTGCAAAGAACCCTGAGCACAGATACGATGACGCACAATTAGTCATTTGCTTCGTTTTAGTCTTCATGAGCTCAGAAATGTAGTATTATGCTATTTTTTTTTTAATTTAACCACATCTTTCATATCATTCTTAAATATTTGTGACGAGGGAAGTTTATTAAGAGCGTCGCCTCACTTCCCTACAATATTTCAAAGGAACATTGAACCAGTTTTACTTGTCAGGCAGCTTCACACTCATGGGGAGCAACAGACAGCCGGCAGAAGCATTTTTGAGGTCCTTGGTGGTTTTAAGGACTTCAAGGAAGGATGTCGCAACCACAAACAAAAAAACCCCAATCGTTTAGAAACTTAAGCTAACGTTAGCTGTAGCATGAGACTTATTGGGAGGCAAATCCGCTGCAGCCATTTACACCTCGCGCTTTATTTTGTTTGTTGTCGCTCTCTCTAGCAAGTCCAGTTTGAGCTGAGACGAAATGGTTGCAGGAAAAGTTGCAGCGGAGTAAACTCGTCAGTCTCAGCTCGAGTTCAAGTCGACGGACGGTGTGGCTTGCAGACACTCTGTTGTGAGTCAGAACACAGTGAGCTAATCAGCTCGTACCGACGTCACCTGTCGCTAAGGAGCGCAGCGTAGACCAGCCAATCAGGACAGAGAGTACAGAGAGCGTCACTGTTTATTAATTTTTCTGCAAAACCCTCGTCCCGGTGGCAAAGACAACATCATAGTAAAAACAGGGCTTATTGGAGACCAATTTAGCAGCAAATGGTGTCATTTTTCAACCACTATTACACAGTTTTCAGGTTATACATCGTAATGACAAAGTTGAGCCAAAAAAGTTGTCTAGTTTAACTTTAAGCAAGTTTTAATTTATGGCTAAGTGAGCATGTCGGTTTTAGGGACAGTTTGAGCTTCATACATTTAAAAACTGAGTGTTTTCTGCAAAGTAATCCGTCACATTAAAGACAGGCACTTAAATGAAAAATGTCACATGCGATGAAAAACAATAAAGGCAATATTATGTACAGACATCCTCCAGAGGAATGAGAGTTGCCATCAGCTGCTCGCATGTAAATCTAGTAGTCATTACTGTAACACTTGCTTTTGTGTGCAGGACATAATTCAGTGTTTCAGTGTCATTTAAATATACTTAATAGCATTTTTCATCTAAGCCGATCTCAGACATTACAGTAAGGCGAAGTAGAGGGATGAAAACACTGACGTAGAGCCAAAATGAACGGCCAGAGTTCTGTTTTAAAACATTTCACTTGTTGGATGGTGAAGAGGTGACTTGTGTTTGTGTGACATTTAGGATGTTGGGGGTAAAACTTCTGCCTCTGTCTTCCCCCTCTTCCTCGCCTCTTTTTCCCCCTGGGGTCGAAGGGTTTATTTTGCTAATGACCCCATCCCGTTATGACCTCATTCAGTTTGCGCTCAGTAATTGGTGGCACACTGACACACTGCAGTGTCAAGGGAGGGGCTCACACGCCTAGGGGGGCGATCCCATTGTAAACATTCCTCCCTGACAAATAAGGTATTGTTATTGATGATCAACGGCAATGAGTGGAAGCCTGAGTGTGTGTGTGTTTGTGTGTGCGTGTGTGTTTGGGCAGGGAAAAGGATAATGAGGATGATGGAGGTGATGAATGATGATGACAAGCGAGGTGTTACCCCAGATTAATCTCAGCATGGAGGGAAAAGGCAGTCATGAAGATTGTAAAATGATGATGATGATGATGATACTCATCACACCTTCGGGTATTTAAATGCTAGAGAACTAGAGAACCAAGTTTCTCACTGCACAGTTTCATTTCTTAAATGTTGAATGTTAGTTTTTAAGGAAATCAGTCCTGCACGCACAGAATATTTCAAAACATTGTCTAACCTGCTCTGAAGTGGAAAATCATTTCTAAAGTGAGCCTGAGGAGACAATTATTAGAGAGTCAGAGCTTTTTACAAACTTGTAATATTAGTACTGCATTACATTTCAGAGAAAAATACATTTTATACTACATTTATTTGTATCTGGGGTAAACGTAAGTTAGCTGATTTACGTCTTACATACAAAACATATGATCAGTTTATGAACAGGATTGTCTTCATCTTAACTGGCTATAATGTTACACAGCTGCTTGAGCATGAAGATATCAGCATGCATTATGTCGTCTGTCTGAGGGTTTTTTGAGTGTTTGTGTGTGTGTGTGTAGATCTTGACATGAATGAAGAGGCACAAACTTGCAGCGTGGGTTTAGATGCTGGGGACTCCTGGGTGGAAGTGGATGGCACCTCTCGGTGGGGTGTCTGTCTTTGCTGCCTCTTGTCTTCGGCAGCCTTTAAGAGAGCCTCTTCAGAAACTGAAACTCCCGACAGAACAATGTGAAACTTTCTCAGGTCAATCCAGATTAAATCTCTTTATCTGACCTCCAGGTCCCCGCAGACCTGCCGCTGGCTGTTTGGAGTCGAGGATCTGCGCAGGTAAACAGGAGTCTGGCATTCTTAAGACACGGTCTACAAGAGTTTAGATGGACTTTGATTCGTTTGCTCCAGGTGGTCAATCAGTCCATTTACACGTCGAGCCACGGTTAAAGCTCAGTTTGATCATACACAGTTTGTTTAGGCCAGTCCAGGTCCAGTTGAGGTGTATAGATGCAGGAGTAATTCGACTCCATTATCTGGGTGTGTTAGCTCGACTTGGAGATATTCGATTTAGTAGATTTCAGTCAAATTAACATATTTACATTAGGGTTGGACATCCCTGGTGTGAGGCCGACACGAAATGCGATACACTGTCAATGATCTGATGCAGAGGCCGTCACCATGCAGTGCAATTCAACACAATGAAATTCAACACAGTGTATTTTGATACAACACGATGTGATTGGACAATGCAGAGAAATGATGCTCCAAAATTCAATGAGTTTGAGAATAATCAGTGGTTTGTCCAACAAAAGTGGCCCAAGTTTAAGCAGCATAGATCCAATTTAGGGAGGAATGAAAATATCAAATTATTCTGTTGGTCAAATTTCGGAACAAATGCATAAAACATCCAGTGATCAAATCAATTGGATTTTGCTGATGCAAACACTTAACAACCGATAAATCTAGATTTTTTTTCCAAAGCAATCAGTTACTCTTCCCATCCCTAGTTTACATGCATTTTAACAGTCCATTTTAGCTGGACTAACACAAAAAATTGTTTTTCTCTAACGCCATACATGCGCACTGAATGTTTCTGCTCCCTACAGCAGAGCAGGAGAACCAGTTTTCCTGTGAACGAGCTGTTTGCTCCACACTTGTTTGCTCAGTCTACAAAAACTGTCCTCTAGATATACAAGGGCCACAACTGATATGATGATGTAACCCTTTTGTGTTAATTCTAAAGCGGAGGAGGTGGTGGCCCACACTTTATTCAGATGAGGTATTTTCATTGAAAAGTCAAGAGGGAAGCCGTGATAAAGAGCAGTAGATCCGTGTCTTTAGGTTCAATGCCATTATATTACATACGAACGTAAAGCAAAACCCACTGACAGCAGTTTTTATAACACATTTTGCTAATGATACTTCTGTGTTTTTAGAAAAGCAAAACTCTAGATATATCATTGATACTTTAAGGTAAAAGATCAGAATAGCACCACTGCATAAAGGGAACATCTATAATACTCTGTACTAATGTGGTGGATATGGTTATTATCTATGACTGAAGTAAATATTATCCTCCACCTTCGTCCGATACTTATACTTGACTCGCAGATGGAGGCCCCTCTTGCGTGGATGGAAGGTAAACTAAACTATCCGACTCATAACACGGCACAAAATTATTCCCTGAAGGCCTGTGTGAGTGTTTGTGTGTGTGTTTGTGTCCTTTGGAGTTAAGTGGTTGCATGTCTCCTGTGAGAAACGCCCGGGGTCATTCACGGGTTTTTCTAATGTGTCTGTCTACACGCCATTATTCAAATGAATTCGAGGGGAAGTGTATCATCGAGCGTGCACAATTGTGTGTATAAGTATGTGTGTGTGTGAGTGTACCAATATGTTTCACTGAGGAAATGAGCCATCCACTGTACGTCAAAAAAAGTCACAGGATAGCTATCGGTCTTAATCATCGTTTACTATGTGTAGTGTGTAATTACACAGACATCCTTATCATTCATTAAAGAGCATTTCTAAATTAATTATCATGTATTAGGGCTTGTGTGTGTGTGTGTTTGCATGTTCTCTAGCAATGGATCTGTCTGGTTAGCGAAATGTTCTGTTCATGTATGCAGGTGAACACCACGGGATCCCTTCCAAAAACAGCAACAAAAACAACAAAAACACTGGATGAAGGTGCTCCTGCTTAGCCTGTTAAACCAGACCCATAATTCACTGTGCAGATGAATTCAAAAAGTTGAAAAATTGAAAAGGATCAGGCCACGCTACATTGGGGATTCTTTGTAAAATTTGAATTCTAGTAGACATAGTATCAGGTTAAGTGTAAAACTACTGGAGCAGCCTTAAACTAATCGGTATTGACATTGACTGCATGACGTATGCTGTGGGCCCGGCTATTCGTTGAAACAAAAGAGTGGGAAGGTTACCGTCCGATCGGTTCAATGATTAAATAAATGCTGTTCTGTGATTGAGTCCCAGACTTGCCAGAAAGAGACAAGTAGACATTTTTTGTTTGGGATAAAATTCAAATTATCACCGAGTAGATGCAGTTACAGGCCACAGCTAACCGCTAACACCGGAAGCCGCGGCCTCTCGCTCCCTGAAACAGTGCCTCAAACACTGGAAGCCTGCAGGCTACAGACAAGACGAGCGGCGGCCAACGTTAGTTTTGCACAAGTTGTAAAATAATCACACAGATATTTTTATATTGTGTCGTGAGATTGGCTGTTTTCATCAGTTTTAGTGCTTTTTTAAGGTTGTTTTTTTTTTTTTTTTAATGTGTTGCGCTGTAGAAACCCGAAGCTGGATCAGTAGAGAGACTCCTACTGAAGGCTCCTGTTCTTTACCAAGTATAGTAATCACAAAAAACAGCACATTATGTGTCCTCAAAAGTTGTTTTCTGTCTGGTCGGAACATTCCTTGTATTTAAAACTGCGTAGTTTTCAATAACAATGGGATTTTTGCAGCCTGGTAAACCAAAGCTGCAGGCCTCCATCACGTGAACAAGCGTTTGCCTTCTACGTCAATGAATTTAACCGCTCCTGCTAGTTGCTAATTGGCAATTGCTAATTGCTAAAAATTTGTGTCTGCATTTCTAAAGACGACCCTCGTTGCCAGGCTGGTGCTTCCGCTTGAGTTTGGTTTCTATTTATAAACCCCCCCCCAAAAAACTCTGCCTGTTCGCATGCATTCACAGATTCTCCTTAAATGCAAATACACACATGCACAAACTTGCTTCTTTTACTTTTAGTGGGTGGCAGCGCAAGTCATCCAAGCTACCCTCCTCCTCCTCCTCCTCCTCTCCCTCTCTCCCCTCTCCTCATCCCACTATCACATCGGACAGGGTCTACTTATAGTACCGCGCCAGAGAGCAGAGAATGGGGAGAGAAAGGGTATTATGACAGCGAGGAGAGAAAAGAGAGGGAGCGAGAGAAAAGAGGGGCAGACAGGGTATTATGAGAGAGAGGGATGAGAGCAGTGAAGGCATTTGGAGTCTTTATTCGCCTTCCTAAGCCACGGGCTCCGCTCCCAATCCGATTGGTCGATACGGCCAGCCATGTAAATGAAATGCAAAGCAGAGACCCTGACTTCCCTTTGCCAATTTGTGGGGCCCTTTTTCTCTTCCTCCGCTGATGGCTTCGTTCCTTTATCAGTCTGTCTTCCTCGCAACGTGACGCCTTTCTTCCTCAGTATCACAGCCCGCCGCCTTCAACCTCTGATTCTTCCCCCCTCTCTCTGCAAGATAATGATTTGCCTTTTTTTCCTGTAAGAGCTGAACTCTGCACTTCTCTAATGTTCAGCTCGAAGGACTTAATCCACTGAGGCTTTTTTTTTTTTCCCTGGGAAACTCCAGTGGTGATTAAGCATATGCTCTTTTGCATGTGTGCTGCTCATGTTGTGTGGGTGCAAAATCGTATATGTTCCCTCACACACGTTAATGCTGGATTTGAGGCCATCAGAGATGTTTTCACTTCACTTGTAGTTTTTCTTCGCTGCATTAGGTTGACTAGCACAGGTCTGAACTCAAATGAACTTCTTTACCCATAATTTGCATAAATCAAAATACTTTTTTTTTCATTTAGACGTGTCGTTCATTCACTGTACTTGGACACCACCTATACTGTATTAGCAGTATACAGTTTGGGTCAGAATGTTGTGTGTAGTAAGCAGTGTGCAAACAAAAGTCAAATCTGCAGAATGCCATAAATATATCTGGATGAACTGGAACTCCCAAATTGAAATTTTCCATTTTTGACCTCCGTGACCTTTAGGTGATTGAAGCCAAGTGTCAGCAAAAATCATGGCTGACCCCAAAAAAACTGGTGGTATATATTAGCAAACTTGTAGATGCACCTCCACCACCACCTTTTTGCTACTCAGCTGCAAAAAAACCCCATAAGCGATGATGACGGCTATTGAGCTGCTCCTGTGTTAGACTGTTAGATTTTAGTTGTAAACTGTTGTCTGAATATCACAACAGACTGGCTGATTGAATGTTAGATTACCTTCTGCAAAGTTGGGCATTTTTAATTTGGTTATCATTCCAATCATCTTTTCTGACAGCTTTCAACCACCACTGTCATTTGCATGAAACGGACTGTTATTTGACGGTATTATGTTAAATTTTAGGTCTTTTTGAATGCTTTACTGTGTCTATTAGTTAGTGTAATTAACGTTAATCAGTTAACATCTTCATGGATGCTGCCATTATTATATGACATCAGACACCTGCTTCTTCATGAAGTCCGTTCAATGGATTTGTTCTGAGTTTAAAACAAACTTTGAGTTTGGGTGGCGTTTCATTGTACCTTTTCTTCCAGGAAGTCGGGATTTCTCGACTTCCGGGTTGTCTGAAATGCAGCATTAGAGTCTCTGAAGTCGGAAATCATCTGTATAGATTTTTAGTAGTGAATTTTTTTTTTCAACAAAAGTTGATGGCAAAATTAAAAATTTTCTAAAATTTTCTGAGTCGAGTAGCTGCGGAAGTGCCTGCAGGGTTGGCAAGCGAACCAGTCGGCCAGTCACGCTCACAGATCCTGGTCATCACTGATGGTTTTAAATATTATGTCGCTGTTATTCTGATGTTACATTGCATTTTTTTCCCTTATATTTTATTGAAATTATGTAGCTATTGCCGTGAGGGAAATGTTCGAATTATTATCATACTGGAATGAACAAAAATGAAGATGCCATTACACTAGTCAGCAGTTCCAGTTGTCAAATAGTTGCTCCCATTTCTCAGGAAAATGTTTATCATGATAATCCAAATTTATCACCTTTTTTTAGAGCATACAGAGATGCTTCACAGTAGTAGCGATTTCCCATTATCAGTGCTATTGTTGTTTTCTTGAATTTCTTATCATAAAGCAAATAAGTTGATTAAACAATTTGATACTGCAAACAACAATAAAGTATGCCGTATATAGACCTACAGCATAGTATTGTCGGTAATATTCATAGTAGTAAAGGATTGTGGATACAGCCAATATCTCTGATGAGAAACCCTCCTCCGCCCTGCAGAAGGAAGGTCTGTTGACACTAAACTCTTCCCAGGGGGTAGAGTACCAGTAATGGGGGTTCTGGCTGCGTAAACCCCTGACTGTGAGATTTAGGTTGCAGTTTATTTACTTTATTTATTTATTTTTGAAGAGTCTAATCAGCTCCAGCAGTGTTTCATCTTTTTTTTTTTTTTTTTTTACAGGATGGGATGTGGTGACAGGCCAATATACAAGGGCAGGGCTGATGACAGTTTTAAGTGCAGACAAATGCCACAGTCTGTTCCAGATTAAAAATGCCCACTGCCACAGTAATCCCTGTAGCTCTGCCAAACTGGTATTTCCTTCCCTGAAATAAGCGGCACTGAATGAGCACAGACAGGAAGAGAGTGTGCAACATAGTGACTTGTGACCTAAATGAACTCGCTGGCCCCGGGTATGGCTGGACAGGACTAAATTTTAAACGCCAAGAACCATTACCAGAAACTGTTTTCAGGAATTTGTTGCATTTGTGCCTGCGATCGGGAAAAATGACCAGGCTTACGTTTAGCTCCGCTGAGGGAAAATGTTGGAAGAGAAATGTGGGCGCACTTCAGAGAACAAATAACAGATGTAGGTACATAAATATATAAACAGCGAGAATGATTAAGAGCGGCAAATGAGTGACGACGATGATGATGATCAGAGGGGGGAAATGCAAGAACAGAGGAAAGTTCAGGGCGAGAAACGGTCCAGTGGTCAGCAGCTATGCTATTCCATCATGCAAACACTGCCACCTGTAGGCTGATGTTTAAAATACAAGAAGTTCAAAATACACAAATTCCTCACAGGTTTGAACATATGTGAAGACAAATTCACCCAAACATTTGCAATGATTGGTCGACAGGACACTGAACTTGTGTTTGAACGTGTTTGTCTCTACTGCAGCACACACAGCTGAAAAGGTAAATTCCCCCATTTTGGGACAATCTAACTTTTCTCTATTCTTATTTTAACATGCCCATTAAAAATATATTCAAGGGACAATCATTCTGTTTTCACTTGTTATTAGATTATCTTGATTTGTTACATCTTTCACTAAAAATAGCCTCCAAATTTATAATGTAATTAGCATCACAAGATGTTTTCCATTTGTTGTTAACATGTTTTTAGTATGTTTGCAATAGTTGCACTATTAGTATCATGACAGGTCACCTTATTGTTTCACTGATGACAATTTTAACTGCTCTCTTCCCAAAAAAATGACTGAATGACTTGAAAACAATGACTGTAATGATGGCTGAATTCTGTTTCATAGCTTTACAGTCATGTTTTACTTGGACACCAGAAAAGCAATGAGCCACTTCTCATGTCAACTAGTTAATGTTAACTAGTACCACCTGTGCATTCCCTACTATAACAAGACAAAATATGTGCTGTGAAAAAGACCTTGTCAAAAAGAATTTACTGAATATTGACAATTTGAATGGCCTCAAAATACAAAATAAAACAAGAACAACATACCATTAGGCTGACTCACTTTTTCCTGGGGGATTTTCTTTGTAATAAACTCCATCCACTGAATTTTCTTGAGCCTTAAAGCTCAAGAGAATGCAAACGAATTGAGTATTTGAAAAGATTTTACAGTAACGCGGCTATTTCCAAGTTCAAGAAAGAACCTTCATATTCAAATTTTCATTTTTTTTCTTCTCTCCTCAAATTATGCACAAAGCACATCCCAATGCGAATATAAAGGGCCATTTCAACCAATTCGGAATAAATAAAAAACATTAAAGTGACTATAAGGAACTTTTAAGTATTTAGGAAACAGTCTCACGATTCCTCTGATGATTCTAAATTTCCTGTAACAGCAAACGAGACCCTCAGTGAAAAGACTGCTGGTTTTTTATGTAGTTATTAATGCCGGTGATCGAGTCTGAATCCCCGCAAACTCAGACAAAACAATTTTTTCTTAAATTCCATTGTTCTGTGCGATGACAATAATGTGATCATATTTTATGCGTACGGCTGTTAGTTTGCACCTTAGCATGTAAATGGCTGTGAAACGTTAGCTTACAGAAAATAGAGGTAATAGGTCTCCGTGAACATTACTGCCATACAACTGGCTTATAACTTATTTCTTGGTCACATATAAATACATTAGCTCATCACGATCCATCCTGCGGTCTCTCTTTCACTCACTTCCGAAACAAATGCACATGTTGCCGGTGTTATGCCGAGTCCTGCCTGCATGGCAAAGATCTTTACAACAAAAAGGGGCCAAAGGGGTCACTAGAGTCAACAAAAACTGAAAGTTCCTCATAGTCACTTTAAAATTCTGTAAAACTTGTTGAAATCTCACCACCTGGACACATTAAGCCAGAACTATCTGCATTGCTGGACAGTTAGAAAATGTGACCATTTAACTAACAGCAATTTTTAAACTGTGCTGTGATGCGAACTTCAGTTTTCATGTTGACTGTGTAGAACAGAACTGGAAATGTGTGTGTGTGTGTGTGTGTGTGTAGCCAGGTATGCACCATGATGGGCAATGTGTGGGAAGCCACACTACACCTTCCTGACAAGAGGGAGGAGGCATACCCATATACACACTCACACACCCTCCTCATCAGCGGCGCCTTCCTCGTCTTCCCATCAACCCTTTCTTCGTCGGCTCTCCCCTCCTCCTCCCAAACCCTCTCAACAGTCCTGCCAAGCTGACAGCTCCAAGCTCCGTGGAAATTGAGTCTCACTCGCATTACAATCACGCAGGACAGATTCCATTAGCACTATCTGAAATTGAGCGCGGGGAGCAGTGAGCGGGAGGCAGCGGCGCGTGCCCTTATCAGAGCGAGAGGCAGAGTTCCGCCGACGTCACTAATCCAGCAAGCAGGACTGCACTGGCACACACACACACACACATTCATATACATACAGTGAAAGACAACTCAGAGGAAACACAGAATGCGCACACACTCCTTCACACACAGATGACAACAGGGTTGAGAAACATACCTAAACACACTCAGACACAAATTAGGACACACATGAAAGCCTCAGAAACGTCCACGGATGCCACGGCGTCAACTGAAAAGGACCAAAATTTGCATTTAGCTAAAGGACATGATGAAACTGGTGGAAAACAGGCAACAGATCAACTCTCACACATCCGCTCTGTCTGTCTGTGTGTGTATATGTGTGCGTATGTGTGTGTCTTCCAGAGTCTTCTACTGAGGAGTGTTGGCAGGTCTTTTCAGTGCTGCTGCACTGAGTGTGGGATTTGTAACATGTCAGTCCGTCGGTTTGAGATGAAACTGAGCCTTTCTCGCACTTGCTGTGTGATCTCTACCTCCCGGCTTGTGTGCAGTCCCCCTCTTCCCCCTCTCTGCTCGCACACACACACACACACACACACATCCTCGCATTGATAGATACATAAACACCTTCTACGCATACATGCTGACACACATGCATTTGCAGGAACACCCCACATGAACCCCCCAGTGTCCCCATCCTCAGAGCTATTAACCCCTGACACATAAATCCAAGGGTATGTGGGTGTGTGATAGAAGCTGTGTGTGTGTGTAAGGATGGGGTTAATCATTGTGTAGTGGGGATCTTTCACACAAGATCACTCAATTTAAATAGAGCGGGAACACTTTGATGTCTCCAGCTCTCCCTCCTTCCTTCGTTCTCGGTCTCATTCACCACTCTAATTTGCTTCATGTTGCCCCCTCTGTGCCCCGGTGATAAGGTGTAATGAGAAATGTTTTCAAAATGGCTCTCACCTACCATGCGATGCTAATTGAGCGTGTGCTTTGATACAGCCACGAGGGGAGAGCGCTCATCCTTGACCGCTGAAGATGCCGAGGAGAGTGGGGACAGTCAAAAAAGGAAGGCAACCATGAGTGGACAGCGGAGGGCAAAATAAGAGAAACACATGCTTGCATCGACTGAGCGCCACTGACAGCCCTGCCCCCTCAAAGACAAAAGTAATGAGAGGAAATACCATCTTCATTAGCTGTCATTTGCAGGGAATTACGATGATCACTCCTTGGGGCTGTTATTGGTCACGCTGAGAGCGAGCAGTGAGCGCGACATCAGGAAAAAAAAAAAAGGAGAAACTTCGGGAAGATGTGGGAATAGAGGAATGTTTGGCCTACATTCATTTAGCACCAATGTAGGGGGTGGGGTGGGGGGGGTGGGATTCCCTATGGAGAGCATTAAAGACTTATTAATTGGTTTTGATTGTAAAATTCTCAAACAGTGACAGAAATGTTAAAGATAAATCAGATGAGTTTAAGCACAAAATATATAAAAAGGAGAGCTATCACATGTAAAATTAGAGCAGAGTCTTGATGAAAAAGAAATGGCAAAAGCTTAAAAATGTCATATTAGGCTGAATAGAAAATAATCATACTTCTCACTGATGAAAGAGGTGTGGGAATCATTGTGACATAATAAAAGCAAAATAAGAATAACAGCTCTAAAGCTGCTGAACCATAGCGCCATCAGAGACGGTTGATAGAAAGCTAGACCTCTCGCTGACCGTTCATTTCCTGTATCAGTGTCACATGGTTTTCGCCACTGCCCCGCCCCTTTAGGAGACTAAAGGAGTTTTGAGTCCATTCACTCTTATCTTATGGAAGAAATGAACGTGATCACAGATTATGACCAACTCTTCGCCCCAGCGTCACCAAGATACATATTGGACAGTCTGACACAAAAATGGCATTTTTCAGACACACACATCAAGAGAAAATTTTCTTTCTTCAACACATTCTCACAAGATTTGGGAACTGGTGCCTCCTGCTTTGCTTCACAACAGACATAAACAAACATTTAAACAGTCTTATAGGTGAAACCATGAATTAAAAGTTAAACTCACATAAAAAAAAAACAAAAACCATGAGACGCAAAATACTTCCAGACGAGATGGAGGGACGGTGGTTCCTAATTGTCTCCATGGGAGACGTGACTCCGCCCGCTTAGGAGATGGGAAGTGTATATACCATTTCACACCGATGGCACAGCGCACAGTGGGGGATCTTGTGTTAATAATTGACTATCTTTGACGCTATACAACAGAGCTAATGTGAGCTAGCTAACATAGCTAGCTCTTATAGCTCTATAATGCATTTTTTAACACAGAATGAACATATATAACAAAATATAACACACTACAAACATACCTTAACCCACTACCATGAGAGCTTACAACTATGATTATGCAGCATTATAGGAGCATTATAACCTATTATGTGCCGTGTTGGGGAGAAGTGAACTATATGTTTAACTTATAGTTAAGCTACATTTTCAAGTAGCTAGCTGGTGGTTCAATGACATTCGTATCTGCATAGTGATTCAAGCAATTAAATTACTTTTGTGCCATTTTTTGAGTAGTTTTCTATTGAAGCTACAGCTACAGACATTTTTTGCCAACAAAAGGAAGGAATTATTTTTATTTTTATTTTACCATTGCTTCTCTAATTGAACCCCTACTGACAAGCCCAGTCCCCTTTATCTTTCATCCTGACTGTGAAGGCACAAACGCCCAGGCAATGCATTTACAACCAGTAGCGCTGGACCTGTTTCTCAGTGCTATTTATTTAGGACAGGTTTAGGTTTCAGGGCTAATCTCCCTCCAGGGAGCTGGATTGTTATTTCATCTGGAAAAAAAATGTGGCTATTGTTTTTAATGCTTGTTTGTTTTTTGAAACAATAACCACATTTTTTTCCACAATGTGTCATTTATAGACAATGTTATTTAAATTCAGATTAGCACTTAATGTAGCACTTAAAGTATTTCTTCCTCCGCTGCTGCTGTTTACTGGTGTGATGCACCCTGCAGTTTACTTCCGATGCATATTTGATTCTAAAATGACAAAGTGCTGATCTGAGCTCAAAAATAACATAACATGGTAAGTAAACAAGTCACAGGACCGTTTATAGTCACTGGAAAGTTCATCTGATGACTTTGGGTGGAGGCAGGCTAGCACTTCCCATTGACTACCAGTGTTTGAGCTAAGCTAATTAGTTGTGGTTGAACTCTGACCATCTCTTCCTTATTATTGTACACAGTCGAAAGAATGGTAGCTATCTGCTTGTCTGGACCTCAGGAGGGGGGCAAATAACAAGAAGAAACAAAAAAAGTTGGTGTACCCCTTGAAGTATCCATCATGTGCAAGTTTTTGACTTAAGTGTTATAGCTGTGGAAAAAATCCCATCAAAATTCAGAAAATGTGACCTCAGCGGCACCTAACTCTATATGACATTACAGGTTAAATGATTTACATTCAAATTGGTCTTTATTTGGTTATCAGATAAAAGTGGAGGTGCAGAAAGCCATAATGTCACCAGCGGGCGACTTCTACTTTGAGTATATCCGTGAAGGCTTAAGTAAGCGTGATATGACAGCTGTTCCAAAAATCTTTCCTACTCCATCGTATCCTCTTCCATCCCACATCTAGGTTGGGCCTTCCCTTCCCAAACAGTGACGTGTTACGACAGCCACCACGGCAGCAGAGTGGGAGACCACTTGGTGAGACACAAGACAGTCTGGATTACCACAACATCACCTCCCTAACAGGATAACACAGCATAATAAACTCCATAAAATAATCAAACTTATTAAAACTCATAACCCCTGTTTAATACATTCTGCTCAGC
>JAQLOL010000010.1:8114437-8146005 GCA_029783665.1 Naso thynnoides
ACACACACACACACACACACACACACACACACACACACACACACACACACACACACACACACACACACACAGTCTCATTTAAACTTCCCAGTCACAGATACCCATTACTTCCCATTGAGGGTTTCAGATTAATTAGCTGGGATCAAAACCTACAAATCCCTCCGCTGAGGATTCAACTGTATTGCTAAACCCTGCCTCCATCATCTATGCTAGGTCCCATGACACACACACACACACGCACACAGACACACACACACACAGACACACACGCACGCACGCAGTAAGGCTGGGTAAACCTGCCTCAGGGCAGAAGCGAGCTGTTTTTTTTTTTTCCTCTCTCTGCAGTGTGTATACAGTATTTCTTGGAATATTTGCTCTGCCATACTTCAATTAAACACAAATTAATTTAGTAACATGCACCATCTAAGAACAACATCATCTTAATTTGGATATTTAAAGGTGTTGCAGCCAGATTTTCATACAAGGTGCCTCAGATTTCACTGGACTCAAAGCAGCAATAAAACTGTTCTCTAACAAACTGGGGTCAGAACTCCACAGCCACATACCCAACTGTTTTTATTACATTATTATTATATTTCTGATTATATAGATACAACTATTTATTTACATTTAGCAGTTACAGAACAACATTACCATTAATTTGGAGTTGTTACCTTTGGTAATCTGATGAATAAGCCTCACATTCACTCTAGCTAACTTTGCCCGAGCAGCAGAAATGCTCCTTACCAGTTTAGAAAGATTTCAGTATATGAGCAATTGTTTTGCAATTTAGTGCAGTTTGAAGGTCTTTACCCTAACAGTTGACTTTGTGCTTAAGGATCTGTTTTATATTAATATCACCGAGCAAAAATATTTATTAATTTGCTGCACAGTACACAAAGCTTTTGGTTTCTCCTGGGCCTCTCATACGGGAAAATACCTGCTGTTATAAAATTGGTAAACAAGCTTTGAAAATAAAAGAATTAAATGAACAAAATCATGCATTTATGAGTTCAACCACCACTTTTCAATCCAGCTGTTTTCTCTTATCTAAGGCACAGATTAGAAGGATGTTGGAAAATTTACATCAGTGACCATAATATCGACAGACGTGATATATTGTCAGAAATCCCTGCGTGAAAACCAGGCTGAAGCAACAACGGCTCGGCCTTTATTTGGTGTCGAGACTTGAGCATGTGTTGCAAAACTACTTGATCAAGCCTCCGAAATTACAAAATACTGCATCCTACTTCCTTGAAATGCATGCTGAGGAAAAAATTCATTCAAGTTCAACCCCCGTAAGTGCAATAAAAACTGGAAATAGGTCGATGCAATGCAGCAAACTGTGGAGTAAAATCCTATCTAGCCAAATGTGTCGATGTAGTACATCCCAGAGGAAGGATACTCTTATTAGACTTTGATTATAAATAATAAAAATGATAAAATATCTTCACATGAAATAGGCTTTACTTTGTTCCTACAGTCTTTTCTAGAGTTTCAGCGGGCTTTTGCTTTTCTCCCTCTCATGCTTCGGAGGAGATTAAATGCAGTGTGGCGTTGAGAAACCCATGAAATAGGCTTCATAATCTTTGAAAGAAAAAAGCCTCCTCCTCACGGTTTAGCAGAGAAATAATTTCCGAACAAACTTCTGAATAACACGACTCTCAGCAGGTCTTTCAGCAGCCATCCTGAATTCTTTGCAAAGGAGCGAACTTAAGTCTTTTAAGTTGCTATTTTAACTCGGGCGTTGGGTAATTTTGCAGACATTTGCGGCGTCTTATCACATTTGCGTGGTGATGAACATGACTGCCAAAAGTGCTCATTAAAACGGTCGATTATTTTAAAGAGGTGATGCAACTCGGAGCAACCTCAGCTCTGAGTGTGTGCACCGCTGTCAGCCTCAGAGCGGGCGGAGGGCGCCCTCTGCTGGCTGCTCTTCATTCTGTACTCTTTTAAATAGGCACATTCTCGACTTTCTGCTTATCCACATTGTTCTCTACCCTGAGGAAGAAAGTCAAACTGAGCAAATGCAGCTTTTCAACAGGTTTATTGACATGTGTATAGCGATTGTCTGTGCACCGGACATATACAGAAGAATATGATATAAAATAATACAAAATAGCTGTACATAACATAGATGTATTTAAAGGAATGCATTGTTAACTGTGAGGTTTTACGCTGTATAATAGGTTTCAGCTACTCGCTCACCTACAGGAGGATGAGTTCATAAGTTGAGGTTTTGCCATCTGGAGTAAAAGTCAATTGTACGGTATATTGAAAAAAGAAAGTTAGGGAAGAGCTAATGATGTTACTGGTGGTCAAACAACCTGACGGCACGCTAGAATACTGTATCAGAAAACTCCACTGGTATTACCATCTAAAAACGAGAGAAGGGAAATTGCATATGGACACCTATAACCCAAAGACGGCTCAAGAGAATAACGGGAAAAGAAAAAATAAGCTCAAATAAATGTGTCAGGTTATAAATTAGAAGCCAATGGTGCTGCAGCAGTTCTTCCATCCACATGCCAACCGTGTTACATTAATCGTTGTATATATTATCTTCTAAAGCAGGATTCACTGGATTTGGCGTGCGTAGTAAAGGGCAACTGATCGAGATGTTTTCATAGCCTTCTTTGAGCCTGTTTCACTAGATCCCTGCTACGAAGACCCGTATGTGACTGATCCTACACCTGTGGCGATCCACCCTCCTGCGTTACCTCTCACATCTAATGCCTTTGTTACCGAGTTTGCCATAGTGAAACTTTCTGACTGTGTCAAGTGTCTTCTTCCAGGCTTCCGTGAGGCCTGTGCCTGCTGTGAATCTGAAACCTCTAATCCTGAGCTACAGTAATTATCAACACTGCGTCAATTATCCACTGCACCGTGGGGAGTTTAAATCTTGTATTTAGACTCCAATGCGGAAAATGCAGCGTTCCGAAAGCAGCAGACTGACTTCCGACAGCCTGAAATGTTCCGTGACTGGTCTAAATCCAACATGAAAACACAGGTGTTGATGTGGACATCTTCCTACAGTGAGTCATTTTGGTGGAATATTGTTAGCATAGTAGTACAAAGTGGGACTCGATAGGTCTCATTCAGAAACGCCACACGTCTATCAAGTATGAGGATTTTTCTGGGCTCTCTATATTTTATCTTTTTTTTTTTTTTTTTCCTCCCAGAGAGCTCCAAACAAAACGACAAAAATAAAGAAATGCTGCAGTTTCATCAGCCGAGGGCTCGGAAGACATCTTGGTCTGCGACAAAACGCCCCCGGCGTGGATAACAGGTTGGCAATCAACCGTGCAAAGTTTTTTTTCGAGTAAGTGTACGTGTAGTGTACATACTGTATGTGTACGTTCAGCACATGCAAGCTAGACACGATTCCCATGTGAGTGTGTTTTATCAATTGTACTTCTTCCACACTTGAGGCTATTATTGAAATTATTGGACTTTCTCGAGCTAGTTCACAAAGCTACACCATAATATTCAGTTACAAAAATAGTATCACAATATAGACCATTCAATATGAGCACCAGGGAAGGCTAAACATAGCCTGAGTATTTGGCTACATTCATTGTCTGGGCAATGTTTTTTTTTTTTTTTAAACGGTAGCAGTGTGTTGAGTGTGTTTGTTGGACACAGTGTTGGCATTGTTTTCTCACTCACAAGCTCTCCTACATCTACCACACGATAATATTTGGAAACACACAGAACTTGCTTACACTGAGTAACAACAGTTAACTAAAACCAATTATCAGTTAGAAAAATAGTTTGTCATTTTTTTGTAACACTGAACATCTAAAAGAATTCCTCCCGCTTCCCCAAATAAAATCCCTCCCCCATTTCCTAACAAAATAGTTTTCTTTAAAACAAAACAAAGTGAATCTTTTGAGGTTATACAAGGTCAAACCTTTTTGACACTCCATCGCACTAACATGAACCCTGTTTAGCATTACTCAGCAACCAGAGGTGTGTTCAAGTTAACAACAGTAGTGACGCAGGATGTTCTTCCACGATGGCTACTGTGTTCTTCCGCAGCCTTAAAGGGATAATTCACCTAAAAATGAAAATTCAGTCATTTTTTTGCTCACCCTCACGCCTATAGAAGAATGAGTGCAGTTTATTATTCCACAAAATACTGCTGGAGGAATCTCCCGAACAATTATAGTGAGTGGTGACTTGGATTCAAACGTTTAAAAAAAAAACCCCAACATCATTATAAAATGCCTTCATATTGCTTGACTAAAGTAATCCAAGTGTCCCGAAACCTTGAAATGCCAAATTGTTGTTCAAACGAGCAACATGGAGGCATTTTATGGCGTTATGTTTTTCTACGTTTGAAACTTGGTAACCATGCACTTCCATTTTCTGGGACATTTTGGCAATGCTTTTTTCCAGTGAAACTCCATCAGTTTTTTGTGGATCAAAAAATTTCCCCCGACCTTCCATCGTCACGATGATGAGCAGATGACGCCTGACTTTTTTCGTTTCTGGGGTGAACTATCCCTTTAACGTGCTCGTCTCTCGTCAGCGTCAACTAATGCAGCCGAAACAATACTGAAATAAATAGAAGTCGGGTATTTAAACACTTATTCAGTCGCTCATCTTTCGAATCTAGTGCTTTGGTTACATCACACACACGTAACATCACTTCACCGTATTTGTAAATTAAATCAATTACTGACACTGAACACACCTCCGGTCGAGCCCTTGCCCTGGAAACCATTTCAGCCATGTTTGCAGTGAGCGCCCACGTAACACTTGGCCAAACATTGCACAACATTTAGCTTATCTGAGGGAGTGCTATTATTGCTGTAGAGAGTTATGGAGTGGAGATTACCCAGTTTTGTTCCCAGCCCTTGCTTATCCTTAGTCTGCTTGATAATTGGGACATTAGGCCTTATCAGGTGAATTCTTTCCAAGTCATTCCAACCTCATATTACACAAGGGGTCTCATTTACAGGGATTCTTTCTGCAAAAAACTGCATCTACTCAAAAACATCCTGATTTCAACTATTAATACATTTCCCTTCTTGACTCACTAATAACCTGAAATACTGAGTAGAAGCAGAAGCCTCTGATCTCACATTGTAATCCCAAAATTACAATAAAGAGTTTAACTAAGGCGAAGGCGATCTTTGCCGAAGTTGAGGCCAGTTTGATTATAGTTTTTAGTCACTAAAGTGCTGCCACAACTGATAAAGACAAACAATCATTTAAAGGAGCTTTTATAATTACAGGAACAGAATTGAAAAATTATGTGGTGGTCGAGCAGCAGGCCGAGAAGTGCAAGAGGTGACGTTTCACCCGGTTAAGGACACACACACGCTGCAGACCGACTAAATTAAAAGGCCATTCTTTTCATACGTGCAAAAAGTTACTTGTCATTTCATTCATGGCTTCTGAAACAGACAAATAAAAAGGGTTTGGGTCTGTTTCTTTGATATGGCGTGATATATAAAGAGTGGAAGATCGTGTCATTTGGCAAGGATGTGAAAAAAAAAAACAGTTTGAGAAGGGTCAAGCAGCCTCATTAAAGCTTCTGTGTAGATGCAGTTTTACTTTTAGGAAGCTTCTCTTTCGCAGGTTAAGTTTTCAGTGAGATCACCTCGTAGAATTTGGTTGGATAATGAAAAACCAAACCAAACCATAAAATCCGCCATAATAGAGGACTGGACACAGTGTCAGGTTGGACTAAAATACTGTCAGCATGAGAGTATTGATTATTATTGACTTTAGTCTTTTTTCACCTTTTCTTTAGATCCTGTATCAATCAACATGCATCAAAGGATAAACAAGGGGAGGGATTCTTTAGCCTTGAGCTGCGTTCAGTAACAATGTTAAACAGTGTTTGTCATACATGCAGAATGTGTGACCTGGGTGTCGAACACACATGCTTCACTCATCATCTCTCTTTTCGCCCTGAACACTGCTCAACGTTTGCAACATGAACAAAGCTCAGGCGTCTTCCTGTTACTGTGATAGTGATTTCTGAGCAGTGGCGACTAGTCGATGGGGCCCTGGAAGATCAGCCGCGTCCAGCCGGGGGAGCTGAGGGCAGTGGAGCAGAAGGGGCAGATAGGTCTGAAGGCGTGCGTCCCGTGGGGAAGCGGGGTCTCAGCCCAGTACCTGGCTGTCCTTTCTGAGCAGACGTGGCCGCACGGCACAAAGCTGTGAGTGGGAGCCCCAGCGTCCACGTACACGGCGGGCTCGCAGCCCAGCCACAGGGGCACGTAAGGACCCACGCTCCTGCACAGGGGACATTCTCGGAGGGCTGTGGAGCCGTCGCTCTCTCCTGGCTCCTCAACTCCCTCGGATCTCTGGCCCCAGTCATGGCGTCCGTGGACGTGGCCGCAAGTGAGGTAGACCCAGGGCTGACGCTCCTCAAGACTGAAACAGAGTGCCACTAATTTAACTTTGTGTGAACTCTCAGCACAAAAAAAGCGTCATACATTCTCAGCACACGGGGTGGGGGTGTGCGATATGACGATATCAGACCGTGTATAATGAGAACGTGTTCATGATCTGCCGTTACACAGAGATCGTTTACTTTGTGCGTCAGTGCTCGTTCTATCTGTTGCAGTTCTAGGCTCAGACACACAACGCATTTTTCCCTCACCAAATCACGCTAGCCTGTTTGCTACTCCGTTCCCTTCCATGCCTCACATAAATACACGCACAGAAACTAAACACAGCAAACGTGATTCCCTCTTCCCTCACATTTCGGGATGTCGTCTTGTAAAACAGAACGAAAGCATCACGATCGAGTCAGAGTTGAGTCTGCTTATTTTAACTTAGCGTTAGCTTGGTCAGAGAGGGGACGCGGCATTATCTGTCATTAACTACGGTCGGCATAAACATTTTTGCTTCACTGTATCAGTTGCAGAGCCTGCAGTCAGTTTACAAAACACATTTACAAGTAATTTACAGAATTTAATGATTCATAAATCATAACTTGCAAAATAGTCTTAGTCCATAGTCCATTATGAGAAACTAAAGAATCTGTTTTGGTTTTTTTTTGTCTGTATCTTGTTTTTTTTTTGTCTGTATTCCGTTTTGTTTTTGTTTTTAAATTTGATCATTATTTCCTTTTTATGTGTTTGAAATAAATACAATCAATCAATCAATCAATCAATCAAAAAAAAAAAAAATAATCGTGAAAAAAAATCGAGATCATGATACATGACAAGTATCGTGATATGATATTTTTGCCATATTGCCCAGCCCTAACGCAGGGCACTGCAGATGAAAGAACATCTTGACTAAACATAATGTGCATTTTTAAAACGGACTGCGGTTCCCACCTGTGGCTGCGTGGCAGGCTGGGGAAAGCCAGTGTGCTGAGGCCTACAGGACACTGAGGCCGGGACGCATTGAGCTCCTGGCGAAGGGCTTCCAGGTGACGCAGCGTGGGTGAACGCATCAGCCCTTCGCCTGTGCGCCACAGCAGCGTGGCACCACACAGGTCGACCAAGGAACCGTCACGAAGAGCACTGCTCTCACCCTCCGCCTGCAGAGGTTGACACGCAGACAGATGCTTAAAATCAAACCAAAAAGAAACGTAACAACCTTGATGGAGCCAAAAAAGCAACATGGACACAGTAACCAAACTTTGAGCCGCTCACCAGTTTGCCTCGGCTGGGTCCAGAGCGAGTCTCCCTCAGGGCGTACACATCTCCACAGACTGAGATCTCCCTCCACAGTCCCTGCTTGGGGTCCTCTGGGAAACCCTCCGGGTGCATCACTAGCACCCCGTTGGTGGTCAGGCCGTCCATGTGGCCATCAGGGTTTTTCCATTTGGTTGCTTTCTCCTGTGGCACAGAAATTAAACGCTACAAATCTTTTGTGATCACTATAAGATGATTTGTAACAGCTAAAAAAGTCAAACAAAGTTTTAAACTTTGACTTTCTGTTAACTAATGAAGTTTGTAAGTATTTTCAGTACTGATTCAAAAACACTCTTTATCAGAAACCTTTGGTTGGCTTATCTACTCACTCCTAAGAAGATATTTTTGGAGGAATCGAAGCCAGCGGCGTAAATGCGTGCAGTGTACGGTGGGTTGCGTTCGCACACCACTCTGCAGGCGAAGCGTGAGATGGTGCTGGGAGCGATGGAGGGGTCCTCCCCCTCCTTCCCCCCTCCGGAGGTGTCTGTCACCACAAAGTCAATGGGACTTTCTGTGGAGCGTCCGATCTGCAGAGAACAGCACAGAGAAATGCTGACTGTAATTCACCGACGTTTCTGGATACAATACCAACAAATGTCATTTCATCTGAAATTCAGGACTGGTATTATCATATATAACATAAAACTTATTGGAGAATTTGTCTCGCACACAGCTTGGCTGACATGTCTTTCTTTGCAGTGATTCCAGTGAAGCATTTGTCATCATTTGTTGGAAACGGAACAAATCTGTGATACTATTATTAGGGCACAACTTTGTCTACAAAAATAGACTCACTAAGAGATTTTCTGAACACATTTCTATTCTTAATACTTACTGGTCCCAGTTCTGAGCCAAAATAATCTACCCGTTTCTTTGATGACATTACGTAACAGCATATTTTGGGAGAAACTTGCTCATGATGACAAATCTAGGATTGTTTTTGTCGCGAAAAAGGACTCTACTCGAGAGGGACGTATACGAAAAGCTGACCCTCGGTTTTCTTGATTTCCTTGCTGTGTTACCTGGAACATGTCTGTGTTGTTGTCATGGCAGTACTCCACCACCACCGTCTGGTTGCGGGACAGAGTAAAAGAGATGCTGTGCTGCCCTCTGCTGTGGACGGCCTGCAACAACAACGGCAATGAGAAAAGTTGATGCACTGTTCTTCTGGAAAGGTCTTTTGATTTCTTCTAGTTAGCTCATACATTGGGCCAAATCATACTGTGACCTAAAATATCCATCAGACTTACTACATTATGTATCTAGGAGGGTAAAACAGTGACTTAAGATTTGGAAACTACAGATATTTTTACTATGCACCATAACGTGCACTATGTACTGCCTTTGTATTATGTAGAGTGTTTTTTTTATTATGTAGGATGTTTTTTTCATGTGTACTAAGATGATATTGTTTAATTCATTATGTTTATATTTTCTGTAAAGGCCACAGATGAAATCTGCTCTCTTCTGCTAAATCTGGTGCGCCCACCTCTTTGCTTGTTGCATACAATTTATGTATGTACTAGGGCTGCAACCAATGATTATTTTCATTAGGGATTAATCTGCCGATTATTTTAAAGATTAATCGATTAATCGTTTATTCTGTGAAATGTCAAAAAAGGGATGAAAAATGCTCATCTCAATTTCCCAAAGCCCAATGTGACGTCTTCAAATGGCTTCTCTCGTCCAACAGCCCAAAACACAAAGACTCCTCATTTATTATTATAAATGACACAAAAATGCAGCAAGTCCTCACATTAAAGACTCTAAACCAGGAATTCTTGTTATCTTTAATCTAAAAAATGACTAAAAACGATAAAACTATTCTCAAAATAGTTAGCGATAAATTTTCTATTGATTACTTGATGAATCTTTGCAACTCTAGTATGTACACACTGTCCTTTATGAACTAAATGAACTAAGCTAAATATGGCAACATGAGGAGTTGAAAAAGCATTTTTTTAATCTTCAAAGCTGCATTTGAAAGCAGCACTTTCAACAATTACCTCATTGGGATTCAACCATGTAATTTATCTTCAACATTATGTGTCCATCACACATCATGCACCCATATGTAACTTACAGTAGCGCACATGTACGCGCACACACACACACACACACACAGACACACACACACACACACACACACGGATGGACAGCCCATCATTGTCATCATGCTTAGTCATACTTCCTTTAGAAAAGACATCAGGGAGTCACAGGAAGGAAATGAGCTGCACACACTGATAAACCAGGCAGGTCACAACACACACACCCACACCCACACACCCACACACCCACACACACACACACACACACACCACACCTTGCTGTCCTGTGGTGTGTTGAGGATGTGCACAGTGCTGGGTTTGACACCGTTGGCCTTGGCCCTTCGGTACAGAGCAAAGCGGCTCTTTCTGCGCCCGCGGTCTCCGCTTGGAAGGGAGCCATTGTACCTGGAGAAAGACAAACAAAAACAAACACAGGATGGAAACGTGAGCGAGGACATGAGACACGAGACACTCTCAGTCTAACCGAGACCAAACCAGTGCGCAACTCAGACTCGCAGTGCCTGCTTACGCAAGCTGAAACATGTTCATTCCAGTTCACAGAATTCAACTGAGAACGCCAAAAGGTGGGGAAGTACCTGTTCGCTCACTGTTTGCATTCTGTTCTAATGATCTGTCATCACTTGCGGGGAAACTAAAGCTATAAATAAAATGTCACCGGTGCTGCCAAGATGTCTGCAGCAGTAACAGCAATTAGAACGTACGCTCAAATGATCTTTCCTGCTGCATTATCACAGATTCCTTTGAAATGAATTACGGCCACTTGTGATTCATATTAAACTGCTGAAAATCAATGAAAAGGACGACCACCACTTGACCTCTCTCACTCAGCTTGTAGACAAGCCTCGTACTTCCTAACTCCCTTCACAACGTTTTCGGCAGGACAACATCACTTTCACAACACCGATGCAGAAACGCATCGACCGCCCGCACCGAGTTATGATTCTGAACGCTACTTTAAAGACGTGAAAAATCAGCTTGGCCTTTGGGAGCACGCTGAATAATTTACTCCAGGCCTTGAGTGCTTTATAATTCAATATCAATCTCTTTTAAAAAAATGACCTCAGTTTCCATGTTTTGATAAAATGAGGCATGATCCCCAAATGGTTGTGGGGATGCACGATATGTTCGGCACATTATTGGTATCGGCTAATATTGGCCAGCACGCCGACATCCGCCGACATAATAACAGATCGAATAACAGGCTGCTGTTTCCTTGATTAAACGCCGGAGTTGATGTCATGTTTACTTACTCTGTCACTTGTGAAACAGGCCAAATTTGCCTCGGCTCTGGGTTTTGTCCTGACAGTCTCAGGGAGAGCATCATCCAGTTTTAAGTAGGTTGTATCTTACTTGTTTTGTCTAAAGGAAATTGTCATAAATAAATGACGTTTACATAACGTTGAAGTATTTTCCTTATTTTGCACAAGGAATGAATATTGCATCATTTTAAGCTTTGTACTTCATGCCTGCATGTGCTGGTGGGCCATCACGAAAAGAGTCTGCATAATAATTCTGTATATAAAGTCCACTACACAAGACACCTGATGATCTCAGCTATTAGGTGCGGGGGAAAAAATATACATATATGTCAGTATAAATATCGATTATTGATCAAATGAGTTGTAAAATATCAGCATATCGGATATTGGCAAAAATTTAATAACTGTGGATGCCTAAATGGTTCTGTTGTCAATGCTGACTTAGATACATTTTGCTTATTTTTTGAAGCTTGGTTGAACATCAGTTGAGTACATGCAGAAGGTTTTATGATAGTTTTAGGCTCATTAGAAACTATTCAGAGGATACTCAGCCGGCAAGGCGACTTTGTGTCGGACAGCGACCGTCTTTGCCGGCTTTTAGAACTGATCAGATCAGAGGACATCTGGTCCGGCACTGTTACGATCTGTCACACGGAGGCTAAGCAGTGCAGGCTGAAGAAACCACCGACTGCTATTACAGTGTTTGCATAAAAAGTCTGACATTAAAAATAATACGTCAAGTTGAAGCAGTCTTCCATAAAGACACAAACCAATGACAACTATGAAAAACAATTATTGAAGTGCTGCGATAAATGAAAAATAAGTTTTCATAAGAGCTTTTTAAAACGAAATATCTCCACATCTTTCTTCCTTTTATATCCCTACAAATCTAACACTTTGGGTGTTTTACGGCTGGCCTAGTCTGAGTCCAAGGAAGCAGAAGTTGTTTAGAAATCTCCCAGAGGGCGACAGTTTCAGTCAGAATTTTACTCCCTTTTCCCTGTAACTCACAGTAGTGCTGGGCGATAAATCAAATTTATGGTTTGGGAAGATTTTTTTAAATGATAATCAGTTTTCTCTTTCAGGGCCTGTGTTTGTCTCCAGCAGCCTCAAAATTATATTGCTTTGCTTTATCATGATAGAAGAATCCCATGTAAATATATTTTGTCAAATTACTGCAGGCTTCAGTGCAAATGCAAACAACTTCCCCGCCCTCGAAACTACATGTGGCACTTTTACCACAAAAGGGAAATTCTGTTTATCACTCCTAGAGGGGAAATTCAGTTTGCTTTTGTTCATTTTTATTGTTAAAATAAAAGCAAAACTTGTTCTGAGTAATTTCTTTGTCATTTGAAGGGGGAAAAAAAATCAAGCCTGAGGTTTTTATTTTTAAGCCGCATCGCCCTGCCCTGCTGCGCAACCACTTTGCTGCATCCTGGGCTTCTGCTTGTCACACTACATCAACAATTAAGACATCACTCTGAGCTCTGGTGACTGTTCTGTTGTGACATTAATAAGTTTCTGATCATTTGACAACAGGCTCGACAGATTCAGTGCAGCCCTAATAAAACGAAACACTGAACATCCAGAACTGTGAATCCATTTAAAAAAACAACACAAAAACAACAAAGATTGTTTTTAGCCTCTTAGTTAAAAATATTTGCCGTTTTGCGTTTTTTTTTGTCTTCTCTGATGTTAAACTGTTTATATTAAAGTTTTTTTTTAATTAATAATGATGGAAACTTGATGTTTTATTTATTTTATCCATTAATCAACTAATCACACAAAAAATGTGCACTTTCATTCAAAAACGAAAGTAATTATTAGTTGAAAGGCTTTTTGAACATACAGAAAATTCGATACCAACTATTTAGAAACTGTGGTTTTGATAAAGCAGAAGTGAAGTACGTCTCAATACACTAACAAAGCAAGAGAGAGACATTTTAGACAAGAGCATAACTACTTCATGTGCCTAAAAGATAAAATACATATAAGTCAGGTATAAATATCAACCACACAATTTCTAAAGGATGTATGAAACACATAGAGTGCAAGGCTGTTGCCAACAAAATGCAATTTCAAAAACAGTAGTTCACGTTTGTTTGCAAATTTCTCTTTTCATTTATCTGTTCTGTTGTCAATTCTCAACTCACACTTTTGCTAGTTTGGAATGAACCTTAAAAAGAAATTTGGCGGATAAAAACTGTAACCCACATGAGACGTTCAGCTGAAACAGGTGAAGCGTTTGGAAGGAACCGACGAACTCGGCCAATCTTAAACATTTCTGTTTGTTGTTCAGCGATAGCAGTTTGTTCAGTTTTTGTTCACAAAATGAACGTCTAAATTGGTTTCGGTGCTTGAATTTATGAGTGTGTGTGAGTCTGACAGAAGTTTGTTGACCTTATGTATTTTTAATGACTTATGATTCTGAGGAACAAAATTCATTTTCTGCGGGTAACAACCCAAAGGCCGGGTCAGGGCAGGCGGACAGCAGGACACCCATGAGAGCTTCCGTTACGTTGCCTGGAAAAACCTTAAACATGGGTTAACATTCTTTTAAATGCAGAGTCCAATCACGGAGGGTGACTCAGTGCTACCTGCTCCCCACGCGGCCCCGTCTGTCAGTTCAAACCGCACCCCAGCTGACGAGAGAAAGACTGGGTCAGGAGGAGAAGACACAGGAGGACGGGCGTCTGAGGGGTCTGGTTAAAAGGCAAAAGATGTGAAATGGGACGATAGATAAGAGGGCACGGGAGAATAAATCAGCTTATGGAAAAGAAAGGTAGGCAGTGCCTTGACAGAAACTGAGAGAGAAAAGAAGTCGGAAGCTATAATGGGTATTTGAGACAGAAAATGAATGCTAAATGAAAGAAATGAAGTAAAGGGCAGGGTGCAGGGAGACCAGAGGGACAGAGAGACCCGAGGGACCAGGCTAGGCAGAGGGTCGATGGGGAAAGGCCAGTGGAGGACGAGCTCCACAAAGTTCTGACTTGCTTGGGCAGATCTGGCCTGCATCACGCATGTGCGTACATTATAAAGCACAATATGAAATATTCACTCCTTCTGCCCCTCGACACTGGGTTTATTTTCGTTGAGGGCAAGCCACCAAGGAGGCCCGCCTCTACGAAAGTCAGCACTCAGCAAAACACTGGGAGGCAGGCTGGAAAGGGACGGGGCGAGAAACAGAGGAATGCGACAGTGATGGCGTTAACAGGGGATACGGGTGAGATTAAAAAAAAAGGGCGTGTGGGAGAGATAAATAAAGAGAACAAGAGGGTGTTTGCACAGTGATGGGATCCCGAGTGAGCGGAGCTCTGCAGGGCTGCTGGTCAGGGGGCAGAGCTCTGCATGGTGTCCAGGCCAACTAAGGCAATGAGCAATGGCAGGCAGCCACTGCAAAGATCACATGGCCTGCAGTGAAGCAGACATCGACCACACGGGGCATGTGATCATCAGGGCTGACAGATGCAAAGTTAAACCACACTTGCTGGAAAAAAGAGGCCAGGAAAATGTGCAATCGGACACGAGGCAGGAGGAAGGACGACCTGTTCTGACGCTGTCAAAGTCGGATAAGCCGGTCATGGGTTCGAATCCTCATAAATCCCACTGATCTGAGTGTGGCATCACCAACAGAGCGCCTGAGTCACGTCCCTTTCCGGTGGACCCCATGGACCTTAGTATGGAAAAAAATATGTACTGTAGTCATTGGGGAGAGGAAAATTACTTTTTGATCCTGTTTGACTTGTGTCCTGAATAACACGTATGATGTTGGTCAATTTCAACGATCATTTTTCACGTGAAGAAAGTCCATGCTTGTCTTCAAACGGCTGTATTAGCTTGAGAAAATACGAAACCAGAAAGATTACACGAAACTGACGTCATAACATTTTCCTTCCTCTGACTCATGAAACCGACTAACCCCCCCCATTGATTGGCTGCAGCTCTCAACATGACCCGATTTATAATAGCTTTCACCTCTTTTAATACTTTTCCCCTCATCCTGGAAAAACGCGGTGAAATCTGCCGAGCTGACGACCGTGTCTGCACTGATGACGTATATTGTCCGAGACGAGACATGTAGCTCACTGAGCAGTCTCCCAAAAAGTGATGTTTTACTTCATTGTTTAACCTCAAAATTCAACTTTCTTTACATGAAAATGATTTTTTAAACTGCCAACCATCATATATGTAATTCAGAACACAAGCCAAATGGGATCAAAAAATAATTTGTCCCTCTCCGTCGACTGCTGTTCATATCTCTTCCGAATTAAGGTCCCATGGCCCGGACGTAGAGGGGCGTGACTCAGGCACTCTATGCAATAATGTTAATACTGACATTACCAGTGCATCATCTACCACTGCCATCAGCCCGTGACATTTTCACCATGCTTGTTACATAACAAAATAACAGCAATAAAAGAGAATGGTCTTTCATTTAAGGCAGCATCCATTTTTTCATTTACCATTCAGCCCTGGCTTAAAACCACAGATGTGATCCCCATAATGCAAGCCCGTGGCCATCACACTGGCCAAACAAGATCAAACCACACTTCACTCATTACTGTTTTAAACTGAGCTAATATAAAACACATTTGAAGCCCCCAATGAGGCACATTATGCATGGCGGTGCACACTGCAGCAGGGCATGCTTGTGTTTAAGTGGCGAGGCTGAAACTCTGAATTAGCAGTTAAATGATGACTTCCTTATTCTGATCTGAGGATGTAAATGACTGCTCTGTTCAAAGAGTCAGATGACGAGGAGGGCGACTAATCTGTATTCTGATGCAGGCGGGCCACAGCCTCCTCGCTCCGTGTTCAGCCAGAGGGGAAGAGATAGGCCATTAGGTCAGTTATCTTTGGCATACACAGGAAGCTCTGCAGGGCAAAAGGGGGGCCTGTGTAAGCCTGGATATGACTCTGTGTGTGTTTGTGTGTGTGTGTGTGTGTGTGTGTGTGTTGTGGCATTTCTGGTCCCCGCAGACCCCGCACAGTGTGGTGGAGCAGCAAGGGTGGAAATGCTGTGGAAGCTGGTAGCTGTCATCAGCACATCCTGCCTACTGTGTGCTGGTGATGTAGAGGGGCTTTTCTCCTCTTCCTCCTCCCACTTCCTTGGCATGGATGGTCATCTAGCTGCGACGTTTATTAACTAGTAACACATGAGGCTTTAGGACTAAATCATATGAGCAGCACGCATGCATTTTTCAGACAATGATATCATCCCCAGACCTACTTTTAGCAATCTCAGATCCAGCATAGTATGACATCATAGGGATTTTCAGCCTGAGCAATCCGGCAATGCTTACCTCCACTATAACCATTGATGAAAAAGCGGTGATATCCGTAGTGGCCATACGTACTATGGCTGTTGCAGATTTTGCACCTTAAGCACTCAAACGCACCACACTCCATGTGGAAACAATAGCGGATAGGATAGTTTCAGAAAATATGCCTTCATTTGGAACATAAAGTTAGTTTGTAACACCGCATCACAGCCCCAGACTCGTTTTTGACGACAGCAATGCCCATTCAAGGAAAAAATTAGCCTAAATGTGTTACTATGAAGGATTTCCCATTTGAAAAACGGCGATAAAGAGGCTATCCTTAATCAGAGCAGTGGATTAAAGCTGAACTCACACGTCATCTGTTGGTTTATTGTGCCGATGGTGCCGCTACATATTGAACGTTAATTTGCAGCTGGAGCGTTTCAACGTCCTACACATTTTTTTTTTTTTTACTATCGGTTTAGGTTTTAAGAGACTTACCCCAAAATGACCAATTCGCCGTATTTTACCGGGTCTTTAACGGGCACATCATCATCTCCGTCTTTTTTCGGTGAATTCATCAGACTGGACTGCTCCAGAAGAAGAAAAAAAAAACGCGTCCAATGGCAAGAGTGGTGGGATAAAACAATGCTAACACACTCGAAACTGTCGGGAAGTGATTTGGGTTGTAGTCTATCAAAGTTTGGGCGTAACGTTAGTTGGGCAAAGTTTTTCCAGACTTCTTCTTATTTGTTTTATTGTTTTAATCCCGTGAAGGAGCATCTTTTCGTGGCTTTAACGCCAGTGTGTAGCTAACGCTAGTTAGTATCGCAACATATCTGTTCAGTGGCACAGGATACAACAACGGCTAACGGCAGGGAGTGGGACGTACCATTTCTGTTGTAGGGGTGGTCGTCCAAAAACATTTCTCGAAACAGTCAATAAAATTGTCTCTGTGGGGTGAAGTGGGTCTTTGTCTGGTTTGTAACGACGGACGCTATTGCTATAGCGATTAGGAGAAAATTATCTGTAATTTAACGCACAAATGCCGTTAAGTATAAACCCTTCTATGATACGAGAAATGGATGCGGCCTTGATGAGACGCTGGCTCCCAGCCTCCCACTGATAGAATAAAATGAGGCATTTCGACATTCAGAGGAAGTGCCCACATCCCCTGGAATGTAGGCGTACTGACACATTTAAAGTAAAAGCCATTTGATGTTATGTATGGAAGTCATATAGCTCTGATCTCGTGGGTGATTATGGAGTCTGACGTAATGAGATGCTTCGGGGGGTGTGGTGAAGCCGGGATGTGGGTCACCATTGCGCCCCAGACTAGACACCTTATTTATTTCTTGTCTGCATTTCATGTGGGAGTTGGGAGACAGATATAGGCCGACTGGAGCCCACACTTTCATCTCTCGCTCTCTCTGTCATACACACAATTACACACCCAAACACAAAGAGGAGTGCATATCTAATCAGTGCTAATACTGCGACCACATGAGGGCAGTGCACTTCAGTTGCAAAGCACACAACTTTCCATTCTTTGAAGTTGGTCAAGTCTAACTTTTGCACTTAAAAATAGCCTTTCTCTTTGCATCTGTGCTACCCGGATTAGTCCACAAACACTCACTGTATTCCACCTTGTTGTTTTCTCTGCTGTGGTTAGGCTTTGGCATTTGTACGTTCAGACTAATATGAATGGGGCAGGTGAATAACATAGTTTCTGTGTCACATACTTGGCAGGTTTTCTTCCATAAGCCTGCTTGCTGTTCATTGTTGTTTGATGAGACAGTGAGCAAAGCCTTTGCTGCAGGCTTTTTGGACAGAACGCAGCGCTGTGGTGTCAGTAACAGAATCTCCTCAGCGGCACGGCTGCATTCATCTGGGACGGGAGCCTGGTTGGTGTTCTGGCGGGCTGGTGTGACATGTAGTGGCTTGCATGCAGGGTGGCACCACATGCTGCCTGCAGCGTGTGGCGAGGTTGGCTCTTGTGATTAAACCATTTGCTCGTGCAAATTCATAGATGTTACTCGAGTGATTTGAAATGAACGCGGCCTTTGCCTCTCTTACACATTCGCAGCATGAAGTGCTGCAACTACAGGTAGACTATTAATGAAACTCAGAGTTGATGGATGACTCATGAATCAACCAAGTGGAGTGCCGAATCACCTCATCGGGGTATCTGTAGTATATATGTTCCACTGTGTTTATCTGAAAGTAAACATTCTCCAACATACTTTTCTTCTGAGCTACAAAAACTGGATGGACCAGATGTGTGGCGTGAGTGTGTGTGTGTGTGTGTGTGTGTGTGCATGTTTCAGTGACTTTCTTTCCTTCCCACTCTGGGATTAAGGTCACACCCTCCTCACTCTGTCTCTGTCTCAATCTCTCTGTTCCTCAGGCACCTCCCAATGTTTCTTTTTCCCCTTCTCTCTCTTTTCTCTCTGGCTAGCAGTGTCCTTGTACGATGAAATACCACATCATGCAGGAGAAATCCTCACTGCTGCCTTTAAATTTTGGTTGTTTATGGTCAAAATAATCAACCAGCAGGGCAAGGATCCAGTTTGCACTATGCTGATTATCTATTCTGTCTCACTGAATTAGGAATTTACAACGTAAATAACAGTCAGAATGAGTAAAATTCACTCCACGTCAGGTACTCAGCTGTGTCTGGTACAAAACGCAGAGCTTATTGATCCATAGAGGTGAATTTAGTCAACAGAATAATGGGAGAAATGCAATTAGATCAGTCACTTAGATCATCATGCACTTAGAGCCATACAGAGAGACTTATGTGATCACGAAAAATAATTGAACATGGCAGTTGTGATTGACAGCCACTTTGCTCCATGTTGGCCTCATTAGCAGGATAAAGTCTCACGAGTTAAATCACAGTGTGGGGTCTCGCTTGCTGCTGCCGCTGCATAGTATTTGTCATCACAGCTCACAAACTATACAGCGGTGTTGACATAAAAACACAGCACAGTAGCTCAAACGAGTGAGTCAGCAGCATGTAACAATTTAAAAATCTGCATTTATGGCAGCTTGCTTTGACATTTTTATCACTGGCATCAATATGAGGGATCTAACGTGCCAAACTGGAAAGGAATTTCTCAGTCCTGTATGTGCTGCTGTGTGTAGTAATGTAATGAACAATCTGTGCGTCACACGAGTCATCTCAAAACCATATTTGGTGAGCAAATCACAGATCTGATTGTAGGCCTAATTGTGAACATGTGGAATGCATTACCTCTGCTATAATTATTCAGCTTTTGGCAGGCTGCACTTCAAGTGGAGCAAAACGTAGTAGAAAGGGAAGCCACTGATCATTTGTAAGTGCGTGCTCACGCAGAATATACACAAATAAGGAGTTTGGTGGAGTGCGTCTGCTCTTATATGTTTAAAATAACAGTGGATTTCCTGATATATACACATATAGCCACATATTTTCTAATAATAAATACATTTAGACGTAATAATAACAAAAAACTCTATATAATGGAAAGATAAATGGTTAAGGGTTCAAGAATAAATCACATTATTAAAAACAGACAAGATACTGATTACAAAACTCTCTTTTTAAACACTCAGACGCAATATGCACACACATAACTGCATGAACTGGTGATGCCTTTTTCCCTCAAGAGCCTGTTTGACATACTGTTCATCATCAGACATGAGTTCAAGATGGCTGTGACTTCTGGACTGCTTCTGGATAGTCTCCATGATTTATACCCAGCATGTCAGTGTAGCAGTGACGTCAGGACGCCTCTGGGCCAACTGGTCTCCATCTGGATTTAAGTGATGTTGATTTAAAAGATGGTAACAGATATTTGGTAGAAGAAAAAAATTCAGGGAAACAAGGCAGTCAATTCAAACCTCTTAGATGTGCTACAGCCATCTGCTGCTGAGTCTTTGTCAACGTTGCCATAGTGACAAGAGCAAACAAAGAAAAGGTATTTCTGCAATTTAGCGACCACGGTTTCCACCTCTGTTAAAGCTTAAATATGGCAGAACCATAGACTTTTGAATAAAATGCATTCCAAGGAGAGCAACAAGAGTTATTTAATCACTAAAGTATAAAATCACGATCTCTTCTATGGAAACATGTCAGTGTGCTTGTGTAAGCGCATGAACAAAAAGGCAGCGTCCTACCTGTGATGCACGAGTGCACACATGCCTGCTGGGTGTGTGTCTGTGTGTGTGAGAGAGGCACCATACTCCCTCCACCTGATGAGGAGGCAGACTCCGACATGGAGCAGACATGATAGTGCAGATGGCTCAGCATATTCCCATTCTCCGTGGGCTCTGGGACACAACAGGCTCCACTTGTGATTTTTGACTCCCCACAGGGACGACTAATTGCAAACACAAGCAGGTTTGTTGCAAAACACTGAAAATGAATGGCACTATAAACCGTGGCAAATGATTGTATATATACTGTAGAGAACTTAAGTGAACACAGCCACGCACAGCGTGCACTACCAGTGATTTCAACAGTTTTTTTTATTTCAATAGCTTTCCAATATGTGCTAAGTGTGATTGCACATAATGGTGATTTTAAAGACAGTGCATCATTGAGCAAGACAAGAAAAGATAGTGTGAAATCATGTGAGAAGCAGGAGATGAGGAAGTCATTTGATGACCTCATAGAAACAACTTCTAAGCCAAGTCACAGTGAAAATGGACAAAATGAAGCTGCTGCACATGTGACCAGTATAACCTTTGTCCTTTTTGTTTACGCCTTAGACTTTATGTGTTCTAGTATTTCAATTTTTATGAATTATTGACTTAGTTCATTCACAGTATACAAAAAAGAACTGAATGTGACTCTTGCAGGGAGTGCCATCAGTATAAAGTACGATTCCACGAGTACCATGGAACACATTCAAAGATTCATCATCAGAGAAACAGGAAATATTGTCTCAGAGCAGGATATGAAACAGCACTTTCACATCTTGAGGCTTTTTAAATATGAAAACTGCAGCTCAGTTTAAAGGGATATTCCAGATTTTTGACACAGTGCCTCATTTTCACCTTCTCCAGTCCTGTTCCTATTAATAGAGACCATTTTAAGCTAATTTCATGCAGTACGTAGTTTAGTCATCGTTTAGCTGCAAATGCTAATGCTAGCGCAAGTCAATAGGCCCAGTAGCACTCTCTACCAAACTCCAATTACACACTCCAAAGTGCACCCAAAACAAGTCGAATCTTTTACGACAAATTCATGTGTTAAATTTTAGAAGTTACACTACAGCTGAATTTATTTCCTGTTGCTTGCTACTAACCCACAAATGACAGAAATATAGAAATATTTTGACTTTTAAAATTATTCTAGCAACACTTGAATTTGCCTCAATAGACTGTTGTGATATTAGAATTGCCTAAAGTGCACTTTGAATTGTTTGATCGATGCTTGGTCGAGAATGCTACTGGGTCCATTAACTTGCATTAGAGTAAGCGGCTAAAGGGCAAGCAGTCCAATCTCTGTACTACATCAAATGAGCTGAAAATGGTCTCTAAATAGGAATGGGACTGGTTAGGTCAAAAATGAGGCCCCATGTCAAAAATTCTGGCTGTCCCTTTAAATACTGGCCAGTTGGCTGAAACGTCCTTTCACAAAATCCTCAAGCTCTGTGAAGCACATGCCGGCAAACCTGCCATACATGTACACAACCTGAGTACATAGGCTACACACACAGCTGCAAGCGTGAGCTGCGCTGAGTACTTCACACAAAAGCAGATGGCTCCTCAGACGCGTCATTAATACAAGTCGGTGAGGAGGCTGTGTGTGGTAGGTTATTTTCAGATTGTGTGAGTGTTGTGTGTTATTTAGGGATGAAAGTTGTGCTGGGGACTCTATTTTTGTGTTTGTGTAAGTGGGAGGCTGCCAACGGGCAACAGAGGGAGAGAGACATAGAGTGACATTTACAGTAATTGGCTCCCCGTTCAGTCTGACAGTATTCCACAGCAGACCTATTAATAATTACATAGTGTGTGCCAGCAGCCTTTGACCCGGCTTCAACAGGTTTTATCACCACAGCCTTTAAAGAATGTGTTAACACATAGCAACGCTTGCTGATTGTTTTATTGCTGTTCAAGATGGAGTGACAGCGGGGAATTAAAAGGATATTCCAGAAATTTTGACATTGGGCCTCATTTTTGACTTCTCCAGTCCTATTCCTAGAAATATGGACCATTTTTAGCTCATTTGATGAAGTAGGTAGTTTGGATGGATCAAAGTTTTGCTGCAAATGACAGTCAGCGGCACAAGTAGCAAGCCAGCAGTGGCCAATACCAAAATCCGATTAAACTCTCCACAGTGCACCCAAAACAAGTCTAATATGACAACAGTGCTTTGAGGTGATTTTGTGTGTTTGCAGAGTAATTTTAGAAGTCAAACTACAGCTGAAATCATGTAATTTGTGGCTTAGAAGCAACAGGAAGTAAATAATTCAGCAGCTTCCTGTTGCTACCAATGCTAACGGAGCCAAAAATTCAACAAATTCAGCCGCAGTTTCACTTCTAAAATTATCCTGTAAATACACAAATATGCCTTAATGGACTGTCGTCATATTAGACTTGCTTTGAGTGCACTTTGAAACATTTGGTAGTGGTTACTGTTGGCTTGCTACTAGCGCCATTGATTTGCACTAGCATTAGCATTCACGGCAAAACACTGAACTGTACAAACCAATGACCTGAATATGGTCACTAAATAAGGGCCCTATCTCAAAAAATTTTAGAATATCTCTTTAACAGAGGTGTAAACAATGTTAATTCACTCCCATTGGTCAAACTTATATTTAAGGCACTCTATTGTGTAATGTCTCAGCTTCACACAAGCCAGTAAATCCAAGTAATTACAGTGCTATTCAACAGACACATAATTTACTTCAGAATAACAATACTTTAACCGTGTTTTACTTCAGACCCAGGCAGGCACGGCTGTTGTGTTTCTCACCACAACCCTGTTAATGTTTTTTTTTTTTTTTTTTTTAAATCTCAATGTGTCCGTCTGTTGCTGTGTTATGCTACGTGTCACACAGGAAGGTTGCAGCATATGTCACTTCCTGTCGCAAATGAAAGCCAACTTTTTAGCCTACACATCACTTTAGGTTTTTAGGAAAAATCTGTCTGCAAGAAGTGATGGTGTAGCTTCCTTGTTTGTTTCAGTTAGTTTTTATCTGCTGGCGTAAAATCATTTCCACTAAAGGATTCTTCTTAGTGCCAACTTCCTGTTTTTCACCGTATGAGAGATCAGTTGACAGATCTCGACACAACCACATCAATGAAAGTAAAACAGAGGATTAAACATGTAAGCAAAGCAGCCTAATCCTGTGTACCAGGTAGTCTTTCACAGTTTTGTGCAACAGTCTCCTCAAATTTTACCATTTTTGAGACAGTGATGAAGAAGTGGGTTAAGTAAGAACCATGCTTTATCTAAAGGAAATGAAAAGGCAATACTTTCACTTCACAGCCTCCATTAATTACATCCATGAGCCTGAATGATTGCTGCTACACACACATGCCTCCCACTGCACAACTTCTCCATCAAATGCAAACACAGGCCTCAGGCTCCCTGTAATTATTAGCACATTGTCCAAGGGAAACACGGGAAACGCGATGTGCAACAGATTCCGAGGAGCTTACAACTGCCTGGGAGCTGAATGTCACTCTGCATGCTGCTTTTATGACAGCTGAAACAGGCGGCCCCAATGACAACCGGGTTACTGAGACTTTCTGAGCCGCAGCTGCAACCCATCCAGCCAGTCCGACAGTTCCTCTGTGTGGGTGATATGTGTGTCAATAGTTGTCGGACAGGAAATGCTAAGGGTTGGGTCAGATAATTTTGAAATGTGGTTAGTTACTCAATACCAATTACATGGAAATGTTTGGAATCAGAAATATAACCCACTGGATTACATTTACATAGTTCTCCAAATGTTATCTGCAATACTTACGAGGAAGACACAAATGAGCTGATGAGCACTGCAGTAAACATGTAAAAATGGTTCAAACAAGTTCTATCCCCTAAAGCTGAACTCTCACATTTTCCTGCAACAGTAGCTAGTTAACATTAGCCGGCTGACATTAGCTATGCTGGACTAACAGAGAAAAAAAAGTTGCAGCTGACAGCTTTTTTTTTTCTTTTTTTTTAAGCAGAAACTTCTGTACACTTTTTAATGTCAGTAATGTCAAACAGACTTTTCATGAATTAATCTCCTTGGCTCTAGTCAGGATAAGTTCCACCATTTTAAAATTACAAATATTTTAACAATGTGATCCTAATTAAACTTGTGGTAACACTTTCTATGAAACCTGTCTCTATAATGCATTATAACACAATATGAACATATATTACACATTATGGACACACTTATAATGCATTATATGTGGTTATGGTTAAAGTTAGGGTTAAGCGTAACCTTGCTTATAACAATGATTATCGTGTTTATACTGCATTATAGATCGATGCTTTAAGTAAAATGTTGCCAAATTTGTAATAAAATAATCTTGATAATTCAATAATTCAATTATTCATTATTAAAATGTAATCTAGGTTGGTATCTCTTATTTTTTGTAATCTGATTATACAATAAATCCAAATGTTAAGATAATAGGCAGAAGTGTGTGTTGAGAAGCACAGTGTTTTTTGGTCCTGTTGCTAATGGAAACTGGAAAATGCACTGCCCTTTGGTTAGAAGACTCACACAGACAGTGGAGGCTGGTAGTGGTAAAGGCAGAGCTGTGACAGACAAAAGAATGGTTGTTTTGTAAATAAGTATGCGTAAGAGAATCAATACTTACACACCAGGTTCAGAGGTGATGATGAGCAGTGACAAGTTTGATTATGCATTGATAGATTTTTAACTGACTATTTAACGGCTGCTTTTCTTGTTAATCTCAGATTAAACAGAAACCAGTTTAGCAGATGAAGAGAAAACAGCTAGCTCGGCTCTCTCTAAGGTAACAAATTCTGCTGACAAATGAGATGTAACATGTTAATGTTTTATAAATTGTTATAGTATATTGTCAAATATAGGGTTGTATAACATGCTTATGAGAACATTTGTGACCTACCCAGTCTTATTCCTATCTATAGAGACCATTTTCAGCTCATTTGTTGCAGTACGGAGTTTGGACGGCTTGCAAATGCTAATGCTAGCATAAGCCAATGGCACAAGCCAACAGAAGCAACTACAAAACTCAGATTAGACACTCCAAAGTGCACCCAAAACAAGATTAATGCGACAACAGTCTATTAAGGGTGAATTCATGTGTTCGTAAAATAATTTGGTAAGTCAAAATACGGCTAAATTTTTTAAATTGGCATCTCTGGTTAGCATTAACAACAACAGGAAGTTGTTGAACTAATTACTTCCTGTTGCTACTAAGCTGTAAAATTATAGAAATTCAGCTGTATTTTGATTTCTGAAATTGTTATACTTTACTTTATACTTTCATTCAAATTTGCCTAAATAGATTGACGCCATATTGGACTTGCTTTGAGGGTACTGTGGAGTGTTTAATCAAAGTTTGTTAGTGGCTACTATTGGCTTGCTACTGGTCTGATCAACTTGCATTAGCATTAGAATTTGTGGCATAACGGTGAGCTATTTAAATGACATACTGCATCAAATGAGCTGAAATCGGTCTCTATCAATAGCAACTGGGTTGGAGAAGTCGAAAATGAGACCCTATCTCATGAATTCCAGAATATCCCCTCATGAGATGCTTTTTTAAAAATTTTGATACCCTTAAGGCAGAGCTGACAAATCGTTTGCTCATTTTATCAGTCTGTTGAAGATAGCAAACAACTGGTTGTAGCTTCATATGAAATAAAAGATCTTTTCATGACTTTCCACCAGGAGGCAAACAGGCCTACTCACCAAAATGTCAAACTACTCCTTAATGGGAATTATTCCACTACCACAACATTCATAACTGTAACAAATAAGTGTAACTGGTAACTGATAAATGTTGACACATGGCTCAGATTCAGTGTAGGTGGCCTCCGTTCAATTTTCGTTCTGCACATTCTGTACATATTTACACCAGCCAACCAAACTAACATCTATACACACATACACATTTGTACAAACACGATGAGAAAAGGCTGCAGGGTGAATCTTTCTCTGAGTGCTTCACTTGGCCTCTGACTTTTCAAGTAAAGCGAGCATACCATCTCTCAACTCTGCAGCTCTATGGAAACAACTGTGGGTAGAGACAGACAGCGACGGCCTGGGGTGTGAAAAAAGTGATGATAAAAGAGTGTCTGTTCATCTTTGGATTTCACTGTGTGTGTGTGTGTGTGTGTGTGTGTGTGTGTGTGTGTGTGTGTGTGAGTGTCAGTCAGCTCTCAGCTCACCAGGTTCTTCTCATGCAGATGGGAGGCTGATATGAACAATAGTCAGTACACGCTCTATCCCACTGAGTAAACTTATGTGTGGTTTCGCTCTGGTTCACACAGCAGCATGCACCCTAATAACTCCACCCTGCCACCTGCAGAAATACACACACACTGCTGATGTCAGCAGCAATTAAGAGGCAGGTTGGTAATTAACTTGAAGATATTAAGATGAGATTTGGAGATAATATTTTTCCCTGTCCATCTTATATTATGTATTCCCACAAATAGATTAAATAAAAAAGGACCAAGACCAGTTTTTTAAAATATTAGCATCTTGATTTGACTTTCCTCTTACCTCTGTTGACATGTGCTGATTTGTTGTAAGCTGTTAGTTCTGTCTGTGTATTTTTCCCCCTACATCAGTCTTATTAAATTGTTCAAAACTCTTGCAGAACAAAACATTTCTTTCCCTTCTTTCTCACTCCTCCTCCATCATGTTCAACATCCCTCCACCCCCTGCTGCTGCAGCTTTCTAACCCAATGAGGCCCCCTACAGGTGCAAGCTCACTGATGCTGAACTGAGCAGGTGCATAAAGATGGTAGCCTTTTATTTTGTCATTTGACCCATTTGCAGTGCTTTGCATGCTTCTTCTACGCATGAGGGGATGATGGTGCTCAGACACTTTGCAGCCTGGAAAGTAAGTCTACATAGCTGCAGGATGTGATGAACATATGAATGAAACCGCCCAGTATCTAGATATCAAACATGACTTTAAATATTTTGTTTTGTTTATTAAAGACAACCATCAAACCCCAAAAACGTTTTGTTTGGTGGATCCATGAGGATATTTTTGGTCCTTTTTTTTGGTTACATTTGATGCCTTTTACCATGGCAACATCTTTTAATCAGCTCCAGCATAGAAACAACAATGATGAGGAATCAGTTTTTCAGATTGCTGAGGATATTTGACTCAGTCTTCTGCCTGCTGAAGGACACTGTTTGAGCTTAAACTTGGAAAACCTCACTCCAACTCCATTGTTCACTCGCACTGAAGTGAATTAATCTGCACCATATTTGTCGCCCTATCCAATTGCGCCACACCGTGGAAAGGCCCATTCTACCCCCACCCCCCTTCTCTCCCTCTTTCTAAAATAGTGAAAGTGCTAAATGTACATGGGCTGTTTACGTTGAGTCTAGTTTGTTCCCAGGAGTTATGGGATTATTCTCTTAAGATCTGTAATGATGCAATAATACTTAGTCACATTTGCCTGGATGTCTGTTCATTAAATAGAGAAAAATCAGGTTATTTTCAGCACAGAAAAAATATTATTTTGTTGCAGTTTTTATTTTATTTTATTTTATTTATTTTTGAAGTACTAAAATGAGAATGAATGAATTCGGACTGTTCAGACATTTGCAGTTTGGCTGAAAGCTGCAGGGCGCCAACTGAAGACCTCTGCTTCCATCTTGTGGCAGCTCGGCGCAAAAATTCCTGCTCTGCCTCTCCCTCCCTCCATCACTCCTTCTCCATTTAATATCGGCACTGTGGCGAATCTAATCTGGATCTCCTTTAAGGCAATAAAACCCAGATAGCTTCCTTTAAATGAAAAGCACCGCTTATTATAGCTCTGAAATCCTCGTTTATTTGGCGATGTACGCGATAGAAAAATGATTCATGTCGCGGTTCAAATGGGCAGGATGACGGAGATCCATGGTGTCCCAAGTGCACATTTCCTCAAGTATTGTATTCCCAGGTATATAATAGTGTTATCCACGCAGGTTGAACTATTGCGCACGCCGAGATGCTTGTTTTAATGTCGTCTGCTTTATCCCTCCATGCAGCCAAAAGCAATTTAGGATAAATCTGACTCTGTTGCTGAGTTGGTGTAGTTGAGTTTTCTGGGGTGTTACTGACAAAATGAGGGTGCAAACTAGCGAGTATGCGCACCGTGAAGATTATCACACGGGCTTTTTACACCGTTGTAATTTTTTATTTTGCTTCCGTTTGCGCGTAAACGCACCACGCCATGACAGGACGCACAAATAAATAATTTGCTTTGACCTACAAATGTGTTTATAAATGTCTAAACATAAGATCCAGATTGGAGCTTCTTATAATAATTAAAAGGGGCAGTGCAATTAAAAGAAAACATCTTAAATTATAAACATACAATAAAATGTGCTATAGAAATACAAGGGCCTTTTTAATAAAGTGATCTTTTGTCTTTATAACGGCAGTGCATTTTGGCGCACTGGTCCACTAAACACCTGCCAAAATCTCCAGTTTTTGTTCCCATGGAAAAACATCTGCATCCCACAGCCTCACTTCCAGACCGTCGGAATCACAATAAAATTACAATGCAAATGGCAGCTTCAACATTTACCTCTTACATTAATCAGTTGTACTATTTGCATATTTGTGTAATTGCTACCAGCATGAACGTCGCCCTAACTCACAGACCATGCTGGCGTAAAATCCAGGAATGATTTTGTGAAATCTTTAACTGGCGCAGAATCTGCACAGTAGCTCAGTTTTACACCTGATATGAAAAACCACAAAAGGAACTTTTTTTCCATGTGTCTATTTTAGAAACAGGCCCACGCATACCACCGGGACTCAAAGCAAACAAGGACGAACACTGTCTTGTATTAAAAATAGTTTTTGCGCTGTGACAGCGACTTTTGAGGACAGACAATAATCAGCCTTTCACTTTAGAGAACGAGGGCGAGAGGGAAAAGAGAAATGAGAAGGCTGTTGTTGGCATAGCTCTATCAAGGAAGAAGGACTCCCTGTTATCTGTGAATGGGGCGTCTTTTTTGACCAGAATAGATATAGAACGAATTTTTAATTCGTTTTTCTTTGAGAGACAACAATGCTTTATTTGAAAGCTTGATACAATTTGGGGTTTGTGAGAGATCCTTTTCTCCTTGTCCGAGCCCAGCTGCCCATATGGGATACAACGTGTGCAGCAAAGATCACAATGGCACCAAGTGACAGGCAGGACAAAAAGCCCAAGGATGCGTCTCCCTGACTCTGAACAGCACCAAGAAACTCTGTCAGTCTCTCTATCTACACTGTCTGCCTCCCCACTCCTGCTGCTCGTTAACATGCACGCCTCTAACATCCAGCAAAACCAGGCCTGGGCTTTTGTTTTCTGCGTTGTGTCGTGTACTGTATTATGCAATGATAGAGTCACAAACTGCCTCACCAGGGAGGGAAAATCTGAAGGTAAAGAGCTCGGCCATTTGTCTTCTACTTATGAGTTTTTAAATAGGCCTATTTGCATTTTTGTAAAGGGTGATTAATTTATCTTTTTGATTTTTAAGAGAGCCAGAATACCAAAAGATTCACCAGAATCCAATCACAGACGGCAAATCTTTCATCAGCATCACCGCCGTTTGCAGCTCAGTTTATAATTCCTGTCTCATTTCACATTTCTCCTCACAGCCCCCTCATACTAATAAGCGCTTATTGGCACGCTGTACACAACGCTGCGTGCAACGACAAAGGCATAAAAAAAACGAAAACTACAAGCAAATCGCTGATTTATTTGACCTACAAGCTCAACCAGTGGTGAAACACAAATCCTTTCTGTCAGGGACAAATTAAGTCTGTGTCGCCCACAAAAGCAGTAGCCCCTTGAGACTCAATTCTGTAAATAATTAGCAAATCTGCCCAATTTAGCTGTTTGTTCAGTGATGATAGGGGCGACTCTAACATCTGTCGTGAGATTTTTGTCCCGGGCCAAACAAAAATGCATAGATTTTTCTACTAGGTTATCATATTTACCCAAGATATTGACTGGAGTCTGATAATCCGCAGTGCGCTGCGGATCACTGGGGAGCCATTTATGTGCTTGTTTTAGTTCAACCATAAAGAACATGGTGGGCAGCAGGGCAAAGTATATTTTAATGTGGAATATCATTACTAAAACATTATATGATCGTGTAAGAAAGCAGCTTTATTAGGCGGTTTTAGCTCCTCTGAGCGGTGCGTATTTTAGCTGACCGTTGGCCGTGGTTAAACAAAGAGGGCTTGTGAGTCATTGATTATTCCTGCTCTATTTGCAGTTTGGCGCTTAACAAGATAACAAAACATTTATTGCATTAAACGATTTTTTCTCCCACACAGTCTACCACTTTACACCCAAGGCTGGGAGTGGTTGGGGATGCTGACAAAAAGGAGAGCTTTTGACTCAAAAGCTTCTTATGTGGAGAAGCCCTCTTATATTAAGTGAGTGGATTTTAGTCCCATTTCACAAGTGACTTTAGGCTCTTTATTAGTGAGGTGTTCGGATTCAGAAAAAATATTCTCCGGATTAAATTTGCTTGAAAAGAAAGGAGTGAAGTGCGCTGGAGATTTATTCCCAGAGTCGAGCTCCATTCTGTGCACAATCTAGTGTTTGGCTCCTCGCCTTCCATTATGGTGTTAGAATGTCTTTTCAGAGATGATCAAATCGAATATGGCACTTATATAAACCAAACCCTCATTTCAGAAACACAGCATTTTATTTTAAAATCCTTATAAAAAAACATTTTGGGATATTTAGCCATCAGCGCGCGTCTACACTGTTATTTACAGATGTTTTGTACCGATTTCTTCCAAAAATCACTTCCTCATTTTTGAAATTCCTAAATATATAACCTGCACAGGCCGATCATCAGTTTTAGTTCCCGAAAGCTCTCTAGGTTGCAAACATGTGCCACAAAATATTTACAAGAAATAAAAACAAAAGGAAAATAGCTGAAAAGTTGCCAGTGTTTATTCATGGCCATAAATATTTTTTCGGTCCATAAAAGAAGCAAGAAATTAAAATTTCTATATTTATAAAGTGGTTCGTACGTGCTGATAATAACACGAAGGGACAAAATAAAAAAAAGAGGAAAACATCTCTACAACCAACACACAACATACTTTACAAAAAAAAAAAAAATCACAAGAAGAGCA
>JAQLOL010000010.1:8155541-8171786 GCA_029783665.1 Naso thynnoides
TTTTTTAAAATTAGGCCTATGTTGCTGTTTCTTGGATGCTTCCTGTATGCTTTCCCAAGCTCCCAAAAAACCTCTTCAATATGCGACCATCCTATAGTCTATGAACACAGGCTACTATTTTCTAATTGTAAATTAGAACAGTTTTGTCATGTGGATATTTCACATTTGGAATATCTCTAGTTCATTTCCCTTAATTTCTCTATGTTTTGATAGATTCAGACTTAGTAGAATAACAATTATTTAAAGAAGAACACTTTAAGTCGTAAGATTCAAAGCCAGGTTTTCTAACTGGCCCAACTTTAATACCAACACAGATTATAAACAGTGTTTCACTGCCGTAGTGGTCAAAAGTTTTAAGTTCATGAGTCCATATATAGCCTACAAGACAACTGGCCAATAATTGAAATATTCATTTAGGCTTATTATGTAAAATAATTATCAAATTGTAATCATTTATCTTACTTTAAATTTTGTAGGCCATCTGGCCTACTTAATTTGTAATTATTTTTAAGATGTAACCTACCAAGTCATTTAAAAGTAATAGAAATATATATAAACGTCCAAAGATAAGGCACCGTAGAGAAACCACGTTGGATATGGGAAATAAATGCACCCTTCGCTCTAGTTTTAACATTTCCGACTGTACTCAAAGGCACCGTACGCCATTTCGCATGCGCGCTTTAAAAAAAAGCGAACAGCAGACCGGCCCATTACTCGTGTTGACGCCATTTGTGCTTTCATTATGTATTTAATCATTTCTAAATGTTGCGCTTGCCACGGGAATTACACGTAGAATTTTACATGTGAAACAGATGAAAGGATTTAGTGGAACTAATGACCTCAAGAGCGGGTTTACGGCCGGGACTTTCCGACATGTTTTTTCATTCATTCAAAACGGCCCCCGTATGACGTGGAGGTTGTGAGGGGGGAGTGACTCGCATTGTCGACAGCAGACTGACACCTGCTTATTGAAACTGTTTAAAAACACAAATCACGCAGCCCAAACAGTCATAATCTCTTGCTAAATCCTAAAGTATATTTGGCTGTGTAGGCTAATAGGATATTATGACAAAAATGAGACAAATATCCTGAAATACTTCAGTAAGCACCAGCTTCCACATTGACATTGTAAGGTCTGATACCCTTTTAGGCTGTTTACACCAGTAGGTTACATCTGAAACATGTCAACAGGCTAGTAGGCCTACATTTTAAAACAAGTTTGTCAAATAAAAAAGTTAGGCTACTGCCATTTGTGTGTCTTTACCTTTTAAAACTGTCTTATAGACCAGAGGTTCCTAAACTTTTCAGCTCACGACCCCCAAAATAACCCCAATCCACCCTGGAGGTGGCAGGTAACATTGCACACAGCTGCGCACACACTATTAGGGCCTACACAGGCAACACAACACAGAGAAACAACAGCCTAGCAGCCATAATATTATTCTTAAGTAGGCTAATTTAAGGAAAAATAAAAACCAAAATTTGCATGATAATGGGTCAAATATGTGATTTTATTTATTTATTTATTTATTTTTTGTTGGAGGCATCTTGTGGCCCCCCTCTCTATGTCTCACGACCCCCCAGGGGCCCCCGCCCCCCACTCTGGGAACCACTGTTCTAGGCTATAGGCCTGCTGAAAAGTTTCACCCATGCATGTATGTTGAGGATATGCTGTATAAAAGCAATTAACATGTAAAATCCTGATATCTGTCAAATTTTACTAAATAAAAACAGCCTGACCTCCTGGGGATGTTAATGATTCTGATATTTAAATTATAACAATATTTGATAACACTAAAAAATTAAAGTAAACATTCCCTTTTCATAAACCAAGTAGGCTATAAAAAACTTTTTAAAGCATCCTTCGGATTTAAAACTATGACTGTGATGATGGTAGGACATTTTAGACTTGATACACTGAAGGAAAACATCGTTACGACACATATAAGTTAGATAAGTTATGTTGTGTTGTATATCTAAACAGCAAAAAGATTACTTTGGAATAACGCTAAGTAGAAAAAATGCTAGGCTACTCGTCACCTATGTAAAAAAAATGACCACTAAGGCTCATTTCAGCTCATTGTAGGTGGTTGATTTGGCGATATTAATTAGTCCTTGTTATTAATAAACGTCTACTAACTGCTATACTGCAGGCTGACTGAATAAACATCCCTCTTTCCCTAGTTTACCGAGTTTATTTGACCTCGTGAAAAAGAGTTTCGACGTTACTACCACCGGGGAGACACGATGTCCAACCGCGCTGGACTTGCGCATGCGCAGACGCTGTCTTGGTTCTTTTCCAAGTTAAGAATGGTGGGCGAAGCGCGCCTGATCGTCTTGGATTAGATCAAGTCACTTCGAAAGCTGCACACGAATTCTCCAGGTTGTCCAGCATTTCATGGAAGACACTGGTAAGATCACACAACTTGACTCTCATCTTTCATGCAAAAAAGTGCACTATGGGCAGAGCCAGTGACGTTAGTGCTACCTTGTGAAAATTGCTAACGCTAGCCGGCGGCTAGCTAACTTGGAGAAGCCACTGGTAACCGACTATTTACTGGAGAAGGAGGAAACGCTTTGCACGTTGTCGTTCTAGTTGTCGTAATTTTGAACTCACTTATAATGATACCATTAGTTAGATAAAGCCCTAATACGCCGAAACGATACTTAACTATCTAACCGTTAGTTTCACGCTCAATTTTACGTAAATTAACGAGTGCTAATGTGAAGCTAACATCAATCTCCAGTGGTGTGATACTTGTCGGGAAATAGATGGACGTCTAGGCCCAACTTCTGATTGGACTTTGACTCGTCAAACAAACTCTCGATTGCAACATGGTCTTAAACGGCAAACAGTGTCGAAGTTTAAGGCAACATTAGTTTATATAGACGGAATGCGTAATTAAACGTTTTCTTTAAGGAGTCACGCGTAATGTTATCTCAGAAACTGGTCACGTGGATTATTATTTTTAGTAGCTAACGCAAGGGTTTAGGCTAAAGCTAGCTCATTTCAACGTAAGAAGGAAGTGTCCTGTAGCGCCAGCTGCTGCTTCTACCGGGTGACCTTTTCTGGTGTAAAGATAGTTACCACAGATTCAACGTTTAAAAAAAATGCCTTATGAGCTACTGCAGCTTGAAACATGTTTAGTAAGTCCTGAACTTGGATGATGTGACATCTGTTTGCTAGTTTCCTAGTAACTGAAACATTGCGCCAAATGAGTTCTGGAAACTTCTTCATAAACTCTCATTGTTGAGGCGACGAACTGTCTAAAATTTAAGGGTAACTCACAACCAAGTAGTAAAGTCCGACTCATTGTGAATGCTCTTTTTAAGGACTTCCACTATGAAATTGTGGTTTGTGTGCAGCTTGTGATTTAAGTGTATCTTTTAAAATCTGCGTGAGACGAACGCCATTTTCCCTATTAAAATTCCGCTAGAGTTGCAGTTTCGTTTTTGATTATTTTGCTTATTTACGTATGAAATCAAAATCAATATTGACAAATATTTTTTTAAATGTGTTGTTTTAAATAAGCTAATTTTTATCTGACCTTTACTCCAAAGTCTGGAAATATGTAATATGCTTTAATTTGTATGAGTAAATGAAAAAATTCACTAGATTGACAAGTTTTTTTTGCTTGTAAAAAAGGCTGAAACAGTAAGTAAATGATCAAAATGTTTGCCATTTATTTATTTATTTATTTATTTGTTAAATGCTGCTTTGCTGCCTTCCCACAGGCCTGCCGCTCTCAGAGGACTCCGTTACTGGAATGCTGGACACTGAGTCCCCTGCCATGGAGAGCAACGGGGATGCCTTTCTTCCTGACCTTCCGGTTTTAGACCAAACTGCTGACTGGTCCATGGACCAGGTCGCTCCAGAACCGCTCACTAACATCTTGCCCGAGGACTCAGATGCATCCCAGGATGCCCCGGGGCAGCATCTGGACCCAAATCAGCAGGTGAATTCCACAGAGCTGGGATCTGTGGAGAAGGCTGTGGAGCAGTTTCAGCTTGCTAGTGCTCAACTCTTCCAAGAGGAGCAGCCCCCACCTCCACCACCACCACCACCTCAGCCCACGGAGGAGGCAGAACAAGAACAAGAATCAGAACACAAAACAGAGTCAGGGGAGTCACAACAATACAGCCACGACATGATTGTAGAGACTGGGGCTGCTGTACAGGATGGCAGTGAAGGTAACCTAAATAGTTGTCATTGTTCTCTGTCTAGGTTTGTAAGATAGTCATCTAAAAAAAAAAGCATTTTGTCTTTTTTATTTTTGGTTCCCCAACCAAATCTTTATAAATCCATGTAAAAATAATCACTTTTATGACAGTGTGTGCTCATAGGGTGTTTGAATTTCCTGTTAAAACTGGGTCAAGATTTACTTATGGCTGCTTTACAGTATTGACATATTTCTTGAAAGATTATTTTCAAAATACCATCCCCTTTGTGTAGAATTTACATTCCTTGCTCTTTTAATTTTTGACACACTCTCTTTGTTACCTCCTCCAGATGGAGCCAAAGCAGCACAGTTGACAGCAGATGGCATGGAGCTGGAAGAGCCATCCACAGAGACAACTGAAGAATCGATTGTTCCAACAGAACCACAGCTGCCCAGTGAGTTTGAAAAACTCTTTAAAGGGTGCGAGGACAACCCAGAAGACTTCAATGGTTGGGTCTACCTGCTGCAGTATGTGGAGCAGGAGGTAAAATAAGTCATGCAGATTTTACATGTATTTTTTTTTTCCCTCTCATGAGGAAGTTGCACACTGAATCATTCTGTTTTTACATCTCCCTTTCAGAATGTCCTTACCGCTGTGAGAAAGGCATTTGATGTATTCTTCTTACGCTATCCCTACTGCTATGGCTACTGGAAGAAGTATGCTGATATTGAGAAAAAGCATGGCAATATACAAGTTGCAGAGGAGGTAAATGTTTATCTTTGGACACACAGAATTGTTGTTCTGTTATCTGTGGTTTACTGCCTATTACTTGCATATATGGAAACAGCTCACACACTGCAGGGCTACAGTTTGAAGTCATTTGTTGCACAGGCTGTTGCTCCTCATCAGACTAAATATGCCCAGTGAGGTGCCACCTTAAATAAACACAGATCACGTGATTGAACAGTGTGGTGAATACCGAAATGCAATAGAAACTAACTTGTAATACATCATATAAACATATTGAAATATACTGCACATAGAGATTAAAATTTAAGTTTCCATGAAGAAAGGTTAATATCTGAACTATTTGTGAAATATATAAAAAATAAACAAATGATAAAATATACATCTTTGTGCATTTATACACAAACACAACCAGCAAAAAGAAATAGATATGTAGAAGTACACACGCTCACATATACATACATTCAAACCACATGAAAATATACAAGAACCTACAAATATACACAATCAGGTTTTGCAGTATAGGAAGGCAGAAATTGTCAAATTCCATACTGCAAACTATATATGTACAGATAAGAAATATACAATATAAATCTGCAAATTCATTGATTTCTTAGGGGAAAAAAACCTTCTGTAGTCTATTCCATACAACCATCAGACTAGAGTAGCTCCTAACTTTTACTTGCTAAACTTTGGCTGATCACTAGCTGCGTCTTTCTCACCTTGTATTACCACACAAGCTGAAGACCATGTGCCTCATTCTCGGTTCCTTTGAGAGTTCTTCTAGCAAATGTTTTGGCACCAAGGCATAGAGGCAAATAGAGAGGCCCCTTTATAATGAATCTGGAGAAATTTCTCTGGCCAGTGACGATTGTTGGTGTTGGTCACTCCCCAGGTGTACAGAAGAGGCTTGCAGGCCATCCCTCTCAGCGTGGACTTGTGGCTTCACTACTTGACCTTCATTAAAGAGAACTCAGACACAAGTGACCCAGAGACGGAGGGACGCATTAGAGCGTGAGTGAAAGACTCTCCCTGTGTAGCTTTTTTTCCCCCCTTATCCTTGTGAAGTGATTTACTTGCGTGACAGCACAAACTTTTTTCACTCCAAACCTTTCTGTTTAAGTGTTTTAAATTTAACTATGTATTTGTTAGGCTGTGCTAACAGGACAACAATAGCTGCATAAGATTCACAGTTTTACTCTTCTTTTCCACCATTAGTGCTTATGAGCATGCAGTGCTTGCGGCAGGCACAGACTTTCGCTCAGACCGTCTGTGGGAGTCCTTCGTCAACTGGGAGACAGAGCAGCAGAAGCTGGCTAACGTCACCGCCATCTATGACCGCATCTTGGGCATCCCAACCCAGCTGTATTCCCAGCACTTCCAGAGGTAAGGGAAAATGGTGTCTCAGTTTATCTGTCTCTCAGTTATACTCAAAGGACGCAGATTCAAGTTAAAGTAGTAAATGTAACATTAACGATGGTAGAACCTCCACTTCATAGCACTGAGCTTCACATAAATCAAAGAGAGGCTTTCTTTTTCCTTTTTTTTAGCTATTTTGACCTAAAAAAAAAAAAAAAAAGCCCACCAACATGTAACACAATTTAAAATCTTTAAAGTAAAGTTAACTTTCCTGTCAATCTGTGCAGGTTCAAAGAACACGTGCAAAACAACAACCCCAAACACTTCCTGTCGGAAGAAGAGTTTGTTCAGCTGAGGCTCGAACTCTCCAAATCCAGCCTGGCAGCGATGGTCAGCGAAAGTGACGAGACGCCGGCTGCTCCTGCTGAAGATCTACCACCTGGAACAGAAGATCTTTCGGACCCTGCTAAGGTAAATATCAGGCTCCAAATCCTGCATGGGAAACACATTTTCCAAAGTAGTGCTTGCCGGGGTGAGCAGGAGCTTGCCTGTTCTCCATGCTGAGATGGAAAGAAAGCTTTGCTCAGGTTTGAAGAGGTGTCTCTATGTCAGCAGCCAACCAATGAATACCAGCGTGGATTCAAGTTGGCATCCAGTCAGGGACTCGCTCAAAACTTAAAGGATCAACCGTGGCCCATTGACCCCAGAAGCTGATATGCAGGGTGCAATCATACCTCCCCCCTCTACAGGCTTCTTGTCTCTGGCGAGCTCATGGTGATGTAAATTCTTGGCTGCAGGACTAGCAGTTTTGACATCAAGTGGAGAATGTCATATGGTGAGACATGTTCGAGGGCATTGACCATGTGTGTTTATTTTGTGTGTCTTTAATGTAGAGAGTGACCGAAATCGAGAATATGCGCCACAAGGTGATAGAGGTTCGGCAGGAAGTGTTCAACCACAACGAACATGAAGTCAGCAAACGCTGGGCCTTTGAGGAAGGGGTATGTGTCATTATTTTCCCCAGTTTTGTGAATTTTAGAAAAATTTTTTTTTCTTTCTGTTCTTTGACATTTGTTCATGCCCCCTTAGATTAAGAGGCCATACTTCCACGTCAAAGCCTTGGAGAAGACGCAACTGAACAACTGGAAGGAGTACCTGGACTTTGAGATTGAAAACGGGACTCCGGAGCGCGTGGTCGTTCTCTTTGAGCGATGCCTCATCGCGTGCGCACTCTACGAAGACTTCTGGATGAAGGTAATGGGACCTTTAACCTCTCTCTCACTCCTGCCACCTCCCTGCACTTCCCCATCCACGATGTTGACACATCGACACAGTAAATCGTCCTGCACTCTCTTTGCGTGTAACGTTGATATGTGACTGTATCTGTTGTATTAGGGGATGGCCAGCTTGCCACACAAGATATGACTGCAGCATTTGCCAACTACTACGTTGCATCTTCTTCGTCTCCCACTACCTTACAGAATCTTATCTAATTGGTTCCATGAAGGTGCTGATGGGTTTACACAGAAAATTTCTAAAAACGATCTTGTCAATGAAGAAATTTCACTGTTTCTGTCAACTTAAAATTTAGGTTTAAAATGTGTTGTCTCTTTTGCCTTTCTCTTTCTACTCTGTTCTTTTTCTCTGTCCTCTCTTGCACTTCTTCCAACTCGCTTTCTCTTTTTCACTCTGAAGTATGCAAAATATCTAGAGGGCTACAGCACTGACGGTGTGAGACATGTCTTCAAGAAAGCGTGCACCATCCATTTGCCCAAGAAACCGGCCATCCACCTGCTGTGGGCAGCGTTTGAGGAGCAGCAAGGTGAGCTACACTCATACTAACATGCGCATTGTTCACAGGAAACGTATGCGTGGGCGTAGCAAAGGGTTTGAGTAAAAGACCTCCGTGTGATTGGACCTGAGTTACTGATGATTGTTTGCTTTTCTTTTCCAGGCAGCGTCGAGGAGGCTCGCAGCATTCTGAAGTCCTTAGAGGTGGCAGTCTCAGGTCTGGCAATGGTACGCCTTCGGCGGGTCAGTCTGGAGCGTCGCCATGGTAACTTGGAGGAAGCGGAGGCTTTGTTGAGGGAGGCTATGGAGTCTGCGAAGAATGCTACTGAGACATCATTCTATGCTGTGAAGCTGGCCAGGCAGCACGTGAAGGTGCAGAGGAGTCTGAGCAAGGCCAGGAAGGTGCTGCTGGACGCCATTGAAAAAGACCAGGTGAGCTTCGTAGATAACTTTGACAGAAAAGCACGTAAATGGTTAACGTAGAGAACTTGAAGCATCGTTAAATCTTGTAGATAAATGCATATGTTTGTATATATGCTATGAAAAATGATTGTACCAGCTTTACTATGTGTATAGGCGTTTTCGGATCGCAGGAACCATTCCATAGGTCTTGGTAAGGATCGAAAAATCGGGCCACAAGAAACTGTCCACTTGGTTAAAGACTTCCTGTGCATCCCTGTCACGTCTGTACCCGTAAAGTTTTTTTTTTTTCCCTCAGCTGCAGGTTTAATTGTGACTAGGGTTCATACTTGCCCTCTCCCTTCCCATGCGCAGTGCTGTCTGTGCCCACCCTGCCATGTCTCTGACACGCTCTGGGACCGCAGTGTTCTCCTTCACAGTTTACAATGTGAGCACGTGGTTTGAGATGGCCCCAATAAAGGGATTTTTTTTCGAGTTTTCGGAGGATGACGAAAAGTAATCTTGGTCAGGCTTTTCTAAAGAGGAAAGCACCAGACTGAAGTTCATAGCGTTCCTGTTTCTTTCCCAACATTTCCTCAACGTGAGCACAGCAGTGAAGTTAGTTTTAATTTGGATAGTAATCTGACACTCGCTGCTGGATCGGGACATCCACTGCAAAACTAACTTAACTGCAGCACAGTACTACACCACTGTGTGGCGCAAAGCTGGATTAATGGCTGAACTGCTGCTAATCTGCAGTGCTGTTCTGACGATCCTTGGTCGTGTCGAAGAGTGAGAAGTGTGAGCTGTAAGTAACATTTTATCTGTGTCCTACCTGTGTTTTTCAGTCAGTAATCAGCCAAAAAGGGGTTGCGAGCACAGTGGAGTGGGCCAGGTTGCACTTCCTTTTCAGCACCACAACTGCTGCCCCAAACAAAAAAAACCAAAAACAAACACGCAAAAAAAAGCACAGAAAATCAATCAACTTGTCGACTCGCAAAATGGGTCGTTCACACCTGGTTGTAAATACCCCCCTGTTCTTTGCATCCACACCACAGGAACAGGGAACTATTACAGTTCTTCAAACTATGTTTTGAGGACCTTTTTTTTTTTTTTTTTTAGCTGCAATTCTAGGTCCTTTTGCAGTACATGAGGAACTACAGTCAAGTGTGAAATGTTAATTGGTCGTGCTCGGGAGCAAACGCTGGCAACTGCTGTTTTTAAAAACCCGACAGCTGATTCACCAAGACGGCATTAAACATGAACCAGAACTGGTAACAAGATTGCCGCTGTTTTGTTGATCTTCACTGAGATTTGGTGGCGTCCAGATAGAAATTTATGGTACATGTATGGCCGGTCATGGAGATGTATGGCTTGCCAGATTACATGGCTTATGTAGGGGGTTCATATTGGCGGTGCGAATGCCAACTGAAAAAAAAGCCCTAAAAGGTGTTTAGTTCTCCAGGAACTCCTCAGTGGACTGCGCCTCTCAAAGTTCCAAGAGCTGTTTGGTCTGAAAACGCCTTATATTGTACGAGTGCCGCCATACACATTATATTTTTGTGACTTCACAGACGAATCAGAAACTCTACCTGAACTTGCTTGAGCTGGAGTACAATGGTGATGTGACGCAGAATGAGGCTGAGATCTTGGCGTGTTTCGACCGAGCCCTGAACAGCCCGCTGCCCCTCGAGTCCCGCCTCCTCTTCAGCCAGCGCAAGGTCGAGTTCCTCGAGGACTTCGGCAGCGACATCAATGTGTGAGTTTTTTTTGTTATTTTAACAGACATTAAGTAACATGAATGGATTGGTCACGTATGATACTGAGTCATTTTCATGTTATATCTTTTAGACTTGTGTCTGCGTATGAGGAGCTCAAAAAGCTACAGAAAGAAAGTGAACCTGCAAAGAGGAAAGCTGAGAACGGGTATGACAGGTAGATAAAGGAACATATAATTATTTTCATAAATAACTTTGCAATCAAGTATTTCAAGTCCGACCAGTGTCTCATGGTTAGTAAATCATTGAATGAGAAATATGTAGTTGGTGGTTGAGATGAGCTTAACACCTCAACAGTAGCTGAAGTGCATCACTAAATTCTGGGATGCAACATGCTTTATTTCCTGGTGAACAAGGGATTTTATTAACTTGAAAATATTTGACTGCAGCTCTCAAGAACCTGACGCCAAAAGACTTCGTGTGGATGACAGTTCTGCGAGTGCAGCAGCTGCACTGACAGACCCGCAGGCCAACAGCTCTGCATACAACTACAACTGGTACCAGGTAGGTTTCTTATCTGAGCCATTGATATCACTGAGAGAGGTTTCCTTACCTCCACAAAGCATGTGTGGTGATTTATCGTGTGCAGTTTCAAGTTAGAACTTGTTTTCATCAAAATTGACTGGCAAAATTATACCAAAGTAAAGCTCCTGATTTTGTTTAAGCCTTTTTTTAAAAAAAAAAATCCCTCTTGTCTTTTCTCCTATAGCAACAGTACGGTGGCTGGGGACAGAACTCCTGGGGGCAATACAACCAATACGCCCAGTATAACCAGTACTACCCTCCTCCTCCAACATGATCGACAAAACCCTGACATGAAGATGGAGACTCAGAGGAAAGCATCCTCACTGACCTGCTCGCATCTGCGAACAGGGCGTGATGGCGATTTCTATCCAACCTCGACTATAGAAGCTGATTTGTTTCTTTCTGGTTTAAAGTGTGCTCATAAGTTAAATGAAACTTTGTTGCCATGATTTGGAATATAACACATTAGCCCTCCATGGCAGTCATGTTGATCAGTCATGTTTAAAAAAGAAAAAGAAAAAAAAAAAAGTCATTTTTCCTACATTGATCATCTCCAACACAGCTGCTTGTTTTGGGTTCTTTAATGCATGTTATGTGTGAAGGCAGATTTACTTTCCCTGTGTGATAAAGGCTTTTTAATTTTAGATCGGATGACTTAGTTTGGTCTCTGTCTCTGTGTTAGAAAGATTTAAACTTGGTAAAGGAGGCATTCGTTGATGTCGTATTTCTTCTTCCCAAACCGAGAGATTTTTAATATTTCATGGTTATGTTTCCATAAAGAAAACAAAGACTTCCTCCTTTTTTTTTTATTTTGACTTGATTTCATAATAAAGAGATTGATTTCCTGAGGTGTTCCTTGTTGATTTCATCACTCCTTTCATTCCCGAGTGGTTCAGTAGCTTGCTGAAGACGTCAGGAGCTTTTAAAAGACATTATACACATTTCTGCAGTCAAATATGTATTTCTAAGTATAGAAACATTTTACACAGTCAGTGGGTAATAAAGTGGAAAGATCAGTAAATGGTGTAAAAAATATTAGTTTTACATACATATTACATTTATTGCATTCCTGTACTGAATACTGATTTTCAGTGGCAAAAATGAGCAGACAGCTTCATACTTACTGTTGAGTCACATGAAAAAAAAACTAATCAGTAATTTAAAATGCCCAAATAAACTTACTCTGTTTAAGACCTTAGTTGGACAACACTGATTTTATATGTGCTTTATATTGCAACGAAATACATAATTGTTGCCGATTGTAACTGAAAAAACCCTGAAAACTCAACTGTTGGGTATCTGCTACACCCTCCGTAGGGCGATGGGCGTGGCTACCTCCGTTCCTTTCTGCCTACGTAAGCACGTACATGCGCAGTGTCTGCTCTCAAACAGCCCTTTTTATGCCTAGCGTTGAACGACTAGCATCAAACGAGGTAAGGCCTGTGCGATTTAAGTGAAAAAAACGTAAAACTTGAGACCTTTTTAGATGTTTGCTACCTGTAGAGTTTATATATCGCAATTCGTCACACTTGACCCTTTATTTAGAAGAGCTAAGGCCAAAATGGAGGTTCTTTAACTGACTTTTACAAACGCGTGCTCCATGCGGCTAGTTAAGCTAATAGCATTAGCAAGACACCGACAGAGCTGTTGAGCTCCGGGCACGTTGCTTTGCACTTTGTGTCAGTTTTCAACTTCACGGTTTTATGACGGGGTTTATTTTATCAGGGTGTGTTGTTTTTCTTTGGCTTAACTGAACTATCACGGGGAACGGCGTTACGTAGCGTCTTTGGTAGGCAATGTTTGCTGTCTCATATAAATCATATGTTAGCGCCACAGGCTGATTTCCGCAATACGTCGTAATGTCGCTAATAACTCAAATCTCTCGGCCATGTATGTTTTCTTTTAGCATCAAGATGCAGCTCTTCTTGCGTGCCCAGAACACTCACACCCTTGAGGTGACCGGACAGGAAACTGTTGGACAGATCAAGGTAAAAATGTCTACAGAAGTTGGGAAAACAACAGACTTTTCATTCCAAACTAACTTAGTCATATTTGGGAAGCAGTCCTGTTTTCCGTGATCAGTGTTAACACTGGTTAATGATTAACATGGAGAAGGCTGTAATAAAGAGGTTTATCCTGCGGTGTCTCTCAGGCCCATGTCCAGGCTCTGGAGGGTCTCCTGGTCGAGGATCAGGTGCTGCTGCTTGCTGGGTGCCCGCTGGAGGATGAAGCCTCTCTGGCATCCTGCGGTGTCTCCGAGCACTGCACCCTGGAGGTAGCTGGCAGGCTGCTGGGAGGTCAGTACAGCAGATTCTTTCACTAGCTTTCGTTTGCGAGCTGCAATAAAATACACCCATTAAATGTTCTCAGCAATAGTTGAAATGTTCGTCCAGTGACGATGTGGTCAGTCAGTCACCAGTGACATTAGTCAAATTGGTCTTCATCCATTTAGGAACGTCGGCTACCAGTATTTCTTATTAATCAAAAACATTTCATTTTGACTGAGCATGTTTGCGTGCTGTAGAAGTCATCAAATGAAAGATTATTATTAGCAAAAAGGTCATCCGTAGCTTCGTTATTTGTAGATACTAAATCACGTTTGCTTTTTGGAGGATGGGTACATTGTTGTGTCTTAAAAATTGTAGGAACTTTGATGTTTAGAAAATATTTAAAGCAACACTTTCTCTTTTTCCCTTCTTAGGAAAGGTTCACGGTTCTCTGGCCCGTGCCGGAAAAGTGAGGGGACAGACACCCAAGGTAAGAGCTTATGCTTTTTTTTTTCCTTCACCTTATGTTGCAGTTTAGTACAAACTCGTGCATTGACATCCTAAGAACTCATTTTCTAACCCTTAAATTGCAACTGGCGTGCTTGGATTTTCCAGTCTTTAATATGAGCTCAGAATTAACAGAGGTTCTCCCTGTTTCGTCGTCCAGGTCGACAAGCAGGAGAAGAAGAAGAAGAAGACTGGCCGTGCTAAGCGTCGCATCCAGTACAACAGGCGCTTTGTGAACGTTGTGCCCACCTTCGGAAAGAAGAAGGGACCCAACGCCAACTCCTAAGAGCTTCGATGGCCAAAAGGAGCAACTCAGTCACCACCCATCAGTTTTTACCAAGTTAAATGTTATCCTGCTGTACAGAATAAAAATTGGCTTGGACAAAAGAGCTGCGTTGTTTCCTGTAACTTAAGAGTTGTCTCTTAGCAAACTGTGTGTTGTCACAATTATTTTTTATCAGTTAATGGTTCCTCTCAATGTGACAGGTTCATGAACTTTTATGTTTATACTGCTCACAGCGTTTGATAATCAGATGATTCAACTGTCATTTTAGCCCTAACTGCTGTGTAATTCTCATATGTAGGTCGAGTTATTACTGTGTACTGTACAAACAGGGTCGATATGTATTTTAAACTGCTATTGTACGAGTATAAGGCAGTGTTATTAATATTAACAGAGAGATATACATCCATACCCAGGCTGCCTGGGTGAAAACCGACATTTCTTAGTTAGATCATATATGACCCGCACATGAACGCTCCATATTGTGACCAATTGATTAAGATTGGATCAAATGATTGGACTACAAAATCATGAGTCTAGAGGAACTGTAATTCATGTTGCAGTCAGTTCATTCCATTACTGCGGGGGTTCCCAAACTCTTTAGCCCACAGCCCTCAAAATAACTGGCAACCCATAACGGTACAAACTTGCCAATATTCTTTGTTCTTTCTGAAATTACTTTAAAATAATATTATGGGTGTTAAGCTGTTGTTTTTCTGTTTGCATAGGCCTGATAGTGTGTGTGTGCGCAGTTGTGCACGTTATATGCCACCTCTAAGGACGACGAGGTCCCCAGTCTGTGGTTAACATGCAATTCTAAATTGTTTAAACGTTTGTTCTTTGGAGGGCAGCCTGCGACCTCAAATTTGTGAACCACTGCACTGCCGAAAAAAGAATGAACTCAAGGTGCAGTTCTTTGCACACGTCTTTAAATTGGCATCTTCTCCTATTGGGTAGATGACTTAAACATTACTTGGCTGTGCCAGTAAATCAGAGTCTATTCTATAAGACATAAGTGAAGGCATTAAATACCAAAATAAGAAATTCATTTAATACACAAGGTAATGTACTAAGTGTTGTCCTTCATGAGATGCAAGCCCTACGCTACATGTAAATTTGTTTTAGTTTCAACTGCACACTGTTTCCTTACTTTATTGCTCCCTGTTGGATAAGAGAGCTCATCTGTCAGCCATTTTGATAAAGTAGCTTCATGGCTGGTAACTAAATAGTGGATTTAACAACACTGTCACATCCAGATAATACATTTAAATTACATTTAAGTTCTTTACTGAAACTGCTGCCTAAAAAGACTTTGTAAATAGAAAGTACCAACGAATAAGCTGCTAGTTTATTAACCACGCTGAGTAATAACTGGCTTCATGAGGATGTCATAAATTTGCTGACAGATACTGACGTTATCAGGTGTAAAGCAGCTACAAAACATAATATGACTGAGATGGCGAGAACAAGGGCTCTCCTCGTGCTATACGTGAATGATAAACTGAACAAACCTAACATCTAACCAAACAGTTTGGCCACTAAATTACATGAAAACCATAAAGTGAAAAACTGTCATTCCCACCATTAGTTTAGCCTCTCAATCAGGTTTATTCATCATTTACATGGTACATGCAAAAGAACACAAAATAAGGTATCAGGATGTCTCATATGTACATTATTGACAAGCCATCACATTTGTTCCAAAACGTAAAATATCTGGTTTCTTGTAACGTGAAACAAAGAAGAAACATCACAGCGCGTTACATTTGTCGTTAACTTGAATCATAACAGCAAGGCCACTGAAGATTTTCCTCTTTCATCCTTGAAAGGTAGTGCATGCTGGCAAGCGTTTGCTGTTTAATCAACAGACACTAGCTCAACCTCAAAAATCAGCTTTGCATTGGGTGGAATTCTGGTAGAGCTGGAGTTAAGGAAGACGGTTAATTCCTGAACGTGACCTCTGTCCAGATGTTTAGGTCGGGAAATTTCGAATATCCTACAAATACAACGAAGGGAACAGGAGGTTTAAATCTTTCAATATCTCTCAATTCGTTTCAAAATCAATTTTTGATTCAAAACGATTTCCGATTTAAAATCGATCTGTTTTCAAAGAGACAAATTTTCAAGAGTGGCAAATTGTGCCATAAAAGCATACCTGAGTATGTATAAAATTATGGATTATTATTAATGTTTTTTTTTTACATATTAAACTTGATAAAATGTAAACACACAAAGACAAACCTTAGACAAAAGGTAATATTTATCCATGCTAAATTGTATGAATAATTACTTTTTTGACAAAAAAAGTTTTTATAAGCTTTTAATTTCTAAGTGAATTAGAGTTGAAGTTGAATAAAGTTGATCGACCAATGATTGTCCAAGATATTCATCATGTATATCATACACATGTCAGCTGGGCAATTAAAAA
>JAQLOL010000010.1:8180722-8191173 GCA_029783665.1 Naso thynnoides
AGATTACATTAACAAAAAGATTTTTTTTCCATTATGAACTTACCTCAAGTAATTATAATGTAATTACTTACAGTGTTCCACCATAGATCTAAATGTAGTGTAAGTATTACAGAGCTATGAATTGTCTGTCTGCCTGTATATCTGTGTGTGTGTGTGTGTGCGTCTATCTATCTATCTATCTGGGTCACTGCAGCTCTGTCTGACTGCAGTTACAGTGTTTGAGCTCAAGGGGGTAGTATGTACATATTGTAGATGTGGGTAAAGCCGATCTGTCCCACATACACAAAAGATTGATATTTTCAATATATGAGGTTTACAATAAGGCTTGACAGCAGGGAAAATGGCCATGATTCACCCTGTTGAAGAGCGCAACTATAATAAATACCATGAACAGTGTGAATAAATAACAGGTGCACAGTGAGGGTGGGGCGGGGGTGGGGGGGGCGGACGTTTGCAATGCTGCTGCTGTGCTACAGAGCCAATAATTCACTGCCTGGGTGGATGGTGTTTATGTGTGTTTATGGTTAAAACACCTTGTGTTCATCCGTTTTTATGTATGTGCAAAAAGTAGTAGGAGTCATTCAGCAGGCAGTAATTTGCTGTTTTTCCGTATGAAAGTATGAAAAGAGAACTTAATTACACTTTCAACCTGCACTGGCATGAAGTGACTCATGTTTTTTTTTTTTTTTCCAATTCAGACATTTGTGTCTCTCTGGCTGAACTACAGATCTACTATAGATGTACTTTTGCTCAGTCTGGCATGGATTTAATTAATACGCTTTTTAATCGCTGTTTACCAGCGAAATTAGTTTAAGGAGGAAATACAGAGCGTGGCCAACATGCCACTCTTTCTTTTCAAATCTTTTCATTCCCAGGCCTTGAGTTCCTTGTGAACTCTCTCTTGAAATCTATTTGCAACAACATCCTGAGAGAAAATCTGATTTATTTTACAAGCTTAGAAGAGGGAGGGCAATAGGGAAAGAGCGAGGGAGAAGTCGTGAGGTCAGATGGTTGGTCATTTGTATTATTAAAAATGTAATAACTCATAAAGCAGCATTCAAAGAGCAAATCAGAGTATTTACATTTCTCTTTTAGGGGCAGTCAGGAGTTGACTAGCCTTGAAGATGTCATGCAGGAGCACCCATGCATTAACCAAGCAGCTAAAGTGTCACTCCTCTCTTGAAGCCTTTTTTTTTGCCATTTCTACTCTCCCCTCCTACACACAGCAGTGGAATTAAAGGCTTTCATAATGGAAATCATCTCTCAGTGGCCTTGGTCCACTGTGGATAATGTGTTTTCTGCTCAGAGCCTAATAAGCTCCCCCTAAGCCATATGGCATGCTGGGTTCACCTGCCTGTGCCCCGGGCTGTGAGAACACATCTTCAGCTTCACGAGGAATATGATTCATATGCTGCTGCAGCTCAAACCAATAGCTCACACTTCATGTGATGGAGCCAGGAGCCCCTCTGGGGTGGAAGGTGGGATGGGTCAGCAGTCTAAAACTCCAACAACATCTGGCAGCGAGAAAGTTGGAACTGCTACTTGCTTCCATAAAACTTCCACCTATAACCATGTCTCTTGGGAGGACAGTAAAGGTTGGATTTAAGTGCGGTATAGAAGGTATGCCGCCCAATAGGGAATGTGGAATTTCTCGCAGACATGCTCCTGGTATCATCATGCAGCGAGGAGCTCTCCATACAACAAGCTGCACCAGGCTTTGGAACATTTCCAATCCAGAGCTTAGCCTGCAGATCTGTAGTCTCAGTACTAGCCCACGCCTGCCCTGTCAGATCTAATCTCTTGGCTGCATGCCGTGAAATGGGGCTTATTAAGAGTTTAACTGAGATCAGCCCAACTCCCGATCTGAAGCGTGCAAAGGAATGGGGAAAATCACTCACCTGAAAAATCTCAGAATCACAAGAACTGGGTGGCATAAGGGGTTGATATCAGTCACCGGAGGCTTCGCTGTACACCACTACGTGCCTCTCCCTTCTGTCTCCGGGATGCATCATCTGCTAACTGCTAATTAGAAACCAAAGAGAAGAGATGGATTTGAAGTTTCAGTTGGAACCGGTCCCAGTATGATATCTCAGAGGGCTTAAAGGGACAGACTTCTGAGCCACATGCTCCCCAAAACTCTTGTCTCCTCGCATTACTCTCACACTCCCTGTTTGCAGCAATGATTCACGACTGCATCCTCAGTACAAATTATAAATTTAAAACACTGCATTATAAACTCTGGGATGTCCACAGCTCATTGTGTAATTGTTCTTATTAAACACTAATAAATTCAGTTCGGTGAAACGGCAGCAGTGGAAGGTTGGCCTTGACTTTTTTTTTCTGCAGCCATACTTCACTTTGTCTGTCTCCAGACTTTACAGCCTGAGCTCAGAAACTGCTGAATACAATTGCGAACAATAGAATAATTACATCGCACAGTGACTGGAAGAAAAGTTGCTTGAATTATGTTTTTTAGCCGTGCCAGTGGCATGGCTCTAGGCAGGGCAGTGTTTAACATGATGTGCTGTCTTTTCAGCCAGTCCTTCACTTCACTTGGTCCAGGTTGAAAAATCTCTGCAACCATTCGATCAAATTTGAAAATACATTTGTTGTTCCTTGATGAAGAATCCATTGTGGATTTGGTAATTACCTGACTTTACCTCTTGACCCATCACAACATTCACATTTGTGGTTTTAAAGGGATATGCCAACTTTTTTTTTGCTGTTATTTGCCTCCCCCTTGAGTTGTAGAGAAGCAGATAGATACCATTCTTTTGACTGTGTGTGCAATAACAAGGAAGAGACGGGCATGGCTCACCCACCGCTATTTAGCTTAGCTCAAATACTGGTAGTCAGTGGGAAGTGTTAGCCTGTCTCCGCCTAAAGTCATCAGATAAACTTTCTGTCGTAACTGTGAAATTTGAGAGTTATACATTATAGTCTGCTGGTCCACTAGGTGGCGCGTGTTGTGTTGAGTTGTGGCCAGTAGAGAAAAATGCTGTGACAAAAAATGTTTTCTTATAATATCCACTAGTTTTTCGTTATGCAATCACAGCTCTTGGTTAAGGTTGAATAATAAAATAGTTAGCATAAATAGCTTGATGCAGGATGAGTTTACTTGACTGACATTTAACCAGAATCACTGGCAAATGGGAGCCAAACCCTAATAGACCCCTTTTACAGCAGACATTCTGACTTGTCAAAGCAGAAAAAAGCACAGGTGTACAGCTAATAACGTTAGTTATGGCTCCATTCCATTAAGTGTCCCAGGAAGACATGTCAGAGAGAGAGCATGCACAATAACAGAGCCCTGAAACTGGCTTACCTACTGCAGCAATCATGAGTGTTATTAGTTCCAGCTGTGCTTTTTCTGCTTTGACAAGTCAACTTGACTGCTGTGAATAGGGTCGATGTCTTATTTTGTGTACTTGTGCTAAAACTCTTGTGTGCCACAAAAACTTTGCAATTAATTTTTTATTGTGAAACTGCTGCCTGTGCCTATATTTCCCAACAAAATATAGTTAACTAAACAACTGGGGTAGAAATTAAAGGTAATTTGTAGGAGACTAGGGTGTGAGAGAATCATCAAGCCTCCCCGCCTGAATCGATTTTCAAAAAGAGCTTTTGCTTGTGATCACAAACCCTGGAATGAGGTATAAATGTGGAAACAGGAAACCGACAGAGATGACCTGTGTGTTGTGAGGGGAGTGCTGTTTGCACAAAGGTTCTGACGCAGAAATGAAAATGCACAAAGCTCGAAAGGTGACTTGGATGTGTTTTTGTTTTTTTTTAAGAGGCATGTGCATTTTCTACTTCACTTGTTTTCATAAAACAGGTGTGCAAACAACGAATAAAACGTGTGTATAATTTATAAAATGTGTGTGCCAAACAGAAAATGAGCATGCATTAAAAAAAAAAAAAAAGCACATCCATATCAGCTCCTGGGCTCCGTAAAAGCCACTTTGATAGGCATTTATCAAGATTGTGTAGTTTGAATTATGGGTTTTTTACTCCATCTAATTTGATTGGAATGTGACATGTGCAGAGCATGATGGGAAGCTGGTGTTTTCATTTCAGGAAACTAAGCCTCCATCTATGCATATGTGGATACTTTTAAAAACACAGTTTTTTCTCTGTTTTGGCCTCCTGTCCACACACAAACAGAGTTTTGAGTCACTAAAAACGGAGGTTTTGGAAAACACCTTCCACGGTGGAGATTTTCTAAAACTCAGTTTTTTCTGTGTTCATGTGGACGGCTAGAACGGAGGTTTTGGAAACCCTGACGCCATTACCTCAGCTTGCGCATGGCAATTGTTTTTTATTTTTAGGCCTATTTAATGTTGTTAGACTTGCTTTGGCACGACTCAGAATTTGGGACTGCTGGGACTTGTTGACTTTATATTCCAGTGTAACACAAAACAGAAACCTTGTCATCTGTCCAAACGTAAATCTCCTTTCTTTTTGGATTTTTGCCAGTCTCGCCGTGTTTACAATTGCAACTTGTTCAAGAAGACACTAAATACGCCACATGCCCACAATGCTCTCCTATGGCGTTTGATGTGACAGACTCATTACACATTATTGCCACCAACTGGCCTGGCATGCTTTTCAACTGTTTCTGCATTGTCATGGGAACAGAAAATATTCATAAACGCCCCTGGTGTGCATATGGGATTTTTTTTGTGAACAGAGAGAAAAAAAAAGTTTAAAAAAAATATCTTTATATGTTTGAATGTAGCCTGAGCAGTTGACAAGGGAGCAATTCATCAAGTTTATTGATTCCAATTATCTTCTGAACATTTTTTAAATTCAGTGATTTTCTTTTGTGTCTGCACAGTTGTACATTTTTGTGACTGAATTTATTTTATGGTGATACTGCCCAACTTAAACATGTTGGCAGAACCCAGTTTTATCTCGCAGTGTGTGCACAAAAGTGATTCACTGGCCGTATCAGTCTCCATTAAATCCATGCCAGGATACCCAGCGTGGCCTGGCACTAACCTCCCGCTGCACTCATAAACATTCCAACCTTCAGATAACATTTGAGGAAAAAATCTTTTTCTCTATTATAAAAAAGGATGGCATGCGCGCCTTATCAGGGCGTCAAGTAAAACACAGAGCAGTTTTGCTCTACTTACACCAGGCACAGTGTGGTTTTTCAAACTTCAGATGCAGCAACTTTTTCCCATTTGTTCGAAGGTTGTATTGCATTTTAGAGCAATCCCTGTCTTTTGCAAGAACACAAACAGGTGCAGGCTTACGTGCAGTGTGTGAGGATTTTTTGGTGTAATTGAAAATTGGTTTGTGTTCAATAGAAGGAATTTCATCTTCCTTGCTTCAGTTCCATCACCAGGATGAAGCAGATTTCACTCTGACTGCCATGTAAAATACATCATGACTGTGGAGAGAGGAAGACTTATCGATAACGGAACATGTTTCTCACACTTAGTATTTATGAAACAGCTCCTGAAGGGTATTTTTAAGGCACAGTCTCCTGTCAGATGTGAAGCAGAGCAGAAAAGATGGCTGAATGTTTGACAGATAGTGTCATGGAAGTCATCAAATGCTGTTTGCAAATAAAAGTGTACTCTATGGGCAACTCGGGTCCTGAAATGGCACTTTGTCATTTGTTTCCATATATATGAGCCTGAATGCACTTTGGATAAAAATGAGACAGAGTGCGTGACAGACAGTATTTCAGGGATGAAGTGCTGTGTGTTAAACCCATGCATGCTCAGGGTACGCACCTGGTGCAAAATCACGGGACACTGAAGCACAAAAGCTGTGAAAGAGGTGACCAGTCATTTTTTTATGTGCAGCTTTACACCCTGTCCTCTTCAGCCAGCTGAGCCACTCAGGCTCAGAGTTTGATCAGTATGTGAAGCCTGACACGGACAAGGCACCATGCAATGAACATGAAAGGCTCAGCAAACACCCAAGCACTGGCGCGCACACACTTACTCACGCAAACATACCTCCAGACGCACCTTTTCTTTTATGTGTCAGTCTCACACAACCTCTCATTTCTCTGTTTTGGTCAAAAGGCTCAAAAACACAGCCCCCTGCTGCTCTGCACTCGCTCTCAGAAACCCATTCATCTCAATATTGGAGGAGAGGAAAGTGCCAGCACAAGATTGTCTGTGGCACCTCTACCACCTTGCATTTTTCAAGGTGCCAACCAATCTGTCTATCTGACAAAATTCATGAAGGTGCCACTTTTAAAGCGAAGAAGTGAGAAAGGTCATGTTTGAATAATGAATCTGTGCGAGGAATGAACTACAGACCCGTGTCTGTCTGAGTTTTTGCTAATTTTTTTCAGGCGGATGAGGCAGCGACCATAGGTTCAGTCTCTGTTAGACACCTGAGAAAAGACGAGCCAAACTTTTCATCTGGAAAGTAAATTGCCTAGACAAGGACTAAAAGAGAGAGAGCCTGAATGAATAAACAAACACAACACAAACATAATAATACAACTCTTGCCTTTCTGTGGCCTTGCCTACATGCCATACAAAAGGAAAAAGGATAAACATTGAGATGATGGTGGCAATATTATGGCACTGTTCACTGGTATTAGCAGAGAAGGTCACACTCTTTCCGTACAAATAAAGCCATTATCTGGAAGGGTGAGATGGGGTTCAGGACACATCAGTGTAAAGGACAGAGAGGAAGGCTGTAGACGACAGATACAGTACATATCCTGACAACATTAACAACCTATAGAGGTGAAGATGGGTGCCATTAGGTACAGTCGGTACTGTCTGGCATCCTTTTTTTCTCACTCAGATACACACTATACCATTAATTCAGGGTATGTTAGAGGTTGTTCCACAAAATCTTGTGTTATAGCTGCAGTGAGGTGAAAAAATCTGAATCAGAAATTGCAGTCATAAATGCAGCCTTAAACACAAAAATATGTAAATGTTAACTATTTTAAAAGAAAAATCTCATTGGTTGACCTTGTGCATTCTTAATTAGGAGACCGGAACGACATCCATGCTTTAGCTATTGTTTCTTGAAGATTGTTCCTCCGAACCCCTAAAATTTAAACAGGTATGTCATGGATAAAGCTTTTGGCCACTTGGGGGCAGCACAACAATTTGGATTCGTTGCCATTTAATACATATGCTAAATTTGTTAACAGTTGGCTTTATATTCATCCAGTAGACACAAAAAACTTTAGAATTCCATGACAAATTAATATTTGTACACACTTTTGTAGTCCTAGTCTGGCCTCAACCAACTCACTCCTGAAAACAACAACAACAACACAACAGCTAGGTGTTAAGTAGCATTTAGCTACTTAACAAAAGTGTTAACTAGCTAAATGTTTCATTATGTTCATCAGGGACACCGGCATCTACCATTCTCACTAGACGTAGCACACATACTGTTTTTTGCTGGAAGCAGCTACATTATCTTCTAGATCAGAAAATGAGATTTAAAACTTTCAAAAAGAACCAGAACATTAAAGTTTTACATTAAATCAAAACAATAAGCTGAAACAGGGGCTGCTAAACTTTTCCATGCCAAGGCCCCAAATAGCATTAGCTTAAAGCTAGGCCTCTCCTTTTGCAAAATGTAAAACCAACAATATAATGGCATGTCCAAAAACACAATGTGAGATGGTTAACACATCACTAATGCTACCTAATACTTGTAGGTTTTACTTGGCTTTCGTTCAAACAAAATGTGGTAAAGTGCCTGACAACTTTTGTGCGCTGGTGCCCCACCGCATACAATAAGTGCCATTTTTACTAATTTCGCCCCTGCTTGTCAATCACCCTGAGTCCTGCAGTGTTCATCAGAGAAAGTGACATCTTTTACAATAAAGGCAGTCACTTGATTCATTGTTAATTAAAATAAATATGGATTAGTGAGATTTAAAGTTACTCAGCTTCAGCAGAGAAGCATAAAAAACCCCTTTCAGATTTCAAGGCTCTGTCGTACGCAGGGATGTACCATGAACTGCTCGGTGATGGAATTGCTTTTTTTTATCCCTTTAAACCCATTAAGAACTATCTTTGCATAGAGACTCTGGAAATACAGCATCTGTGAGTCACACTGGTCCCACATTGCATCTAACTGATCTATTTATCATAGCAGTATGGCGGAGTTTAATAACAGCACACACTTGAGAGGTATAAGTATGAAAATGGTTTAATCAGCAGTGTGCTACATTGACTGTTGGCCTCTAGTGGACGAAAGAAGTGGGAGTGATTCTTTACATATAAATGAATGAAAATATAGGCAGAGAGAAGTGAGGAATGGGTAAGAGATGTTGCCTTCAGGCACAGACCACAACATTATCACTTACACACTGACAGGAATTACATGTTGTTTGCATTAACTTTCCTGGTGTTATATTTGATCAAACTGGTGCTTATGCAGGTAAAAATAACAGCTTAACACATGCTTTACACTTAAGGCCGACACTTTCAATAAAGTAGCAGGTGAAATCATCAGCTGTTTGACTCTAACTGCTTGTCTTTGCATGATCCTGAACAAGGCATCAGTGTAATAAAGTGGAATGATGCAGGTTTACGTGCAAACCTCGCCCCTGCAGGATTATAAAGGAAAGGCAGAATGAAGTTCTGCTTTTAAGGATAGACCTCGCTCCCTGGTGATACTGCATTCAGCAAGACAAGACTACAGCTCATCCTAATTATTTCTAACTGATGGGCCAATCCATCAAGAGAGACATAATGAAAGAACAAGGAAGGATGGGAGGAGGAGGTGGACGGAAAAGAGGGGGGATGCTGAGAGCTCAAGCTGAGATTCAACCACTTCTCCTCTGTGAGGACTCTCCTCTCTGTTTTTCCCCTTTTTATCTTTACTTTTACTTTCTCACTTTCCTATATTGATCTTGTGCTCTGCAAAAAACATGCCTGCTCATGTGTTACTGTACTTTCTATTTGGCGCAGGTGCAGGGTAAGTCAATAACACAAATACACAGGATTGTCGTTGTCATAGTTTATCATAAAGCAGCCAAAATGTGCCCATGTGAATTCAGAGAACCTATATTTAGCTTTATTCCTCATATGAGGATTCTATGACAAATGTCCACAGTCCAGGCACATCGGGTCATTAAATTCAGATTTATAAGATTGATATCAATACTTATCAAAACACTAACGCCCCCTTATGCCATCAAAGGCCCCAGGCGCTCATTCCTCCCTCATGAAGAAAGAGACGGATGGACCCAGAGAATGGACAAGAGCAAGAGAAAGAGGAAGAGAGAAAAGATGTCCTCTCCTCAGCCACAGGGAGTGCGATTCAGCATCGCAGCATTAGCTGACGTCTCCTGATAACAATGGTAAAGGATTAATCAGTATTCTGTGCATATCTTAGGGCTGCACTGGTCCTTTATCACAGCAGCAACTGTGCTGTTCCTCTAAAGGTAAGGTTAAAATGGAGATTACGGATTGTTCCCGCTCACCTCCTCTAATGAACCTTATCTCCCCTCACTACCCATCTCTTCATTCTGCCTCACTCACGTGGAATAACACACCTTCTGCCCTCTTTTCTCTCTTGGGAGGGAAACAAAGAGGAGCTCTCTGTTTTCTGGGTCTCTTTTAAAGTGTAGCGGGCCAGTCAACCTGCTGTCTTCTTCATTTCCGTGTTGAGTCATTCACATTTAAGTGTTTACACTTCTCAGCAGCTCAGAGACTGTCACATCCAATGTCTAAACAATTTTTCAAAATCCTTAGAATGGTTTAAAATTGCTTACATCCGAAAGGCAAAATTTAAAAAAAATCACCTCTGCAAACCAGTAAACAAATAGACCTACACTTGAGAAGAAAATCAATTTAGTCTAAGTAATTGAAACATAGTGCTGCAAGTCCTACATGCCCGTTTCATATGTAAAGCAACAAACTCTTTGGCAGGAGTGCCGCTGTAGTGAGATATAATAGAAAATTATGCAGCAAACATCTGAAGGTGAAGAGATAAATTGCTCACATTTGAAAGCGTGCCATCAACTGCACCTCAAGCATCTCGAGGAAGTTCAAATACAGTCTATTTAAAATTAGGGCTGTCAAATGATTGAAAGTTTTTGTAATTGCGATTAATTGCATAGTTTTTAATTGTATGTTTAAAATTCAATTATTTTTCATTTCACAACAGTTCTTAAGTCCATTTTAACAATGTAAAGCAATTCTTACTGGTGTAACTTGATCAGAAAACAAATGCCATCCAGAGTTGTGTAGCCTATGCCTCATGCAGCAACGAGGAAGAGACAGGCCACCACTAATTAGCTTAGCTCAAACACTGGTAGTCAATGGGAAGTGCTAGCCTGTCTCCACCTAAAGTCATCAGATGGACTTTACAACAACTTTAAACAGTCCTGAGTGCTTGTTGAGACTTGTTTATTTATCACGTTGTGTTATTTTATACTCAGATTAGCAAGGTATGTAATTTTTTTTTTTTTTACAGACGTTTTGTTGTCCTATTTA
>JAQLOL010000010.1:8201857-8217722 GCA_029783665.1 Naso thynnoides
TTTTTCTTTTATTTTGTGAGACACACACACACACACACACACACACACACACACACAGTCACACACACACACACACACACACACACACACACACACACACACACACGCACACGCTCACACACACACACACACACAAAATGGAATTTATATCTCCACAGAAATAGATCAGACTCATTCTCACAACAAGATGATACACCTCTGAGTGCTGCGTGTGTGAGCGTGTGTGTGTCAGTATCAAGCTGTAAAAGAAAATATAGAGGTAATGTTCAGTGAATTTCACTGAAATTGACAAAATAAGAAATGACAAGCAAAATTTTACAAAAGGAATTCAAACGCTGTTGACAAAAATGGTCTCAGCCTCACATCCCCCAGCAGCTGTTGCTGTTCTGGAGCTCTTGATCGGATCACGTGATCTTCCTCAGCAGATGGAGTTGTCCAGTTGTCATGGAAATTTGGCTGTCCAAACTTCCAATTTTTTGATTTCTCATCCAAATCAGCTTTAAGGGTTAGATTTCAGCTTCCAGTTTGACCTTGGAAACAGCAGTTGATAAAAACATTTAAAGGCTCCAGGGCAGCTATGAAACTTTGGGGTGAGATAGATTGTGTCTCCTCTGTCTTCAAGGTCAAGAAAGAATTTCCAGGGTCAGCTTTAACAATAACAAATGGAAGTAAACAAAGATCTAGGCTACAGTTCGCCTCAACTTCCATCCACTGTGATGTTACTGAAATCAAGCCATCTTGGTTGGTTAAGCCATGAAGCCCCTTTTACGCTGACTTTTCAAGGCGGATTCTGTGCGCCTTTTCTCTGCCTTGCCGTTTTTCATAAAAGTTATGGAGGCAGGTTGGGAGTCCGTTTCGATCTGCTTTTGACTTGTCTCCAGAGGTAGCTTTAAAGCCGCTATCAGGGGCAAGCTGGGTTTAAATTGGTAAGCCGGCAGAGCGGGTTAGTGGTAGGCATTTATCTTAACAGAAGAGAGGTAAGCTTGAAGGAATTCAACATAATTACGACAGAATGGACATTTATGAATGTATCACATTGTTAATGTCAGAGTTTTTCGACTGTTTTTACACAGTGTAACATTAATCAATTCTTTAATTGTTTTTCTCAACGGAGGAGATATTAAGCTTGAAGGAAATCAACAGATTTATAACAGATGGATCTTTATGACTGTATTACATTCTTAATATCAAACTTCTCTGACAGTTCACTTCTTTTTTAGGCCATTTGTGTGCGCCATGGATCACACAGCAACCACAATTACTTATTAGAGTAAGTCAAAGATGACGCTGTTGCGTTAAACGTGGTGCCAGTCACGTCCTCTTTGAATCTGCAACGCCCGCATAAATAGGCAGACTGGAGCAGCTTAAAGCCGGCGCTGTTCGGTTCAGTTTTAGTTAACAACGGTAATAACTGGCGAACCTTCAATGCGGCGCTGATTTGGAGTCTCTGTGTTAAAAGGGCAAGAATCTGAGCAGAAGCAATTGACTGATGAAGCCACAGTATTGAGGTATGTCCCATACAGCCACTCGACTTAGGGCCAGCTTTCAGTCCTGATGCTACCTCTAATTTTTTGACTCAGATGTCTGAATGACATCTGAAAACAACTATAGAGAAACTTTATTTGAAGTGTACTCGGCTTATTTAGCTTAACAGATATTTGACTCAGATTTCAGTTAGACACCAGGGGGCGATCAAGATGTTTTGGTTTCACCCTGTAGGAGCTGTCACATCGTCGTAATTTTACAGTCAGTGACATTACATTATACAGCTAGATTATACTTAAAGCTGCATTAATTGCTTTATTAGCCACTATAAGCCAGCATACAACAGTTTATAAGGCAAAAAACACTAGCAAAGAGTTCTCTGTTTACACATCAAGCAGATATGAAGCAACACACATCAACTGGACTCCACAGTCCAGTATTTCTTCTCTTTTTAGCTCTCTTTTAGTTGCCACTAAAGGCTCCAGTATGACCATTTGCTATTGGTTAAGTTTGTCTGTTTTGATAGCGTTTTAACTCCAACTGCCTCCGCTGGAAAATAAGCTAATGAAAGCTGAGCGGTGGTTCAGAAAGCCAAAACAAACATCCAAATTGTACATAAAAAGCTACGTGGAGCCCTGAGGAGCTCTGAGGAGGACATTTTTCTACTACCAGTGACCCATTTTTATATATCAGTGTTAATTCAACATTTGTTAAAATAAAAAATTTTGCTCAGTGTAGCTTTAATTTGATCTCACGCGTCATATTTGAATCCCCAAAAGATTAAAGATCCTTGGGATCTTCATACACAAACAATCTGCGCAAATTACAAACTCACTGCTTGTATGGCCGAGGAATTATGTCACATAAACTCCAGGCATATGCTAAACAACCCCTCTCCTGTTCAGACAAGGCGCAGCATGGAAGCTGTCGGACGGGTATTTAATAACTGAAGTGTTATCCAAACCGCAGCCCTAAAATTAGTCACCACGTTCAGTTGCCATGGAGAGTATCAGACGGGGCTTTGTCTGTGTGTCAGGGAGAAGCATAAATCCCACAGCCCCGCGATAAAAAGCCGCTAGATTAGAAACATGGGAATGTGCTGAATGCATCTTTTCTTCCTCTATCTCTGCTTTGTTCTCCTCTCACTTTGTTGTTATGTCTTTTCTCACTCCTCTCATTCCAATTTCTTACTCCTTACTACCTGTCTGAAGGGAAAAATGGACTCTTTTCACTGCCATTCTCATATCAGCCTGTAACTCGGGTGTCTCTGTGTCATAGTGTCCTCTTGAATGAGACACACTTGTCTCTTCCTCACTCCTCTGCCTCCCCTCTCCTCTCTTACATCACCACTTCTTAATTCTCACTCACACCTTATTTTTCTGCCCCCCTTTGTTGTCCTCGCTTTCTGTCTCTCTCCTTCTTTCTTCCCTCCTCCTTCTGTCCCTCTCAGACTAAGGGTTACACAGTGTTGCCCCTCGTGAAGGCACCATCCCACTGTAAACGAATGAGTCTGTCACACCGCAAACAATCTGCATTCATCATGTCTTATCTGCCTGGGCCTCCACGGCAGCAGTCATGATACCCGGGCAGAGCAAATGTGTTTGGGCCCGTGGCATGCAGGGTCAAGGTCTACAGCTCAGGGTAATAGCGCGCCGGCTCAAGGCTTATTTGGCGGGCTGGTGTTGGATTTAAGCATCAGGCTGTGGAGGAGGGGGGGACAGGCGGCTTGCCTTATCCTTGATCCAGGATAACCTCTCTCGCTCTTTTTTATTTGTCCAGGGACGGTTTGCTGACCGTGCATGCTCTTTCCAAGAAATACACCGCCTCGGATTCATGCAGCTGCAGCGTACCCATTAACATCTGTCAGGATAATGGGATAACCTAAGTCTTAAACCTAAACATAAACAGGTTTAAGTGTCTTGCTTGAGGGCTTATCATAATTAATTGTTGAGATGTGCAAGGAGAGAGCGCTGCTTAATCACTTTCCCCATCCTGAATTTCTCTTCCAGTGGCATGATTCACAGTGGAGTGTTTTTTATTTTAAATGGAAAATCCGCCACTTCTCATGTGGATGTCAAATCCATGTTAATGGAATTTGTAGTCAATTGAAGCAATAAACACAAAGCTAAGTTCTCTGAGTTGTCTTGCTCACACAGCCGCTCTTGCAGGGCCTACATGTACCAGGATGGATTGCATCACAAAAAACAATACTTGCTGGGTCTCCAGGGTTGTTATCCGTTACATCAGAACATTTCTTTTAATAAATACTGCGTACTTTTCAATAGTGAGGGGTTTTTTGGTCAGCCAGAGTCAGAAAATCCTCTCAAAACAAACATGGTGCTGGCTCGCCTGGAGTGCGAGGTGAAAGGTGAGGGGTAAATAGTTTGTAGTTCGTCCTGGAACCAGTGACGTCATTGGTTCCAGGAAGAGCAAGAGATTTTGAAGCTCTGTCCCCGAGACACAGAGAACATCAAAAATTTTCACATAATATCCCTAATTCGGACAGAGATATGGTTGAAAATCAGCAGAGTTGCCCTTTAAAATCATGCTGTATTCAAGCTACAGATGAAAAATTGCACAAAAAAGTTTGGCCTCAGAAACAGCATGTCTGAAATCAGTGCTTACAGCTGCCAATTCCGAGGTGAAATATTGCTCCAGCGAGGCATAATAAGTCCGGCAACACTTCTGTGGAGACTTACTGCCTGCTATCAAAGTCATTACCACCTACAGAAACATGCAAGCTGTTTCAGTAAACAAAAGCAGCACCATGGAGTCTGTACTGATGGATTCTGTGATGAACATATGTTTAAATGCTTGTCAATATCAGTGGAATAGCTGATGGAGTTTCAGAGTTTATTGGAGCCAGTAAAGCATTAAGATCTGATGTAAATTTGGATTTAATAGCTAATGCTCTGCCTTAATGGTGCACACTGGCCTAGAGGGTACCAACACAATATGTGTAAAAACTGAACAACTCATTATTCCAGCCACAATTCTTCAAGATGCAGCTTCTGGAGCTGCTCTGGCGTAAAACGCTAGACTAAATTTTTCGCATCTATGCAGCCATGAGATGCTATGATGACAGGAAACATGTTTATGAGTGCTGTGTTGGGAGGTGGGATTGATAGCGGAGGATTGAAGGTCAGAGCTGCAGCGCTGACCGAGCAACAGAGTCGCTGACTCCACCTGCTGCCTGGCAGACCTCTGGGCTACCTATCACTCACCTAACCAGCGGACGGCTGCACCCTTGGTGACTGGACTACACCTCCCAGCCAGCCACTCTATCACTGTGGACAGCACGCACGGGAGCATGGGCAGAGGGCACGTTGGAGGTCACAGTCAAGTGCACGCCCCAGCGGCTCCACATGGGTGTGGGTGTGGGGGGGGGAGGAGAGGTCAAAGGCCACGCGGACATTTCATTTGACCGATGGGATTCTGTGGTGATAATAACAACATAATATAATAAAATAGTACCATGATGAAGAGAGAACATGACAGATGATAGCTGTTGGTGTAGTAATTAAAAACTATGATGGATGTCTGCAGTCGACAATGAACAAAATGCATGGACACATATGTTTTTGTTTACATAATTACAAATGTTAAACCCGAGCAGGCTGCAGTTTTGGCTGCATGCTCTCTAATTAAAAGTCCATCTCTGTCGTCCTCCTTCCACTCACCCATCACTCAAGCATAAAAACAGATGTGTGTTATAGACGAAAAAGTACATCTTTCCACTACAGCGCATTCCACTAATCAATTTTTCATTCTCCTTCTCTTTCTTCTGAGTGAATAATACATGTATAATATCCTTGAAGTAGCAGGGGTTAATAGAAGTGCACTGGTTTTGCTGTGATGATTTCTTCTGTTGTGTGTGTCTGTGTTTCTTTTCCATAATTCAAATCGCTGAAGGGAAGTTTGTTGCTGCAGGGGGGTCATGCTACACCACACCAGGAGACTCCGGCTCCCCAGCTTGCGTGGATACGCACAAGTTAATGAGCACCTTGAACAATGTTCTTCTAAGCAAATTGAGTTAACCTGCATTTTAATTCAATTTGGCCTTTGATTGAGTTGTTAATGCTGCCTCTCTCTCTTTTTTTTCTTTCTTTTTTTTTTTTTTATCAAGCCACATATGCATATCTATGTGAGAGGTAGAGCCCGAAAATTCCTCCTTTTGTGTTTGGGCTCATTCTGCTCCCTGTTGCGATGTAAATGGATTCACTGATGGATGCAACATGAACAACAATTAATACAGATAATAGTAATGACCACTAAAGTTACTCCCTGCACTTACCAGTGGCATTTGAGTGTTTTGTATCTGTTCATCACATTAGCATTTATAGCATAATTAGAAAAAGCACCATGATGGAAAATATCCAAAAGCAAGGCCTATAAGGTGATTTTCATTCCCCCTTAAACAAGCCCTGTCCTAAGTCTCATAAGGACCGTCTGTGGCTGTCGACAGTGAAATAGACTATTCTTGACTGATTGGGGCACTGCTCCACTAATGCATATTTAATTGTGTGAGCCATTACGATGCTGAAGTATTTCAATTACATACATGCATTATGCTTTCCTTGGAGGAACAGCTCTGTGTTTAATTTGATTCCGTATAATTACTGCAAAATGAATTTTAATTGTTATATCCAAACCTAAAATAAATTGGCATATATTTTCTTTCTCCCTGCAGTGAGGTGACTTTTCATTTGGATTTGAAACACTGTAATCAGACTATACTTGGCTAAATTAAGAAAATGGAGTCCATCTAGATTACTTTGTCTAAGCAGAAGCATGAAGACATAAGGCTATTAACCCACTTTGCAGCACAGTGGATTTCTCATCTCTGAGGGGTGAAGTCTCTCCAAAGTGAATGGATTTGAATGTAAAAATGGGACTCGTTTTTGTTTTATCAAAGTCGGACAGCAGTTTCAGACAAATTCTAATTGGGCATGTTGTTTCTCCATTCAGATCTTGTCAAAAACATTATGGATGTCACAGTCGCCTGAGCATCTGCCATATTTATTACAGTTGGCTGGCTATTTCTGTTTTAAAATGACACCGGCACCTGGGTCTGTGCTGCTCATCTGTGAAATTTTCACGATTAGAAGATGAAATATATGCACCCCCATATCTCACTCTCTCTTCCTCTTTCTCTTTTTGCATTGATGGCTTCTGTTGTCCGAGAGGATCCAGCAGGTTCCGCCGGGTAGAGATGAGCTTCCCCTATTCGAAAATCAGGAGACACAGCCGCCTCATAATTAGATTTGCTTTCTGTGTGGCGCCAGTCCCTTCAATCTAATCTATTTATGCATTCCCTCTTTCAGGCCTCATTGAGATTCTATCGCCTTGTATTTGTACCCCGCCTGTCAAAACGGCCTTCTTTTCTTCACAATTTTGGGCTCATTTCACTGGCGGAGATGGGCGATGATTGCCCGCTGGTCTCATCGTAAATGCAATGTGCTGGAACTTAAGAGGCTTCTCTTCTCTCTTTAAAAGGCTGGTGTGTGTGTGTGTGTGTGTCTATGCAGTATGCACGTTTGTTTAGCAGGATGAGACATATGCTTGGCTGTGGGGTGTGTTTATGTTCTTGTGTATGTGTGCTTATGTCCTTCCGTCTCTATGGTATTGACGTGGGCATCAATAGTCAGTTAGTGTGTATGGGAGAGTGTTAGGTTTGTAGTGGCAGCAGAGAGGAAAGAGAGAAGGTGGAGTGTTAAAGTAAGATTAACTTTATTGATCCCTGGGAGGGAGAATCGGTTATTGTTGGAGCAAACAATAGCCTATGGTTGAAAATGCAATAAATTGAACGTGAAGATGTGAACCATGGTACCAAAATAGATCCCCACTTGGCTTAAATGAACTCTCAAATCACAGATTCTTGTAGTCTTCTGCTTATAGAGCAGTGGGTTTTTTTTTACCTACATATGTCACCTTTTTTTTTTTTTTTTTACCCTTATGGCCAATTAACTTTAAGATGAACTCTAGCATGTTAGCACTCTAACATTTGGTAAGCTAAACATCAGTCACAGTGGTCACAAGTTACAAATAAGGAATTATGCTAAATGCTAAACTCTATAGCACAATTAGAGAGGAGTCAACAATCCTAATTAGAAATGTTTATACAATGTTTGCAACATTAGGTGAGGCTAATGTTAGCTTACATTGACCCTGGCCAGTGCTAGCTAAAATTAGCCTACATTAACCAGCATTCATATCTATCAAAGCAAACTGCAGTAAACCCCCAAGTGTGCTGAACTGAGCAAATGTATTTTTTTCATGAATAGGCCTACAACTTTTCATTTTTAGAAGGAGGAATGAGCCTTTTCATTTTTCAAAAGTTAGCATTGTTTTCAAGCAAATCATTTCATTACTAGCGAGACCCTTTATGCGATATGGAAAATGATTTAATTGCTTTGCCAAAATACAAGCACAAAAGGGCATTATTATCTAACATTTAATTTACAGGTGGCATCTATAGAGTTTTCAGGTGTGTGTGTGTGTGTGCGTGTTTGACAGAGTCAGTTTTAAGTGTTGCCGTGTGCTCGAGATGTAGGCCTACAGCCTGTTATTTGGTCACATGAAAAGAAGAAAGCCTTCAATGAGCCTTAAAGTAAAAATGATCCAGGTGACTTGAGGCGGTTGTGGCTGTCTCAAGTGTTTCCCTGTGTGTCTGTCTGCAATGAAACCTGTCGCAGTTTGTTGCCAATCCCATCAGCGTGAATGGCAATGTCCCCAGAAGGACATGGCAAAGCTTCAGTACATCCGAACAATAAATTACCCCGATAACAACAATGAATGTTACTCCTGACAAGTCGCTTGCTATTTTATCATTGTCCAGCTGACACCATCTCCTGTGCCGAGCTGACACACATTCAAACCAAATCAGGCTTTGTGGTGAACTCATCAGCACTGAAGAACATTTAAAAAAAAAAGAAGAAAGGACTGAAGGTTACAGAACAACTGGAGTGATCCAATCAATAGCAGGTTTGTATAAAAGGTAAAAGAAAGAAGCCTTGTTCAGTACTTATTTCTTTTGTTTTTAAGTCTATGAATATCAAATGCAACAGAGTTTCTCATTAAATCAGAAATTACAAACATAAGAACAGATGTGAGCAATATTGAATTGACTGCTTTGTTAAAAAAAGACAATCCATTAGAGGCCAAAACTTCAAATTTCAAAGAAGCATTTTTAAAACTCTACAATACAGAATATTGGAAAAGAAAAGAAAAGCCTACATAGGCTAGACTTTAAAGACATTATTTGTAAGTTTTTAAAATTACAAACCTTGTTTTCTCTAACTAGAAGTATCAGACCCTGAGATGAAAACACTATATAACCCAACACAAAGATTGCTCCTATAAAAATTATCCAAAGGATGCTAGTTACAGCTAGCTTGTTACAGCATTTAACTTAATATAAAACAACAAACTGTCTTCATATTTCTGTTTGTGTAAGGATCAGACTAACAAGACTAATTGATGAGTGATGGATGTGTTTGTAAGCAAATTTTCAGACTTGAACAGGGCCAAGCTAGCTGTGCTTAAGCTATCCCCTGCTTCCACTCTTTGTGCTAAGATTTAAGCTAAGACCTACTGACTCTAGCCAAGTATGTGGCCTATTGCATGATTAACTTCAATAAGATCAATTCCATTAAGGTGGACTATAGTGTGTTTGACCGAATGATTTTGTGACAAAAGAAAATTTTTAGAACATTTAGCATAAAGCTAAATGTTAGCAACTTTGTGAAGCACAAATGAGAGGTGTTAGCACCCAAAACTAGGTTACTGGATGTCCTGGTCATTTAAGGCCACGTTAAGATGAGAGCAGCCCCACTAAAAACGGAAAGGTCTTTCCCTTGCATCTTGAAAATATGTTTGTGATTACACAAACAACTGAAAGCGCTGTTGTATGCATGTCTGGCCCATAGTCTGCAGTGCAAGTTTGCAATGACATATGGTTGGAACTGCTTAAGTTGTTATCCTCCTATTGCTGCTAAGCCCTAAGCAGCCACAAATTAAAGAAAATTAGCTGTAGTTTGACTCCTTAAATTATTCCACCAACACTCAAATTTGCCTCAATAGACTGTTGTTGTTTTTGACCTGCTTTCAGTGCACTGCAGAGTGTTTCACTGGAGTTTGGTTGTGGCTAGAAAGGACTGGATTAACATGCGCTAGCATTAGCATTGGCATTGTCACCGTGTTCTCAGGCACTCTGCCTGCCAGTTTACACAGTTGGAAAGAAGGCTGCGATTTATGGAAAGATTCCACTCTGGAACCTGGTTACAAATGTTTGCTGTTTCAGGGATGCCAGCATGCCATTGTCATGTAAAAGAGGCCGAACTACAACAAAGGTTTTTTATTTGATGCAAAAAATTTGTGCCATGTCAACTACCCCTGAGACATTAACTCAAATGCTTTTTGGGAGACTTTAGAAATGGCAAATTAATCACTGACACATTTATCGCTCCCTAAAATCAATATTTAATACCTGTCTGCCTGTGAGCAACACAGAATCACAGAGTAAGTGCACGAAGTCACCAGAGAGCAGCAAAAAACTGTAACCAGTGTGCAAAAATCCCCTTTATAGATTTGAAAAAAGTCTGAAATTGAAGTCGTTGTAAGTGTTCCCCGTTGAATTCAAAGGATGAAAAAAGCTGAGCATCCTATAGAAGCTATGCTAATTGACTGCGTTGAGGTATAGCTAGTCAGCATGACAGTCTCTTTCTGTGATGCTTGTTTCCTGCGCATTCAGATCTCTTGGGCATGTAATGCAGCTACGCTTCCTGAGAGCTGCAAGCAGCAGCACTGTTCAGCTGGTGACACCATTACAGTGAGTGATGGTCTGTCTGACAGGGGCTTCTGTCACCACTTGCAGGAGGAGTCAACGAACTGAACAGTCTCTCAGCGACTGAGGAGCTCTGCCTGTTGCCAGAGGGATAAACACTGTCAGTGGTTGCTTTTAATTTTACTCTGTCTAGTTGAGCATTTGTCAGCTGATCCACTTGATTGTGGTTTCTAAAGCATTTTTAGTCCACTATTTGACAAGCATTCACTTCCTTTTATTTAACTGTGACGGCTTTTGTGGTGATTTCACATCATTATGTTTGGATGCCATGTAGTGCAGTTCTCACATTTAATAAATATACGAACTCATCTGACAGTCTAATTGTGTGTGTGTGTGTGTGTGTGTGCAGCTTGAGTTTGCATGTCTTAATCCTGCGACAAACCTGAAGTTCACGGGGACACCTTGAACTTACACCTCACAATACTTTGCAAATAAGATTAGAGCAATTTAATTAGGCAGAAAGCCCCGGTAATAAAGCCATTAAATTAGGCGCTGGTGCAGGGCAAGAGTGGCGAGGAATCCCACTAATTAACCTGTGTCTCTTAGACTGTTGCAGTCCAGCTTGTCATAATGACGAAGGCTTGATGCTGCAACGACCCAAATGTCCTAACCTTGTCCAAAGCACTTAATTTCTAATCCAGTTGCAAAACAAACATGTAAAGTGTGCAACATCCTGTTGTTCTTTTTTTTCTCAAATCACTGGATGTTTGATGATGGTAAAATGTAAATGGTTAAAGCATCATACGTTCACATTAACGCTCACACGCTTAGCTTATCTCAGTGGTTCTCAAACTTCTTCTGTCATGCCCCGCTTTGGAGGAAGAAAAACTTTCCATGCCCCCCAACAAGACTGCAACAAAACAGTTTTTAATATTTAACTTAACCTTTATCAAATATTGATAAAAATTCAATAAAATGTGCAATCACATTTTTTTTAACATTAACAGCAAAGTGCTGTTTTTTAAAGCGATTTTCCCACATTTATCAAGTTTTCTCACAACTATTCTGCTTTAACTCTTGAAAGCAAAATGCAGTTGCTGCCTGCAGACTGAAGCTGCAGCTGCAGCACCGGAGCACCAGAGCACTAGGTCATTGTTGGGGACAGTTCTACTAAATAAAAGGCTGCATAGAGACAGAGCAGTCATAGGACATCAGAGGAAGAACCAGAGGACATTTTCTCCATAAAATATGACCCCGTTTTCCTAAAATTGCTGTTTTGTATAACGAAGTAGCATTGACCGTTAAGTGTTTTTTTTCCTTTCTGAGGCCATGGGCCACAGTCAACTTACATACTGATGCTTTAAAGAACTCAACTGGCTTTCTGACGCAACTGAGGTGTGATGGCTCCAAGTGTCTTGAATTTGTTTGGTTGCATACTGTCAGCTGCCAGAGTTTTCAGACATAAAACACAGACAGGTCTCCCTTCATGTCCCACCACAGTCACTGTGAACCCAAGAGCAAGATATGTGTCTGCATATTTTGTTGACTTGGGTGCTGGCCATTGATCAGTGTTACCTTCGCCTGACTTTTTTGTCTTGTTTGTATCTGAAGTCTTGTCTGTTTTTCTGTTTTGCCCCTGTAATATATTTCTTCATTTTGCAAACCTAAACTCTCTCTGTTTGAATGTGACATCACCATGAAAGTGCATTTTGTTTTTGTTGAGTCAACCCAAAATGAGTCTGGTTGTCTGAAATCAAAACATTAGTTCTGCATGCTGCATTTTCCAAAAATAAAACAGACAAACAAACAGGACTGGCCACACTGCCCCAGCATTTCTTCAAAGTTTTTGTGAAGAGGAACTTTCAGTTTTTGTTGATTCTAGTGCCTCCTTTGGACAAAAGTGGTAATGACACAAGCGCCTACTCTCATAAAGATCTTTGCTAGCGCGTGCAAGGCAGGCAGAACTCAAAATAACACCAACAACGCGTGCATTTGTTTTTGAAGCGAGTACAAGAGAGAATGCAGGATGGATTGCAATGAGGAAATATATTTATATGTGACTGAGAAATAAGTTTTAAGCCAGTCGTATGGCAGTAATGTCACCTGATTTTCTGTAGGCTAACGTTATGCAGCCATTTACATTAATGTTACATGCTACAGTGCAAACTAACAGTCGTATGCAAAGAATATAATTACGTTGTTGTCATTGAACAGAACAACAAAATTTAAAAAAAGAAATCGTTTTGTCCAAGTTTGCAGGGATTCGGACCTGATCACAGGCATTAATAGCAACTAGATAAAAATAGCCGTCTTTCCGCTGAGGGTCTCATTTGCTGTTACAGGAAATTTAGAATCATCAGAGGAATCATGAGACTGTTTCATAAATACTTAAAAGTTCCTCGCAGTCACTTCTAACATCATTTTATTTAAACTAACCCTACAGGCACAATAATCATGGCCTTGAACTGCTGTTTACTGCACAAATGTCCCCTCTATTTCTGCAGCATGCACAACCTTGACATTACCTTTGTGGCAAAAGAACACTGTGCTCTGTGATGTAGACTAGAAGCACAACATTTTCCTGTTGTGTTTTGGAGCTGCCTGTGGATCAGGCAGCTGCTTTTCCTCTGAATCGGTTTCTAGCACTTGACCCACGGCCCTGCCCAAAGCAGCACGAGCGGAGGCATAAAGAGGAGAGTATAAAAATAATCCTGACGCAAAATCAAAGCTGAGCCCGAGTGCAGAAATAACATCTTGTGGCTCATCACCCCATGAACCTTCATCTACATCCTATCAAACAGGAAAGCACTTGAAAGTCTTTTTTTCAGTTTCACATGACTTTGCCAAAACATTAAATGGTTTTAATTGCTTTACCTCTCTACATTTTCCTAGCACTGCAGCTAGAGGGCAAGCTAGCACAGAAAACTATTTTACTGGATGTCTCAGAGGGATGAGGGTTAAACTGGTCTACTTTCATTGGTGCAGAAAGCCTGTAGGTTAACATATCATCTTCATGTGATATAAATGAAGGATGTTCAGCATGCTTGCAGAGGGATAATGCACTGTACATCCCTCTTTGATGTATTGCCTCTATGCAAGAAGGGGGAGAACATGATGACTTTTTCCTCTATTTTTAAATGATGAGAGGTGCGCCCTACAGATTGTTTGACAAGTCATCCCAACATCTTAGCACCGAGGCTTACATTCAGAGTCATGCACTTACATGCAAAGCCCCAGCAAGAATGAGCAACATATAAAACATGACATCTTAAAAGTTTAACATGAAAGTACTGGCACAGCACTGGATGTTTCTGTTGGTCTTTGACACACTATCCGGTTTGGGTGCTTCTGGCACGCATCGGCTGACTGCAGCACCCATGGGACTTTGCCTAGCCCCTGGCATTGTCATTCTTCATTGATCAGAGGGGAGAGGCTAACAAGGTCTCCAGGCTACATGCTACTCTCTGCCTGCTGTTTAAAACCTGCTCCCACTGCTCAGTCTGAACAGGCTTTCAGTGCTTTCTCCCAACAACAGATTGTCTTGTTCAGGACCTAGATTTCCTAATGCCTCTGTCACACTACATGGCTTTTAAAGTCGCCAGATCACGGAACTGTTCACACTACACAGCTTCTGTCTTGTAATCAGGAATCTTGAAGTCGATGTGGTTTGCAGGCAACAAGACTGATCAGTGGGGTCTCACATTATCAGATCTTCCACCTGAATGAGTCTTTCTGGTCTCCAAGCTGCATTTTGCCACAGCAGAAATGAAGCGGTCCAGGTTGTTTGTGCATTAATTTGCACCACAGAAACAAATCAGTTAAAGGGGATATGGTTATATATATGGGGATACTTAGCAAAGATGACAAGGCTTCAAATAATGAAACTACATTAAAATGGTCACTCTGTACAAATAGATGCATGAAAAAATGGGTTTAGAGAGAGACTGTGGATTTAGGCAGAGTTTCAGCTCTCAATGGCTGTAGTTTGTTGCATGTCTCCCTGACCTGTCCCCGACATGTTTAGCATGCTTGATGTCTTGCGGGCTAATTCTTATTCTGTTTTAGTCTCATTCTGTGGGCGTCTGCAAGGTTTCGGTGAACTCTCAGTGAGCTCTGAGATTGCGTCTTTGAACAGTTCACACACAGCGAGTGTCACTCTTGGGAGCGAGGGTCTAAGGACTAAAACATTGTAGCTAAAGTAATGTTTGTTGCGAGCAAGCACAGTGTGCACAGTTCTCTCTTCTTTTAAGCATAGATGTATTCTCCTATGCACCTTTCTACGCAATACTGAATGAGTGCATGAGCCTTCACCGTGAATGTCTGTCTAGTTAAAGAGTAACTTAACCCCTAAACTACTTTTTTCACCTTAAAAATGAGGCCAAGAAGTATTTAGTCTTGTTTTTGGTTTGTTCAGGTCTTAATTTTGACATTTTAGTGCAAATTAACTGACTTTTCCATATTCTGTTGTAAATGTTTGCAGTTATTGCCATGTACTGGTTGAAACTCTGCTATTGCAAGGCAATTTTTTGATGCGTTTTAATTGGTTGATAAGGTGAAACGTGACGTCACCAGTGCCAAGACACTATCTCAAGGCCGAGACCAGTTGCCAGGCAACCAGAGGATACTAGATGCATTTTTTTGAATTTCAGGAATGGAACACACCAGCCAGAACTCTGGGGGTCCAGTTGCACCTTCAAATGACCGATATCAGTGGTGCATTGAGCCTTCTTTGACTGATGTTGGTGGGCTATACCCAAAAAACAGACAAAAGATGTTCTCAAAACCGCATACTATTCTAGTACGAAAAAAAAAATAGTATGTAGTAAGCTGTAAGTAAACATAAGCAAAATGGTTCCTGAAAGCAACATAGGCTGCCTGCAGACAGAACCTGCAGCTGCAGTAGCATGTAGGTGTTGGGGACAGCTCTGCTAAATCGAAGGCTGCAGACAGGCAGAGCAGTCGTCGGACATCAGAGGGAAAATCGGTGAACATTTTCTCCTTAAAATATGACCCGGTTTTACTACAAGTTTCGTTTTTCGAATGCACGGGTCATGGTCAAAGTTACATAGTGTTGTTTTAAATTAAAACAGCCGAGAACAGTGAAAAGTCTATAACCTATTAACAGAACACGTTCATGCAGTAAATATGTGAAATGCATACTAACCATTTTTATAAAATGAAATGGTTAGGTTTAGGCACAAAGACTACTTGGTTAGGGCTATGGAAAGACATGTGAAGTGGTTTGTGATAATATGTTGTCTGAGTCTTCAGCTGGAACCGTCTCAAATCTGCCGACCTCTTAAAATGCACCTCAAAGTCAACTGGCAGTTAGTTGAATGCATGTTATTTGTCTGTTGAAAGAGTGTTGTTTAATATTAACTGACACACTGTTGGCATGCTACTAAATATTTAATGATAACCTGTAGGGTTAAATAAGGGACTACCACATTAAAGTGTTATTTTCCTATGTACTGCAGTGTGAACAAATGGAATACTTGTTGTTCTTAAGTATTCAGTATGTAGTACATCCAGTATGCAGTATGCAGTATGTAGTAAGCGGTTTTTGAAAACAGTCATAGTAAAAAGATGGGTATG
>JAQLOL010000010.1:8217822-8228790 GCA_029783665.1 Naso thynnoides
AAAGAAACTGTTACTTTGAAAGCAGTCATCAGCTTAACTACACGAGTATAAAAGTATTAACTGAAAAATATCCTGAGTAGCAAAAACTTAAGAAATAATGAAGAAACACCTGCACATGACAGTATTTTTTCCCAAGTCCTTTATTTGATGTAGATATGACTGCAGTTATTAAACCATGGATAGTCTTCCTCAGATAAGAAGTAAACTTGTACCTTTTTTTGATGAAGCCATCTCCTGAATCTATAAACTTACACATATGCAGGACATGTTCCCAGTCTGTATCTCTCAAGTTTCATCCCAATACAAGACTATTACATTCATATTATGCCTACCAAAAAATGGAGACTTTTTAAGAATCGTAGTCTTTGCTTGTTTGTCTTGTTTGGAAAAACAATCAGTAAATCATACTTGAATTAAAAGCCATTAGTTTGAAAAAGTCAAAATGTAAAAGTGTCCTTAAACTTTTATGATTAAGATTTCTTAAAATCCTGCTTTCCACCATAGACGGCCACAGCACAGGCGTGAGCCCCCACATCCAGGTCTTTCCAATCACATGTAGACAAAAAGATTAGAAAAGTGGCCAAATCAGTCGCTTATCTTTCTGAAAATGTCTCATATCAGATGAGTCATTTAGGCCGCGAAACATCCCAGCATTATCTCCTCATTATAATTAGGAGATAATGCTGTGATGTTTCATGAATTACCAATTGAAACACACATTTCTTCACTTTTAGCTGAGGAAGATCATCTGTGTTTCAAACATTAAATAAGCCATATTCAATTTTTTAAAAAGGAAATTCCTTTTTTCATGCATTAATTGGTCGCCTTTTCTCTCCTCAGCAGGTTCCAGCATGATTGTAAATAGCTAAATGCACATTGCTTGCACTCTGTTGGCTTGAATATTTACATTATGGCAAGAAGCAGAAGCGGTGGTTTTGAACCATGTGTATATATACATTAGCTCTTTAAACTCATTTGCATTAACATATCAGACACACTTCGTGCTCTCTGTCAGTTCAGTCTCTGCACGGTTCTCTGATATTCTCCTGACTTCACAACCCCAGGCCGCGGCACTGTGCACTGTTAATTCATCTGTAAATATTGGCTGCTAGCGCTGTTTGAAAAGTTGGTTGCTCCACTGGAACACGCCTCGGTTCAAACGGATGATGGACGTTGCCCTCATGCACAAGCTGTAAAAAGTGCTGCTGTGCGCCCTAGCCTGTTTGAACATCTACGTACATCACAGGATGGAAAGACAAAGAGTTAGACAAGATAAATGCATGTGTGGTGTGAGAACGAGAGTGAGAGATAGTTTTCTAATATTAAGAAATATAGCAACTTTTTGCTAAACAGATATTTAAGGCTTCAATGAAAAATGTACAGTCGGTTTTGCCTACTCCCTGTTAAAGCACCATCCACTTCCCTACAGCTCGTACCACAATTGCACTTCAGAATATCGTCTTATACAGTAATGAGACAAGATAAAACATAAGTTACTTCAAAACCAAAACTTGTGCTGTAGATGCCTATGGCTGGCTGCTAATTGCTGTTCAACAGATACGCCAACATTTTTCTTCTTTTCGTTATTTGCCTCACTTCTGAGTTCAAGACAAGAAGATAGATAAGCCTACCATTCTTTTGACTGTGCATGCAGTAACAAGGAAGAGACGGGCAGAGCTCGCTCACTGCTAACTAGCTTAGCTCAAACACTGGTAGTCAGTGGGTAGCGCTAGCCTGCCTCTGCCTAAAGCCGTCAGATAAACTTTCCAACAACTCTAAACGGTTCTGTGTGCTTGCTGTAAATGTTTATTTATGACATTATATTATGTAATATAATTTTAGATTCAGATTACCACGTTATGTAATTATACAATAAAATTTATAACGAAAATAAAACTGTGTGTGCCAGTAAACAGCTGAAAAAGAGAGCTGGAAGAAGCTTGTTATTTACATCAATATGTGCCCCATTCATCATTCTAATTTTAATAGTCACTTAGTGTGCTTCTCCATTAGGTCCAGATGGCCAGGGACATTTTTTCCCAAATTATTTTGGGTAGATGTAAAAAAGTTTCAACAACTGCAGGATTTACTAAAGCTGGAAAAGCATCATTTGTTGTGATACAATCTCTTTGTGTACTGTACTCTTCGCCATGGGGGCACCAAGTCTGGCTCAGTACAGCAGAGGTACTTGTTTTCTGTCGGCATAGGTTTGCAAGCCCGACACCTTAACTACCAATCCATGTTGGTTCTGAGTTTCTGCTCAGCTCCAGACTGTTCGACTGCCTCTTTTTCTCCTCTTGCTCAGCTTCCAAAACATGTGGGTCCTCCCCCGTATATTCTGGTTCAAAAGGCTGGGGATCTTGGTTAGTCCAGAAGAATTCATTCTTCTCTCTTCTCTGAAAAAGTCCGCCATGATCATTAGTAACAATCATTTCTCTACTTGCAAACAGACATTTTCTTTTGTTGACCTACTTACAAGCACATCTGCAGCGGTTTGCGCTCAATCCTGCTGTAAGCTTTTGCTATCGATTTGATGCTAAAATTCTATTAAGTGCAAATCTGAGTCTAAAAATGTATAATGTAACATAACGTGGTAAATAAACAAGTTACAGCAAGCACACAGGACCTTTTAGAGTTGTTGAAAAGTTTATCTGATGACTGTAGGCGGAGGCAGGCTAGCACTTCCCACTGACTACCAGTGTTTGAGCTAAGCTAATTAGCGGCAGGCAGGCTCTGACCGTCTCTTCCTTGTTACAGCACACTCAGTTGAAAGAATGGTGTCTATTTGCTTGTAATGAACTCAGGAGTGAGGCAGGTAACAAAAAGACAAAAAAAAATGTTGGCATATCCTTTTAACACCTTGCATCAAATATAATCCCACTTTTAGTCAACCTGTCAGTTTCCTGCTGTCCTGGTCTCAGTAAAGTGATCTCCGCTATAGTGAAGTGACCATTGGCAGGGGAACATTGTCATCATGAGTTTTAGCGAAGTTACACACAGAGCATAGCTCATTAGATAGTCCCCACACCATCAAATCCAGTGTGGTGAACCTAGCCCTCTTACCTGCAACCTGCATAGCAATCACCCCTCCCTCTGACCTACTCGACTGACCCCGCCGCTTGCCCTCTCTGTGCCTGCTTCCTCATTAGTGGCTGGCTCTCAATGAGGAAAATCCATTAGTAATCCTCCTAGCATGAATCTGGATTTTTCCACTTTTTATTTTTATTCACTTAATCACTCTCTGCTTTCTCTCCAGTTTGCATGCACACAAACACAAGCACAAGGCACACTTTTCATGCTGACATGTTTTAATTTCTGCTGTCACTATTCTTACTCCTGGCATTCTGTTTGTCTCCTTCTGCGGCTTAATGCCATTATTCTCTCTCTTCCTCCACATGTCTGTGAAATATCCAGAGAGCACACATACACGCTGCCTCCCACGCACTCCTCCTCTGGCATACGGTGCATCAGAGCTGGGTGAAATCGTGGTCAGAGGATGTCTCTGCCGCTTGGATCTAAATTGGCCAGTCCTGAACTCTGAGCTTCAGAGGATGGCCTGTGGTAACAAGCTGGAAGAGGTGAAGCCCCAACAATACGCCGTGCCAATCATTCATTAAGTTTGTGGGAGAAGTTTGCTGTTTACAGGATGAGGAGGAGGATTGTATAATCAGGCGAGCCTTGAATATTCAAATGTAACTGCTCATACACATGCCTCACGTTCATATTTATGTCATCAATCTACAAAACAAGTGGAATGATATCAGAGTACACAGATGGCTGAGAGGCACGACATGGGAAAGCCGTGTAATAAATTAGAACATTTTCAGTACGAGAAAAGCGAACTGACCCAAAAAACAGAAAGCACTAAAAATACAGATAAAATGAAAATCTGCAGCCTGAAGTCACCACATGCATTCGGAAACATGTAACAAAGAAATGCTGCCAACTCAGATGAATGAAACCAGATGGAGTAATCATACAATTAATCTATTTTGTTACCTGCATCACCCCAAAGCTACGTGATACAAACCAGACTAAATTATACCAATTAGGTTGCTGTGATAGATCTAGATGCTCTTTATCTTCCTTCCCTAATTAGTTATTTTTGTACTGCAATTTTTCCTAATTGAAAACGTCAGGAAAATGCATTTAGCACAAACAATGCGTAGCTAATTGTGGTGTGAAACAATAGCAGGGGTGAGAAATGAATTAGCTGGGATGACATGCACAGTACGTGCGAGCATCGCACGTACTGTGTGTGGGCATGGTGGTCTGTTCTCCCATGCAGTTGAGTCCGGAGTGGTTTGCTGGAACTGACTGCCTCTGCTTTTAAAGGACCTTGTAGGTAATTTTGCACTTTGAGGCCATTAATTAAGTTTGTCTATACTTTACATTACTGCTGACCACTTCCTAAAGCATGTCATAGATTTTTAAATTGATTTCAAACCCATCAGGCAGCCACTGCTTTCCAGACTGTATTTTTGAGTACATTATTTGACCAAAGTGGCTCAGTCTCCCCCAATGCCTTCCATAAATAGTGACAGAAAACTAATGAGAGATTTTTCCTTCACTCGTATAGTTTATGTTTTGTTAAAGCAAAACTAGACAAGCTTAATTTTGTTATTATGATGTCTAACCTAATTAAACAGTGTAATAGAAAAATGACAAAAAATGGTTGAAAAATGACACCATTTGCTGCTAAAGTGGTCTCCAATAAACCCTGTTTTTACCACGATATTTTCTTTGCCACCGGGATGAGAGTTGTGCAGAAAAATTAAAAATCAGTGACGCTCTCTGTACTCTCTGTCCTGATTCGCTAGTCTGCCCTGTGCCTCGTAGCGACAGGTGACATCAGTACAAGCTAATTAGTTCACTGTGCTCTGACTCGCCTCTGCCACCAACAGAGTGTCTGCAAGCCACAGCGTCAGTCGTCTTGAGCTTGAGCTGAGACAGACCAGTTTACTCCGCTACAACTTTCCCTGAGACTGTTTTGTCTCAGTTCAAACTGGACTTACAAGAGAGAGCGACAAAATAAGAAATAAAGTGTGAGTCGGCGCAAACAGCTGCAGCAGATTTGCTTCCCAATAAGTCTCATGCTACAGCTAACGTTAGCTTGCTAGCATGTTTCTAGAAGTTATCCACCGCAAGCTTCAATTTGGACAATTAAATCGACTTGGGGCTGTCATCTTTGCTTGAAGAGACCAGCGTTGACTGTCAGTTTTTTTTCATTTACTTTGGCTCAGTTCTCAAATGAGAGAGTCATTTTTCAAAACATTGAGCTCAAATATCTGAGCAATTAGTTTGTCATTCACAGCACATTAGAATTTCTTATTAATTCGAGCAAACTGCATTGTTTTGGGACGCATGTGCAGAGTAGTATATACAATTTCCTACAAAATCTGCACAAAATTCACTGATCAAAACTGATTTGTTAATTCTTAGTGAAGGGAGGTGTAGGGGGATTGGGATGAAAAGAGGATTTCTGGGGACAGCTCTTGCCATGGACAGGTCAGGGACATTTATTCACGTAACTTTACTTTGACCAATTGGAAAAACAGTTAGCTAACTGCTATTAGCAAGCACCACTGTGGCTAGCAAGTGCTGCAGCTCCTATGTTGATTGAAAATGACACTGGTGGGACATGTAAATCATTCATTTATTCATTCGTTATCATAACCACTTATCCTTTCGCAGGGTCGCAGGGGGACTGGAGTCAATCCCACCTAACACTGGGAGAGGGCGGGGTACACCCTGAACAAGTCGCCAGTTCATTGCAGGGCTGACATATAGAAACAAAAAAACCATTCACGCATATGGACAATTTAGAGTCACCAATTAACCTAGCCTGTGTGTCTTTGGACTGTGGGAGGAGGCCAGAGTAACTGGAGAGAACCCATGTATACACACGGCAAACTCTACACAGAAAGGTCCTACCCAAGCTGGGTATCGAACTCAAGACCCTCTGGATGTTGGATGAGCGGACCTAGATTTGAGCCCAGGACCTCCTTACTGCGAGGCAACAGTGCTGACTACAGAGCCACCATGCTGCCACTTGTAGATCACGTGAAACATAATGGACAAAGACAAACAAGAAATCAGCCAGCGAGTAAATAATATCAGTCAGAACTGAAACAAATTAGAGCTGCAGTCTGAATATCAGTCCAGTGCTGGGTCGTCTCCAGTGTCCAATTCAGATGGTTTGTACAAGAAAATGTCAATATTATAATGAAAAATGAGTCTGAGGATATAATAAAATGAGTGAGAAGATATTACAACCATATCTGCACAGTGTTTTTTCCTCATACTTACAAAGGCCAGATAAGGCTGCATGGAGGTTCATTCCAGCTGTCACTTCAGCTGTGCATCCACTATGCCTCGACCTAACCTTGTCATTCCCCCCACTGCGCCCACCACAGTTGGCCCCTCTCTCGTTTTACACTCTCAGGGGTTAAATGCACATAGCCTTTATTCAATCTAGCTCTTGATCATGCAGATAATGACTTTGGGGAGCTGGTTAGGCCGAGGGACACGAGGAGGCTCTGCACACATGACAACCAGCAGACGGGATAAAGAGACCACTGGCCTTGCCAAGATGACAAGCTGAAGGCGTTGATATTCAGCATGCAGCCTCTTACCATGCAAAGTGTAACCAGATCCAATTCAGAGTGTGTAGGCAATAAAGACTGCACATGTAAAGATTTACAGTGAAGCAGGGGTGTTTTTTTTTAACAATACACGCAGAGGCTGCAGGGAGAAGATTTTTGCTGAACTCTAATTGTGTCATGTGTAATATCCACAAAATGCACCCGCAGGCAAGGTCAGCCCTTTTAATGTCATAAAAAACAGATATTCAGTAATACTGTAAAGTACAGCAGTGCTGCCGCAGTCCCAGAACTTCAAACTGTACTTGTGTACAGTAGATTTACATAAATAGTAATGGAGGTCATCTCCTATAAAGTTACAACCAGGCAGAATTGTTCTGACACACACTTGTGTTAACTCCAAAACGTCAGAGCAAATTTACTCGTACTCTCTCTTTCTCTCTCTCCCTCTCTTTATTTCATGCCTGCTTTTTTTTCCTTTTTTTTTCCAGTGCTCTCTTTCTTGCTGGCACAGGAAATTTAGCAGGATGCCCGTTCTCTAGAGACAACACAGTTTCCTTCTTCTGGCACTTGAGTCCCCCGTTCAACATCTCTCACTCTAAATTATAGCTAGGTTATGTGAGACCTCACTCTGTTTCCCAGTTGTAATCATGGAGGGAGAGAAGTGGCTAAACGTACGCATATGGGGAGAAAAGGCTGTTGAGTAGGGTGCCACACATGCAAATTTAGTCCTCACTTCTATTGAGCCTAAAGCTCTTTTGAGTCCAATCTCTTTTCTTTACTCTAACTCTAAAATTAAGGAGAGAACCATTGAAAAGAACTTGGATATAAATGAAAGCTATAATCTAATTTGTGTATGCTATTTTCATGTAACCAAACCACTCAGCATTGTAGATTTAACTACCATGTTTACATCCACCTTTATCTTTTTATTCTCATATTTAAATAAAACCGTTAGCATTATTGTTTTTCTTATTGTCAGCAATTCACCCTCCTACTAATTATTGTCTACTCGATTCCTCTGTGCCATTGAGCGCCATTGTTGTCCAAAATCTATTAAAAAACACCAGTGAGTCACACTCTGTTGCACTGGTTGACATATTCCTTCATTATGATGAACACAGGCACTCTAGTTTATTTTGAATCAATACCCAAAACGCTCTCTTCCTGCTGTAAATACTAGAGCACCAAATGTGTGTTAATCCGCAGCTGAAAATAGTCTCAAGTCTTGGCACAAACGTACAAATCCTGCATGTACTTGTGTATTAGGGAAGTTGTCTTAAAACTATAGTGTTCAGCTGTTAAATAGATTATGTAGCCATTCTTTTAAAGCGATAGAGACAGTGTACTTTTAGTGTTGTCTGTTTTCAGAGGGGTAGTGGGAGTTGAAACAAATGGGCTATGGACTATGTGCTACCAGGGTAAGTGAAAGTGTGTTCAGATAGAAAGTGATGCGACGAACGCCACAAGATTACATACAAAGTCCAAATAAAATGACGCAATGTCACTTTGGGCGACACGAATTTCACAATACGTGTGTTGCAAATGCTGCAATGTGGCATCCACCGCCTCCATCACCTTCAACGCCTCATCCTTGTAAGTTGAAAATATTTAACTTTTTGGGCGACATCGCTGTTCTGCGGCAGCAAGTCAGTTTTGAGGTTCTCCCAACGTCAGTGACATCCCGACGGCACGAACGTTGCTGGAATTTGTCGAACGGACAAAGTCAAGCAGCTTTTGCTGTGTGTAAGTACCATAGAGCTCCTACAACACAACTTTTTACACCACAGGATTATTTTATGAACACAGACACGGCATCGTTAAGTTTTCCAACGTTTCTGGGACTTCTACAACTGATGCTGCAGACAGGATGATTAAATCGGCTGTAGTTAATGATAGAAAATGGCAAGCCCCCCTCCCAGAGCTGTGTGACACAATTTAACAGGCTCCAGATGATTTTATTAACCAGACAGAATGTTGTTAAGTTTTTTTAATCCGTGTAGGACCTCCTTAACTGATGAAGTTCAAAAACGATGATTAAATCGGCTGTAATTAATGACAGTAAGTGGCCTGTCCCCACTTCCTCTAAGTGAGCTAATATAAGCAAACTGTGTACATCCTACAAATGACACAATTAAAGCAATGATACAAAATATGGTCCAATTATGATCAAGCGACAATACTGGCATTCCTTGTGATAACACTGTGTTCATCACTTTTGGTTTGAGCACAACTTCAGTCAAAAAGTACAGACAGACAGATATACACATTATGGTTTGGGGCCTTTTTAACGGTAAGAAAACCACAGAATAATCTTGGAGGAAGCAGGTCATGAGATAAAGTGATTCATTATCATCATCATCATCTCTTTAGACTGACATGTACCCGAGGGACCTCTTCCTGCACTTAATCCAAGACACAAGATGTGGTCACGCATGGTTGACATAGATCCGCCATGCTCCGCATGGGCCTGGAAAGCACAGTGACTTGTTCCCTGGGAGAGGCCCAGTTTGCTGTGCAGATGGCCACAGCTGTGGCACATTGGCATACGCTCTGTTCCGCTCTGAGTGACCCTCCCCTGTGCCGGCCTGGGTAAACGCTGCAGCTGTGGTGAACCTCTGCCACACACTCAGACTCAGTCCCTCTCACTCTCTGATGCTCTTTTCCTCTCATACACATAAGTAAACAAGCCTCTGAGTCTCTGGAGATGTATATCTTCATCTGTGAATTCAGAGAAAAACAAACTGCCATCAGAAAGCAACATATGGCCCGCTTCTAACGGAACACATCTCTTGGGCTCCAATGGATATAGTAACACAAAGGGCCCAGTGGGTTGAATGTTTTGCACCGCTGTTTGAGCTTTGGGTGGAATTATTTGTAGAATAAAACAAGTGAGACTTTGTTTTCATAATCAGTTTTTAGTATTTCTTCTAAGGCCAACTTTGCCAACTTTAAATCCAAAGAGGATGAATTCAGCAGCATTGAGAATCACAAAACTCCTTTATTTATGCTTGTATGTCGGTGAAGAACAAACTTTTTTTACAAGCACAACCTTGAAGGACTGAACATTCCTCTTGTGTGGGAAGGGGAGGAGATAGAATTGACCTTCAGGAAAACAAAAACACTTGACACTGAGGGGCAATGTTAGACAGTGATAAACAACAACATAAATATCAAAATAACTGCAGACTGGCACAAAACTTGGTGGCAAAATGAAATGAAAGCAGGAGGAATTATGAAAAGGGTTTGGGCAATAAATAACAGTAAGCATGGCAACGCACAAAAAACAAAACAGCAGGACACTAAAATCATGAAAACCTGAAAAAAGTAAGCCTAGAAAAACATTACCCAAGGCATGAGCCAATATTAAGATTGAGAGTTGCAGTATGCTCAATAAAATGTGCAAATGAAGGCACAGCGAGACATATAAATTCAAAGTAAATATATTAAACTATTTTTCCTTCTGTTCACAAACACTACCACGTACATCCTCTCAGCTGACCCAACATGTTGGATACTGATGCTGCCGAACTCCTTGTGCACCTGATCTGCTCCACATTTACAAAGAGGCAAATCGAATTTCTGACTTTTGTTGAGCTTTACAAACAGGAGAAAATTGTGTCATGACAGAGCGCGAGAGGTGACGTGACGAGCAGATTGGTGTCTTGTAAGGTACATGCTGGAAAACTCACATTACTTGTTCTGGCAGCCTGAAACAGTGTGTCCTGACGTGATTGTCGCTGAAAGAACTGGAAACTAAATGTCCTAGCTGAGATTATTTCGTTAATATGATAGAATATTTGTCCAAAAGCGTTTGGACACTAGAAAAAAGATGCAGACAACAAAAAAATGTCAGCTTTCTATACAACAATTTGTAAACTGGCCTCAGGGATTTAGTACGTTTTAGCCACTGCAGCATTGATGAAGTAACAGTTAATGGTCGTCCAAATTATTCCAAAGGTGCCGGAGCGGGTTGAGGTCAGGGCTGTGCTTTGGTTAGAGTCATATACCAAATGAAACTATACATTAGTGAGTTGCGTGAATATGTTCAGGGTTACATGAAGGAAGAGTTATGAGAGACAGGTGGACAGATTGTTGCTTTTGGTCTTTGAAAGGTCTTTTAAAAACAACATATATGATCATTTAAAAGAGACATGCCATGTTTAAGAGCATCGAACTCAACAAAGGGAACATTTTTTTTCAGGTGTTGCTTTGCGCACAGGGACGACGTCATGTTCAAACATACCGATGATTTTCAAAGTCTCAGACTGTGGGCCTCCCCCCAAAGAGCTTAAAGGACAATTCCGGGCAAATTCAACCCTGGGGTATTTTTTATGTTACGTTCGGGGTCTAAAAGAATGAATCT
>JAQLOL010000010.1:8234034-8248601 GCA_029783665.1 Naso thynnoides
TTACATGTAACTAGTTACTCTCCAACACTGTGTATTGCCTTTTAACTTCGTGTGAATGCTGAGAAGCATACACTTTCATACTGCCTGTCAGTTCCTTCATTGTACTACAGAAACCGTGAAAACATCAAAATGTTCATCTTTTTAAGAACATTTATTCTTGTATTATTCTCCTTTCTGCCTCTGTGACTCTTTTTTTGTGTAAAAATCAGCTTTTTCAATTGTCGATGGGAAAATCTTTGAATCCTCTTTAAACTCACTTCAGTCTGAACTATCATTAACTCCACATACTTAAAGTAACAGATGAAATTCAAACTTCAAACAAGTGACATGACTTTAAACTACTAATGCTTCATTCAACTTTATATAAACTTTTACAGTTTTTTTTTTATTTATGACAATTTGCACTTTGTTTCATTTGTTGTTTTTATAATGGGTTCTTCGTTAGTTATTGCAAAATTTTTACAGAAATCTTTCAATTAATCAGATTACTGACTCCCACAGAGTAGTTTTCAAGCCCCTCTTGTTTTTTTCCCCACATGTACAATCTTTTTAGGTAAAATACAGTAATATTAAAGCTGTATATTACTGAATTTTTCATCAGGCCACACAGACTGTCATAAACAGTTTAATTTCTTTGACAGTTTTAAAGTTTAGCCTCTAGCTTTTCTACCAACTACTTCAAATCTTATCTTCCCCATTGAATGCAGTTCTAATTTCATTTAAGCCCGTCTTACGTTTCACCTTTAAGTTTTTCATCACCAAAGTGTTTTGTAATTTTGATAAAGATTTTTCCGGCGATGCTCTTTATATTTCTGCATTTTTAGCAATGCATCAGTATTGTAGCTCTCAGCATTCACACAGCTTTTTTAAGGGAAAAGCAACTTTCTAGTGTATTATTTCTCCTTTTTTCTACCTTTTATCGATGCTTCTTCCAGTTTTTTACCTTCTACGTTGCTGCTATGACATAGGAAATTTCCCCACTGTGTGACTAAAAGAAAACTTATTTGACCTCACCTCATCTCATCTTGTTTTCTACAGTCTGCTGTGACCTTAAAGCAGCCAGAGCCTGCTGAGACACTTGAGGAACCACAACAATCTGAAGAACCAAATGTGATGTCTTTTAAACCTCAGTTTGGGGCTGACGGGGAAACTGATGATCAGATGGAGGCCTGCCTTGCCCAACAGACTCTGACCCAGATGCCTGAGCTGGAGTTGCATAGACCACTGGGCCAGAGGGATGACAGGATCGCCATGCTCATCGATACTTCTGTAGAGTTGGCCTATGAAGTGGAGCAGTTGAAAGAACTGCTTTACTATCGAACTGGTCAAACAAAGACAGACAAGCTTCCAGATACGTGCAGCCTCGGTCCAGGTCCAGAAAAACCTGAAGAAACACAAGTTTCAAAAGAAGAAGAACACATCCGATGTCCAGGTTGAGGATATGAACATTGTTGAAGCAGAGTTTATTCCAACATCTGGAGACGAGTTGGCTGTGACATCTGGACCAGAGCTGACTGTAGCCCTCACAACACAGCCTGCTTTGACTCAGGTATGTTAAACTGTTGAATATCTAGCGCTATGGTTTAAACTTTCTCCTTTTTATACAATATATTTTTATTATATATTGTATTGCCTTTTTACTTGGTGTGAATGCTGAGAAGCATATGCTGTTTTTTTTTTTTTACTGCCTTTCAACTCCTTTATACTTTGTGCTACAGAAACCATGCGCATATCAAAATGTTCATCTCTTTGAGGACGTTTATTTTCGTATTATTCTCCTTCCTGCCTTCCCTCTTTTTTTAAGTTCAGCTTTTTTCATATTATTTTCATAATGTGATTCAGTGGGAAAATCTTTTAATCCTCTTCAATTTCACTTCAATTGAACTACCACTACCGTCACATTTAGCTAAAGATGTTATTTAAACTTTAAAAAAGTTACATGACTTTAAAATATTTACGCTCTATTCAACTTTATTTAATCTTTTACAATTTTTGATTTTTGACAGTTTACATTTTATGTTTTATCTGTAGTTTTTCTGTGATTTTTTTTTTAAACAAATACCCTGATCCCCACAATTTTCACTCCTCATACAAATTCTCTCTATATAAAAGTGTAGACAAATTTGTCTTCTCCTAAGGAATTGTCTTATTTTTCAGTAGGACTTTGGTTTTTAAAATTGTAGCCAGAATGTACAAAGACAGCCCTTTATCACAGCCCCTTTTAAGTTGTCCAATTTCTGCCTGTTTTCATCTGTAAAAATCATCAAATTTAAAAATGTTCAGCTTTTTACGAGAATGTATGCCTCTACATTTTATACTAATTTTAAACTATCTGCATTTTTAAAACTTAAATTCAAACATTTTATTACATCTTATACCTTATAAAATGTTTCTTTAACCTTGATGCTATTTTTCCTTGAGATTCATAATTAAAAAGGGTTCATTTTCCCCCAAATGTGACGTTTTAACTATTTGCAGAGTAAAAGGTGCATTTTAGCTTAATACTGTATGCCAAACGTCTCACACTTATGTGTTTGTTACAACTAAATACCACTTTCTTTCCAAATTCTTACACTTGTAAATTTTTATTGTAGTTTAAGTTCTAGTTCCAAAAACTTACCTTTAAGGGTTCATCTCACCTGAGTACTCATTATGATTTCATCGCTCTTAAAAATTTTATTCACCCACATTAGTGTTTTAGCTCCCTGCAGTGGTAAAAATATATGAGTCCTATTTCTTCATATTAAGCTTTTTACAATTTTACAATTGATTGCAACCATTTTCTACTGTTTATATATTTAAAGTATTTAAAGGTTTAATGCAGCCAGATTTTACTTTCTATCCCAGTACTCATAGTTTAATCCTTCTCCATACTGCATTTAAACTGCCATGAGCTTTGCCAGATGTATGATGACTGTTGTATTTGTACAAAAATTTGCCCTCTGTACGCTGCACGATCAATACTGCCAAAAACAGGCTGAAAATACAAATAATTTTACCATTTCTCTACGTAAGTTAAGTTCCTTATGGCAAAACGTTGACACCATGTGTGATGCTTTTATTTTGAATGGAGATGATTGTTAAAGGGCTGCAGTTGTCACTGTTGTGTGAAGCAAACAGTTGCCGTTTTGTTCAAAGGACAGAGCTGTTGTTACATAGTTTTGTAAATCAGTGTAGTTTTTGGGCCTTTTCTCAGTTTTTTATTTTTCACTGAGGAAAGGCCCACGAAATTGGTGTAATTCCCATCTGACACTGACATATACAGTTCAATTTCAAGCTTTCTCATCTTCCTGCCCACAGCCTGTTGTGATCCTTCAGCAGCAAAAATCTGATGCAGCAGTTGAAAATACCAACCAGATCCAGCAGTTTGTGATTCAGATCCTAGAGCTGGAGCTGTGTACTTTGTTGAGCCAGGAGGATGACAGGACAGCCATGCTCTTTGAGACAGAAAGGGCCACTCTGCAGAAAACCCCCCAAAATTAGGAAAAGACTTTGTGGCTGAAAAAGATAAACAGGACGCGGCAGAGAAGCACCTGACCCAACAAATGGAGGAAACCTCCAGGATGAAGGCTGCATTGACACAAGTGAAAATGGACTTGGAGAATCATGGACGCCAATGGCAAGAGGACAAGTCCCTTCTCCTCGCTAAGCATATGGACGCAATGTCAGACATGAGGGTGTCACTGGCCAAGGCACAGGACGATCTGGAGAAGCACAGGCAGCAGTGGGAGGAGGACAAATCCCGTCTCCTGGTGGAGGATTTGGAGGCAGCCTGTAGGATTTTGGAAGCTCTGGCCCAGACTCATGAAACCCTGGACCATGAGAGACGTCAGTGGCAAAATGAAAAGTCAGGTCTCTTAAAGACAACTGACACCGTCAAAAAGATATGTGAGGACAAGGAGACGGAGAAAGAAAAAGACATAATGGAGAGACTGGTTAAAGTCGAGACAGACATGGAGGAAATTCAGAGGAGAACAGAGAAGAAATCTTTCTCTAAAAGATTCCTCCAGTTCTTCACAGTGACTCCTTCTGCCTCCTGGCCTCCTCTAACAGTAACCTCTACTCTCTTTCTGATTCTTTCATGTTGTGTTTGTTTTGAATGAATGAATAAAATAAATTAATGTATAAAAATATATTTGAAATGGTTAACACCTCTAATATTTAATCCAAACTTTTCTGTCAAGGTCTGAGCTTCAAAATGTTACACATTCATCTTTTTCCATGGGTTGATGTGGTTTTGGTTGTGGGTATCATCAATTTTTATTACACTTGAAACATTTTTTTTAACTAATAACAAACACATGTCTGCACATTAGAGTTAGATCATTTGGAATTACACATTACAGGTTTATGTTTTACTCAAACAGGGTGTTCAGTTTATGGTACAACATATAGACAGAATAGAAAAAAAAATTATTAAGATTATTAAGAGGCATCATATAAAGGTAATAAGATAATTATAGTTTGAATTACATAAGAAAATTACAACAGGTTTCTTTGTTCTGCCAGCCACTGATTCATGACGCGAAATCCGTCCAGTCTTTGGTTTTGTAGTTTCTTTCTTTTGGATGTAGGTTTTGTGGTGATATGGCATTATTACACAATATGTCTTTGAAAAAGAGCTGATATGTTTTTTTTCCTCAAAAAGAGGTCAATCTAGCTGTTGAAGTGTTTCAAATCATGTGCCACATCAGTACAGTCTGCTTTACAACCATCTGTCATACACCTACTCCCAAAGCATCCCCCAGCCTCATTCTGACCAGCTGCCCTGCTGTATGATGGGCCAGTCTGCGGGGACACAATGGAGGTCGTATCTGGAAGGGACAGTACATCAGCTGGACGCTAATCGGCTGACTCACCTTCACAATGCTCCCCTCTGGGATGGGCCAGAGGACTGGCGAAGGGGAAAGGCGGAGGGAAATCAGACTGTGAGCGATTAGGTTAATGAAAGAGGGAAATGGAGTGAAAGGACAGGAAAAGGTGGCCCTAAGGCAAATAAGTTTAGAGAAGAGCTGAACCAATTGGTCTGACAGCTTTAGAGCACAGAGTTGAGACACTGATTGGCAGAGAAGAAATAAGAGCCAAGATACACTGTCACTGGGTGAGCGAATTACTTTAAATGTCCTATTTTAGAACCACCCATTTCTAGCAACTGCAGGAAGGTCAATGAAAGCAGTGCCATCACACAGAAGTCCTCTTTTCTTTTTTTACAGCTGTCTGGTTTTACTGACTGACTGTAAGGTAACTGAAGCGCTCCAGTAAAGTCTCCTTCAAGGTTCAGCGCGGCAGGTTTTTATGCAATAACACAACTGTCTCAGTCATAACCCTGAAGAGGGACTGAAATAGAGATGTGCATCAAATCAAATGACAGTGAGACACCACAGAGGATGATGATTTATGATTATTATTTATATATTTGATCCTGCAGGATTTAGATCATTTGCTAAAGCACAAGTAGAAATACTTTAGTTGTAAAAATACTTCTTTATTACAGTAGAGGAACAGATGTATTTTTTTTTGTTTTGTTTTTTTAGCCTGCTTTTTAATTAAAAGGGACATGTTCAGAAAAATGTTCTGGTAATTAGTTCCTGTAGCTTGAAACAAGAAATAATAAGACAGGTATGCGACAAAACAGACTTGATTTTTAGGAGACACAAGATCGATTCCACTGAAAACAGGTTGGAATAACCTTACAGCACCGGCCAAGTTATTCACTCACAAATACATAAATTAAAAAACTGTCGGGCTCAGCTGCAAAATGATAAGAAAAGAGGGAGGTTTCATGCACTGCTCAATGTATCATGTTCTAGAAAACATATCTGGATCCTTTGCAAAACTTTAATCTTTAATGCTAAGGTCAGGTCAAAATACCTGAATATTGTACTTATATAAACTACTTAAGAACTTTTCTCCTATGATAATCAGAGAAAGTAATAAATCAACAAATGTGAATAAAATATAACACACAATGAATAAATGTATTTATGTTAATCATAAATTATTAACATAAATGTGTAGAAATATGAAAATGTTCTTGGAGTTTCCAGTTTAAAGTCTCACTCCATGAGCCTGCGGTGTTGTTTACAAGTCCGTTGATACATTTCAGCAACATTTAATCCACCTGTGGCCTGTGTCGATGGTGTAGCTGGTGTGATACTGAATTTTAAGTGAAAAAAGCTTCACACACATTTCGACAGCTTTTAAATAAAATGTCTGGAATAATGAGAAGTGACCGTGATAATTATTGTGATGTGCACATTTGCATGAAGGTGTGAGTTTGGCCGCAGGACATTCTCCTGGTTTGAAATGTGCTGAAAATGTGAACGGTTTTGGTATATCCAGGAAACGCCTCAGTCAGGCGGTGAAGAACAAGATTTATCTGTAACTATGCTGGAGTTGCAGATTTTGGCAAATGATAACAAATGTGGTAAACAACAACAGCAGTCCGGTACACTGAATTCGAACCAAAATCCTCCTGTTTCCCTCCTACCAAAGAAGAAAAAAGTGAAAAGGACCAGGATGGGAAACGATGACACTAATAACTTCTTCACAAGCTTATTTACTGTTGCTGCATCAGTCAAGCTTGAAATTTTGAGCAATTTTTTTGAACAATTGGCTCTTGCTTTCGAGCAGAGTTAGAACGAAGCAGGCTTTTTCTTACCTGACAACCAACAGTTTTGCTGTCTGAACAGAAAACTCTTGCCAGCACAATTTATCAGCGGTAGCTCACTTGCTAATTAAGCTCATGTAGCTTCAGTTTCCCAGTAACTTTTAAATGTTCTGAGCCTTTTGAGACTGAGAATCCTCTGAATGCTTTTGTGCTATAACAGTAAAGCTACATGCCTGTCCAGTTGATGGGACATGAAATTAAAGACGCAACATTGGTTTTGCAGAGCTGAAGAAGGATTTTTATATTCATCGTTAAATTAAAGGCTTGAAGTTATGCATAATTAACAGCATGGCTGTTTCGAGTGACAGCAGCTGCTAGCTGCCCGCTAGGCATCACCATGGATGTATTACAAAAACTGGATACGGTATGCAAAGATGGCCGCCCATTCAAACCAATAGCAATAGCAAACCCAGCGAATATGCCAAAAGAGGTTTTCTGTCTTCGGGGTTTACTTCCTGGTTCAGCAGCCCACTGATCATGTGCAGTTCATCTGTGAGTTTCTGCTTGTCGCATTTTATTCATGGACTTTACATGGTGGTGACGTCACTGACTTCGAAATCGCTTTTCTCAACTTGCGGAAAGTTTTACAAAACAAAACCAACTTGGATCAAGAGAAGAAAGAGGTAAAGGGAATAGATAGATTGAACATTGCTCTGCAAAAACAAGTAACTAGCAGAGAGATTCAGGTGAAAGACAAAGTAAGATAACATCAAAAAAATTGAGTTCGTTAATTAATTTAGGCTATAATAGAGACATAAAAGCAGATAGAATTTTTTTATTTGACAGTAATAACATATTCTGTCTGTTGATTGTTTATGTGAATAAGTAAAGTCAGCCGGACTGCATTAAATCTACCAACTATAGTTGACACAATTCCTCTGCCGTTAATCAAGCGCTCAATCATTTTCCTGTGAGATCGAATCAGCTAGCAGACAGAAATGCATAGGGAAGGTGTGACTTATAAGGTAAAACAATCAAAACACCCATGCTTGCATTATTTCATAACAATTACATTTTTCCGTCACCGTACTGATAGTTTAAACCAAATACACTTGTCTACGGTTGCCTTCAAAAAATACAAAATAACCTGTTTCTTGCGCAGCTTGTGTATTTTTCATGCTGGATAAAAGCTTCACTCGAGGCATAAAAAGGCCAGAAGGCCAGAAAGGACAATCTTGTTTGAATTTAGTGTTGGTGATGGGGTCTATTTGATTGCCAGTCCTGTCACCTCTGCTGAAGCCTTAGAGCATTGTTGAGATTGGGCCTGTCACTGTGCAGGTGTTGGAGAAGCATTTATTTTGGTGATATACTCCTCGCATTGCGCCGTACGTGCCAATTTATCTCAAGGACTGGTCCCTTCAGATTATACTGGGCACCTCAGGACATGCCAGAATTCTGCTGTGAGAACAAACAAAACAAAACGAAGTCTCCATTTTCTTCTCTGTGCAAACGTGTTCAGAGAGACAAACAAACAGATATCTCAGAAACTACAGGAGCCATATTAGCAGATGTGTGTATTGATTTTAAGAGCGTGAGCATGTTTAAGCACCTACAGGAAAAAAACCAAACAAACAAACAAACAAATAAAAAAAAACAACCCTGAAAGCCTCTTTCCACCTCCAAACATCTTCCTTCTCTGCAAGACAAAAAAAGACAACTGAAACAAGCACTACTGACTGAGATAAAGCCCAAAGGATCTCAAACCATCTGGACTGGAAAATGTGTACAAGCTGTAAACAAATAGCCAAGGAAGAAACTTCAGACTCTTTGTGAGTTCGTATCAATGCGGAAAATTCCTCTCACACTGCAGATCTGACCTGACCCTCACACAATAACTAACCCCTCATGACCCGACTCTGCAGCACTTCCAAATACTTTCCCTGTGGTCCAGGAGACGGTAAAATGTCTCCACAATGGCCTTTGATCTGTAAGAAAAACTCAGGTGTTCGCAACCGGAACAAAGTGCGTCGAGGTCGGCCTCAGAGGTGAAAGGTTCTGGCTGATGGGGAGGAGCTGGCGGCTCCAGGTCAGAGATGTTGAGTTTACTTCAGCAGTGGGTCCTGTGGCATTTGTAGAGATGAAGACATAAAGTGAGTCAGATTTTTCTTTGACTCAGAGGGATTGTGAAACTGAAACAGGAAGAGGAAGAAGAAGAGGCCTTGATATTTTCCGACTTTGTCCTTATTTTTCCACTGAGGGGCAGTGGGTAGTAAGTGAGCGAGGCCGCTCTTTTCCCAGCAGCCTCTCAGCGCACCTTCACAAAAGTGTGAAATATAATTGGACACCTGCACCAACGGAGCACCAAAAATAGCACTCCATGTTTACACCAGAGCTCGGAGGAGGAAGAGCGGCGCAGCTCGAGTACCACCATTACCCTTTGTCAGACACAGGCTTTTTCACTGCAGCCGTCTGATTGCCCGGCCCCTTTACAGCGCTGAAATACAAATCCAGCCCAAGTTCCTGAAAGCAAAATGTAATTTCAAGTGCTTTTCGGTGTCTTTGTAAATTCTCAAGCACGCATTAATGTCGACACAAATCTCTCAGACCAGACCACTTGCCCTGAATTTGGTTTAGTGTGGCTCATTCAGGAGGAATTTCCAGTACAATACAAGGATTAATTCCTTTAGAGGAAGAATAGTTTGCTTTTAAGTGAGAAAGCCAGCTATGGTACACTGCCTTTCGCCCACTCGGTTTTTGTAATTTTTTTATTTTTTCACCTCTTGTCCTCCTTCCTCCCTTCTTGGTTTTAAATGATCACTGCTCTCCTCCTTAGTGAACCGTGGTTTTCAATAATCTAGCTTTGTATGAGCGCTGTCAGTGGAAGACGAGCAAGACAAAGACATTGTCAGAGGGAGTGTGTGCTGAATGCAGCAGAACGAGGGCACGTCTGTCCACATGCCCCACTATTTACACTTCTCCTCTGATCAATAGACACTCCAGGCAGCGAAAACCTCGCCGAACCAGACTTCTTCTCCACCTCTTACCCCAGAGACTTGCAGAGGGATCTTAGCACACAATTAAAATTTCACGCTTGACTGCATTCTACAGACTGTCAATATTAGGAAAATGAAGAACAGCACAGCTCGCAGTAAACATAAAGTTAAAGGAGACTAATAACTTTAAAAAGAACTGATAAGAACACAAGAGTAATAGAGAGGTGAAAAATCAGGACAATGTGCAGTCATGCTGCCTGTGAGGTTAATTAAGCTAAATGCTAACATCAGTATGCTGTTTGCACTTGTTATGTTTAAAGCATCATACATGCCGGCCTGACTACATGTCCTTTGTCAACATTGTTGACATAGGTTACATAAACCCCACCCATTTTTCCCCAAATATTTTTTTTTTCTATGAGATATCGTGTTGGTTTACATTTTGTCTATATACAACGTTAGTTAAAAGGGATGTGTGTGTCAAAATCCTTCTTCACGCTAATACGTGAGCTAGGAAGGCAGCACTTTTAAGGAACTGTTTTTCCAGACGTTGTAACTTTCGTCTCCAACGTTCCCCTCTTTCTCTCTCTCTCTCAGTGATTTTTGACTAAATCAACACAGACGTTCTCTTTAGAAGGGAGAATTTCCTATACATAACAACTTTCACGCGTCCTGTAGTGTGTCTGTACCCCGTTTCAACATGAAGTCTGAGATTTACTAAAGCACACGGTCGAATTTGAACATTTGTAGAAGATAGAGCCAATGTCTGCTAATGGTGAAAAGTCAAAAATAGACTTGTGTGATTCTTTAACATGTTCAAGTTCAAGTTTTGCTAAAACAAAAAACAGTTCACAAAAATAAATGAATAAATAAAAAAATAAAATTTAAAGAAAGGGCCATGAGTGCAGTCAACTTCCTGTTTTCTTTTGTTCATGTCAGGTATGCATGACAAACACTTTGTTGTTCTGCATTTTAAATCTTAAGTGTTAATACTGCATGTCAGTCACTGCCTTCACATGAATGTTAATGTCCCAGCCTCATGTAAAAAGGCCTGGTGCTCTCTGTAGTTGGGATAACCTGAGGCCCAGGTCACCATTTGATGAAACACCTGACGTTACAAATATGTTAAAATGAAAATACGTATCCTGGTATTTTCCCACTGGACAAAAAGCAAAGTTTAGTTAATAGTGGTTGTTACATTTTGCCTTTACTTTTTATAAAAACCTAAAAGTTTAACCAATTACATCATCAGAAGAAAAGTCAGATGGTTGGATCGTTTGCAGAATTCAATGAATTTCTGTATATCATGTTTTTTGTTAGATCATCAAGCAGGTTTTTAAATGTTTGACAGGATAAGAACAAATATTTAAACTGCTGGTAGAAAAGTCAGAGAATCATCAAGTCATTAGGATACATAATCTCTGCACCGAAGGTATCTGTACCAAATCAAACAGCAATACAACCAATAACTGACATGACTGAAAACTAAAGACATTAACCTCAGAGTTAATGAGGAAAAGTAGGAGTTTTTATTTCTGCCATATTGTAATTATTATTAGAGCTGATTACATTTTCCAGACACAATGTTAGAAAATGCACAACACAGCTATCCCCTGGGTTTATATATAGAAATGTACAGTATACAGTGTATCAAAGTAACTAGATCTAGAAATAAATATATAACTAAATCTGTGCAGGCTTGTATGTTTTCTGTTTGTAAAATGAAAGACGACAATTTTCATTCTTTTGTGTAACAATGTGTTCCAAGGACAAAAAAAGACCCTGATACCTTGATCCTATTGGCAACATGAATGCACAAAATTTCCTTTTCTAATAGAGCCATGACGCTACCATGTCAATAAATGTAGAACAAAAAAAAAAAAGAAGAAACATGCCTTGAATTCTGGGAGACTCTATCCCTCATTGTTTTTCTTCACCCAGCAGAAGGTTTAGTCCTCTGGGAGAAAAACTGGCACAGGACGGCTGCTTTGTTCTCCACAAGACGTGACAAAACAAAACCGCTGCACTGAACTGAGTCGTGCCTTTCTGACCAAAACAAAACAAACCGAGTGCCATGTCACGCGGCGCGACACAATCCCCAGTTTGGAAGTCAGATTTCAAATCCATCTGACCAGCTTGATAAATATCATCTCACATAAAAAACATGTCACAGAGTTAGCATTCCAGCACAATTCTACAGCAACCGTGACAGAGACAAACAAAATAAAACCAATTGAATTTCCTGAGTTGTCTCAGCCTTTTGTTGGGGGTTAAAAACTAGTCCCCGATGCTGTCAGGAGGATTTTGTTGAGAAATGGAAGAACCACAACCTGTTAGGCGGAACCGAGGATCAGCAGAACTTGTCAAAGACTTAGAAACGGTACATTTTTCTCTGATTTCGAGTCAGCTCACATGGAGATGAAGGCTCAGCCAAACAGTGAAATATGCGAACACAAGAAATGTGTCTTGTTCCTGATAAATGGAGGATTTTCATACATCCCAACATTCTCACAGCTATCTGTCCGTCCCTCTCTGTCCATCCATCCCTCCCTCCCTCCCTCCATCCTTGTCAGTCTGTCTGTCCATCCATCCATCCGTCAGTCCATCTATCTCTCTGTCTGTCCATCCATTCCTCTGTCAGTCTGTCTGTCTGTTCATCCATCTGTCTCTCTGTCTTTATCTCTCTCTGTCTTTGTCTCTGTCCCTCCGTCTGTCTGTCTGTCTTTCTCTCTCTGTCTCTCCATCTGTCTGTCTCCCCCCTCTATCTGTCTGTCTCTCTCTCTCTCTCTCTGTCTCTCTCTCTCTCTCTGTATTTAACTATCTGTCTGTCTCTTTGTCTCTGTCCCTCCGTCTGTCTGTCTGTCTGTCTGTCTGTCTGTCTGTCTTTCTCTCTCTGTCTGTCCATCTGTCCATCTGTCCATCTGTCCATCTGTCTGTCTCCCCCCTTCTATCTGTCTGTCTCTCTCTCTCTCTCTGTATCTATCTATCTGCCTGTCTATCTGTCTGTCTATCTGTCTGTCTGTCTCTTTGTCTGTCTCTCTGTCTGTCTGTCTGTCTGTCCGTCCTGGCAGATGAAACACAGGAGGAGATAATTGCTCAGTCTAACTTGTCGTCTTCGTGCTGAGAGGTTCTCTCCGCCTGTGTCCTGTCCTTCAAAGGACACTTGTGTGACATCAAAACCACAAGTGGTGAGTGCAGATGAAGAGTGGAGATGAAAATTATGGATTGGAGTCTCAGACACTTGTCCGATCTTAACAGGCTTTCTTTTTTACAAGTGGGGAGTTACTTGAAAAAATTCTGTGGGTATGTTTCTCTTAAAAATACTTTCATCTCACTTGAATATGAATACATTTGATTTGGGTGCATTAGTTACTTGTTGAAATACCAAAATTCTTGTTTTCTTTTTTTGAGGGTTAATTGCTGTTTACAGCAGCCTAAATTAAATTAGTTAAATTAACAATGGCGTGATGTGTAACAAGTGTAATGTGATAAAAGTTGCAAGGAATAAATGTTAGCATTGTATATTCTCTGAACCACAGATATGTTGAAGCTTTCTGTTTACTATTATGCTAAAAGATGTCTGTGTTTCAGGTCTGGTGAAGCTGAGGTATAAAAAACACTTTGCTAGAGTTGCTAAATGCCTAATTTTTGTTAACATTACATAGTTTTTAAGGTCTTAGGTTTAAGTGCATAAACCTCTTGGTTATAGAGAATAAAAAATCATGTCCTGGCTTAACGTACCTGGTCTCACTATCAGGAGCACAACTGGTAGTTTACCAATGTCTCCTCATTCAACAGACTTGATTAGGGTTGCTACAAAAACAGCTGGAAAATCTGCAAGGTCTTCTTTAAAACACCTGGGTGTGTTGAGAAACACAGGAAACAAACACAAGAAAAAATCTTTCTTAGCCATGCAAAAACAACCAGGTTTAGTCTCCACACAACTGTTGGTATTACTGATATTTAGTAAAATTATCCTGTGGAAAATGTTTACCTTTACCTGGTCTTGAATCAATCACAGGTCGGCAGCTTGCTTGTCAAGGTGTCACACCACACCGTCACCATCCCCTCAACCTCCCTGTGAGAAAAGTAGCAACGAGCAGTTGTATTAACCTACATGTACTCAGAGCTATGTCAAAGTGAAAAATATTGTTACATCGCTGTTATATGTGAAATGTACAATTGTATGTAAATGTACACTTGATTTGCAAAAACGTTAACTGGAAACATTTTGTGGCCACCAGACTGATAAAAAAAAGTACTTTTAGTGATGAATCTGCAGAGATGTCATAACTCTGCTGTATGCTTATTCCATTGAAATTTTAGCTATTAGCATCTTTTAGCTGATTCTTTGATTTTCTAGCCTGCATTAAAATTGTTTTTGGTTCATAATCGCCAATCTCATCAACATTGTGTCCAGTAGTCTTGTTTAAAGTAGCCAAAAGCCATACTTGAGTAAAAATAAAGACACCTTATTGGAAAATTACTTTTGTAAAAGTGAAGTTGTGTATTAAAAATATAACTGGAGTAAAAGTCTTAAAGTAGCAGCTATTTACTGTACTTAAGTATCAAAAGTCTGATGAATATAGATGTACTTAAGTATAGAAAGTAAAAGTACAAATAAAAAAAAAACGGTCTACTCTTCATGTATATAGCCTCTGGTCTACATAAAGACAAAATATTCCAATCATAAAACAAAATGTAAATAAAGTGATAAAAAACTGTTTTCAGAGAGTTTTCTTAACCCCTATGGGTCTGATGTAAACAACAAAAGTTTAGCTAAAGCTGAATCTGCCACTGGGCGATTGCTGCTACGTCAACACCAAAATGATATAAAATCAAACATAAAACATGATGACAGCAGCACCCAAGTAAAAACACAGTCACTACTTGTACCACAGCTTAAGAGCACCTGTATGCACTCGCACCAAACATGATTAACCAATGATCCAACTTCTTGTAGT
>JAQLOL010000010.1:8248701-8259726 GCA_029783665.1 Naso thynnoides
AACAAACAAGCAAACAAACATGTCACTGGCTTGTAGTCAACCAGATTTCTTCTGGTTTTATTTAGCAACCAGTAAGTAAGATGCTTGTTTGAAATGTAATGGAATAAAAGTATCCGTTTTGTTTGGAAAATGTAAAAAAAAATTACTAAAGTACAGATATTCAAAAAAACTACTTAAGTACAGTAACAAAGTATTTCTACCTCTTTACTACAACTACTATTACTACTTTGTTACATGAAAGCTTATATGGATACATGATAGTGACAAAGCTTCACAGTTGGCGCTGCTCCTGTTTGATTTACACGCACCCTTTCTGTCATTCTTTCTTGAGATTCAGAAAAGAGAAACAGGAAAATGAAACTGACTGAAAAATGTCGACCTATTCTAAGAATGTAATGACTGCGATATTTATTTGTAGCAGTAGTTTTTCAAAAAGTCCGTTTTAATTAACTCTGCGATTTAACGTACAGATAGCTTCAGAAGTCAGCTTTCTTTAGGTCACAGAGCAAATAAAATGACAACACTGCTCTACTCGCTCTACTCTACTCTCCTGTGTTTTGTTTGTCGTCTAGTGAACTTTACACAGTATGGGTGATCTGAAGCACAATAATATCACTTTCATTTCCACGTACCGGCTGTCAGCTGTCATAGCATCACTTGTGTTCGTGCTGACTCGAAGAGTGTAAATTGAAAGTTATTTCCAGGCTCTGTGTCATGTTGTTTGACCTGCTTTTGTTTAAAGGGCGTGTGTCTTCATCGCACTGCGAAATGATTCATCTCTTTGTACCTTCACAGCTTATGATCGGTCGCTCTCAAACTTAAAGTCAAATGAAAGGAAAAGAATCCTCACTCTTTTGTTGAATCAAATTCGAGACCACTTGATGCGACGCTCCTAGCCAGGCATTTGAAGCTGCACTAAATTATGATTCTAGGGCTCATTTTTAATGACGTGACCGCTCAAGAGCAGTGAGATAAAGGAGGGGTGGGGGGGGGGGATCATAGCATTGTGTAATCAGGACGTGGTGATGAGAAAAGGTCATTTGTGCTAATGCAACACTTTTTATTCCATGAGAGGGACGTCAGCGCTGATAGATGATCCAAAGGTCGCCTGTGTCATCACGCCCATTCTGTCCTGCAGGGTGATGCAAAACAGATCTGATGACTGCCCTCTACACTCGGCACTCCATCAGAGCACATGAGAGCGACAGCTCATCTGGTGGGTGGATAAGGGCCTGGGTGGGGCTAGCTCTCTCACATGATGAACAACCTTGCTTGCAACTTTATTCATCATGCTACCACACTGACTGAGACGTGCAGACTGTAGCAGAGCTGAGATGAGGGAGTGCGGCGAGTTTAGGGCTCAGTTATTTCCTTGCTGACGTGCAAGACGTATGGTAGCAGATTTATGCTCTTTTGATCTCGATCAGCAACTTTAACAGTAATGAAACCCCGACACGCTGCTTGGATAAGCACACAATTCATACTGTGCAAATGAATCACCTACTTGATATGCGCAGGAGCAGTAATCATTATCTAGCTAGCTCATAAGCATTATACTCATAGCCCACCAGTAAACAAAGCTTATGAAATCACTTTTTGTCAATTAGCTCTTTGAGAAATGATCCAGAGAAAAATATTGTGAACATGACGGACGTGATGTGGGAAAATAAAGTGTGGCTTTGTCTTTATTCTTATGCCTTACAAATTCCCCGCTAAATCATTTAGTGAGGAAGCTATACATTGAGAGTATGAGACATAAGAGAGAGAGCAATCTGCTAACAACTGCTGAAGAAAGTATTTATTCAGAGAAGCACAGTTAGACGTCTCATTTAAATTGACTCAGAGAATCAACGACATCAAAATGAATATGAGTAGAAGCAGGAACCGAGGTTCTCACCAACTTTGAGAAACTTCCTGTTCTGCAGAAGCAGGTCATGCTGTGCCCATGATGGAACTACATGTAAAACCACCTCAGGAGGTAATCCATCTTATATATAAGAAGGCATTACAATTCGGAAATATATGAGCTGTCATACAGGGTGCAGCTCCTTGCATCCATAATTGAATTAGGCAGAAAATCAGCTAAGATTCATCAGATGTTCACTTCTTCATCTGTTGTTTGATCACCTGGAAGGATCAAACTGAAACAAGGAGGTGGCACACACTGCGAAAGAGCTGTAGAGCCGTCTTGCATAAGCAATACAGAACTCGACTGCAGCACAGCAGAAGAAATAAGCATAGGAGGTGAAGAAAAAGCGTAGCAACAGGGCTGGGCACATGTGGGAAAGGTGACCACTGTGCGGTTTCGGCTGTGTTTGGCATCCCTTTGTATATCCATCTCGTGGCCACAATTCAAACAAGATCTGATGTCTTCCTCCCATGACGTGCGCTCTTATCGCACAACACAGATGTCGGAGCGGATGCCAGCGGGCTTGGGTCTGTGATGACAACTCCTAGTTATGCGTGGTGGCACCCGGTGAGAGTGCCGGCTTCCGAAGGGCAGACGGATAAATTATTCAGCCTGAAGTTTTGCATCGACGTGGCTCAGATGGCAGCACATGAGAGGGATTAATTTATGCAGCATCCATGGGAGGACAAGGCGATGTCTCAAAGCTATGAGATGAGTGAGAGAGGCACTCATATGCAGGTGGAGAGGCAAATTACTGCTCATAATAGAAGAATTGCTAACTGCTAAGTAACTGTCAACTGTGAGGTCTTTGTGTTCGAGTTGCAGGTGATGAAGAAAACAACAAAGCGTTGTTAGTTAGTCTGTACCCACATCGTTAGCTGGATTAATTGTTTTCAGGCTATTGTCAGCAGTGTGGAAAGTTAAATTTTTTTGATAGTGTGGCTTTATTATGTTGGAAAAACATGCAATGAGTGTAAAAGCCAGTAACTTTAAATAAATCACAGTGATGTTTCTCCATAAGTGTCCAGATTGATTTAATTTTTTTTGGATGCATTTAATTCTCAAAGGAAGAGTTTGTTTTTTGCACATTAAGCCTTATAATAAGGCTATTTACAATCATATACGATGTTCCACAGCATTATTACATGAAAGGTGCAGTCTTAAGAACTCAAGCTCTTTGCTGTATACTAAAACAAGACATCACACAATGGCATGTACCCCGGAGACAGCTCTTTCAGCTGATTTAGGAAACAAACAATCAGCTGTTTTTGGCAAACAAACGGTTTTATGCCATTGTTTAACTTTGTGCACTTCCAATGCCCTTGCACCTCCGTTGTGCTCAGGTAGCGGTGAAGTCAGGAACGATCTCCAGTTCTCAAGACTGCGCCGTTTGTCATGATAATGCTGTAGAACATTGTACATGATAGTAAATGTCCTTATTAAAAGGCTTAATGTGCAAAACACCAAACTTCTCCTTTAATCACCTTAGCTGCACAAAAATTAGCTTAATTAAAGGACACTACCGGTCTATTTTCGACTTCTTACCATTGGCAGACATTGCCCCATTCTTCTCCAAATGTTGTTGTTAAAATTTGACCATGTGTATACTTTAGAAGATCTCAGACTGCATTTTTTGATCCCCATTCACTGCAATTCATGTTGAAACAGGATATGGAAACATTATAGGACACGTGAAAGTTGCTAGTAAGTAAAAGTAAGCAGCCTTTGAGAGTCATGAAGGCCCATAGACCAGGAGCCTATCTCCTGTTTCTGTAGCGTGAATCAGCTTGATGTACAAGTACACCCCTTGAGCATGACGCTGGTATGTATTAGGGACTTACCAACCAATCCAACCTTTGACGCTGAGTATCAAGCAGGGAGGCGTCCGGTGCCATTTTTAGGTAAGTCTTTGGCATGACTTGGCCTGAGATTAAACCCTGACTGCCCAAACTCAAGGTGGACACTCTAAACACAAGGCCAATGAGCTGGTGTGAAAGTTGTTAGGCATAAATAATTCACCCTTCTAAAGAGAACCTCTGCCTTTATTCGGTGAAAAATCGCTGAGTGAGAGAGAGAGGGGAGCCAGGAGCTGCAGAGATTAAAACTGTTTCACCTGGAAAAATACTTCCTTACAAGTGCTGCCTTTGTAGCTGGACTGTTAGCATGAAGAAGGATTTTTACACAGATTTTCTTTTTAACTAATGTTACACATTTCCAAGTACTCTCTGTAACGTTTATTGATATGGACAAAATGTGAACAAACACATTATCTCTTTGACAGAGCTATTTTTGAAAAAAATGTGTGGCATTTATGAAACCTATGAGGCCAATGTTGATAAAGGAAAATGACATGAAATAACGCTGGTACGGTCCTTTAAGCACAACACACGCTGATGGTGAATAACTGAGGATTGTCTCTTTTTATCGATAATGTGTCAGCACTGCGGCCACAAACATGGCCGTCTCGTGTTTGCCTGAACAACTTTGACAAAGTTGGCATAGCTGTGCAGATATCGTTTGACTGACATGGAGAGGCCTGTCAGAGGAGCATTAGCGGACCATTAGCATTCCATGACATTTTCCCAATCAGTCCGGAAAGCAGAGGTGGCCCTGTAAACAAAGTGCTGTTGCAGTGCATGGCAAGGAGAAAAGGGAATAGAATGTAATGTAAAATGGCATCGTTCAGTAGTTGAGATACCTGGCGCGCATTCTAATGCAGCTCTCCAGGCCAACCTCGGGCTGGCAGAAACAGAGGAGCGAGACGATAAGGCAGTGGACGAATGGGACATGCAGCAGGGTAATTGAAAGTGCTTGGGATTTTAAAGGCCAAATGCTACCAGGGGTTATCAGCTGCAGAAACAATCTGAATTTTATATGGGAGTGACTTATTATCCGAACAAAAAAGGAGGTTTGTTACGCTTCACAGAGGGCACGCAGGATAAAACAAGATCATAAAGGCCACGAGCAAACTTTGGAGAGCTTTTAAAGCGCTGTAAAATTGCTTTCAGCACCTTGTGTGCAAGAACAACACTGAGATTGTGTACTCAACACCCTTTTGAATAAATCTGCTCCAGTTACCACCAGCCGTTCCCCTTGCAGTAATTGTCTGTGTAATGGAACAACCTCTATTTATTTTTTCCATGAATCTGCACCAGTAAAAGAGATCACTACCTGGATATCAGTAAAGAGACTTACATCACCGCTTGTGTTAGCACACAGGGCAAAACAAACCTGAGAATAAAAATGAGAGCTGCAAAATCCTTCATCGTGGGTTTCTTATTGCACATCATTGAGCTTCAGATTCCCACAAAGTGGGCCATCAGGGACGGACAAAGTGAGGATAAAAAATGTCGTTGGAACAGTTTTGTCATGAGAGAATTCAACAGAGTCACATATGTGTGCGCCCACACAACCTACACAAACACGCACATCCATAGCATTCTCCAGATCGGTGGGCAACCTCAGGAAAGCCCCAAAGCTAAAGGAAGACTGATGACAAAATCTGCATCCCATAAAACAGTAACACTCTCCTGCTGTTCCCTCAGGGCACAGGGCTGAAAAACAACACAACTGGCAGATTCCTCCACTCCCAGTAAAAAAAACAACAACATGCCTCTCAGGCATATGGACACAGCGTGCCCCTGGGGATGGCTGACTACGCGGTGGAGATTGCCTGTTAGGCCCTACAGCAAGGCCTCATTGTGCTGAAGATGCCGAAACAGTATAAACGGATCATTCTGACATGCATTACTGTATTTGTCAGTACTGTATGAACAGCAAATCGCAGCCTGGTCTTTCCGCAACTCTTTCCAGTTACTGCAAAATCTTTATAGTTAAGTAATAGTTGACATTTGAGGAAATAAAATATTTGCTTACTTGCTGCAGGTTATATAACAATGCTGACATCACTCTCCTGTTGGTGCATTTACTTGCCAGGAGATGACCAAACCGCTCCTGTTTAACACATTGTATCTCGCTTGTTAAACCTGTGCACGAACAGAAATCTAAATTTGTCACTTCGTGCTCTTGTAGGGATTTAAAGGGTAGTTCTGGCTATGTGGGAGTAGTTCAAACAAACGCCTGACTTTGAACTGACTTTGGCCTTAGCTCCACAGGCTCAAAAAGGCGGTGATATGCACATCCATATCTGTCGTTGGTGCAGGACAAGATAAGTAACAGTGTCAAAAGAACACACCTGAGGAAGCCCAAACTGTTTGTCAGAATGGCACTTTGCATATAGAAGTGTTTTCGGCGCAGCAAGCTGTTGTAAGTGGGTGTACTGACTTCATTTTTTGTCATTACTGTTAGACTAAGTGGTTGAAAAAACTGTTGTTGAGTTTCATGCACAGTAACTATTGATGTCTTGATTGATCACATGCGATAAGATGTGTATTGGGTTTAAGAGGTGCTGATAGACTCACGCTTCCGAGTTCTGGATGAAGAATAAGTTTGATATTGTGAGAAAAATAAACTTGTTTTCTTACAGGCAGCTTGATTAGAGGATTAATAGTTCACTTACAGTATGTTGCTACTGTAAATATGATTCTTGAGAGCCAGAAGATGATTGGCTTAGCGTAGCTTGACCACTATGATTTCAAAAATGGACTTCTGGAAATGTGGATCTATTGTTTTAAATGAAAAGACAGAATTTTTATTGAGACAGATTCTGTTTTTTAGTCTGTGTTTCTAAACCAATCCAGTGTTGAGTATAGATCTATGCACTTTTTCTTTCAATTTTAAAACTTTCAGTATTTAAACATCCATACAAAATAGCATGCATTCTTCACAAGTTTGCACTTCAGTGTGTTGAATGTTGGCTGGAATGTGTATGCGCCCCTGGCTGGGTATTATTTAAAAATTTATACAAGCCTCACAGTCATACCCATCCAGACAGAGTGATTTATTCAATATACATCATTTGACACAACATGAGCTTTTTCATGTTACCCCTTTTCTCAGTTTCAAGCAGTCTGTCGAACAGCTTGGTGGCATCTGAAGTGTTAACTCCCAGAAACACACCACTCTCGACTTCACCATACCTCACAATCTACGGGTTGTAGTTGCCAATTGCCAATCACACATTGCACTACAGGGACAAATGCTTCTTGTGATCCCCTGCAAGCAACATTAGATATCGAGTGTCGAGTAATTTTTTTTCTACCTCTGGACACAAAAAAGATATGAATACAGGTAGGCTGATCGTTTGACTGGAAAAGTTTCGGTACAATTTGTTACCGAGTTATTTTTGTCTGCATGTGCAACAAAATAGGGATCCACAGACAAATCCATTACTTCATACTGATATTTACTAAAATTCTCTTCAACAATATGCCTCCATAGAGACCCTCCCATCCCTTGTGCTGCTTATACCTTGTGTTAGTGGAGAAGCTTGTTTATTTCTGAGATCCTTGGGTGCCACACCAACATGTTCAGCTACTGCAAATTGGACAGGTATCAACATAGGGAGCAGACAAAAATCCCCACCTCCAGCTTGGGGTTCCGGGGAAGGGCAAGAACTCCACCGTGTGAAAACTCAAAACAAAACACTAAAACCAAGGATGATGCAGCAGACACATAACATTTTTAATTGTCCAACATTCCACAGAAAGCCTTTAAATTTGATTTTTTTATCATCAGATATTTTCGAATCGTACTATTTTTCTGATCTTCTGGCTATTTGATTAAAAAAAAAAGTTTGTAGGTTTCCCTCTATACTAGCACATCAAAGGGGCAGACTGCACATGGAGAGGAAAAAAAAATCATTTCTGGCTGTGTACAGGAGCTTCTGCTCTGGTTGCCACTCTATAAGCTTTCCTCAGTCGGGAGGCCTTGGCTGGCTAACCTTTGGATGACTTTCAAGTCGCCCCATACACTATTGTTATTCCTCTGTCTTTCCCTCAGATGTCCTTTTCTCGCCACAATCACTTGCAAGCTCTCAACTCTGAGAGGAGAGGAAGCATGCATGCTCCTCAGAAAAAACACAAACTGGAGAGTGCTGTCAAAAGAACAATTTGCACAACACAAAAGCTTTTTGTTTCCAGTCCTTTGAGTGGGAGACAGGTGGTCACTGTGGGAATAACTTGGCTTTCCCTTTGAAAAACTGTGAGGACAAAGGCGTCAAGTGCAGGCAAGTCACAAAAACAAGAGGGTTTGTGTTTTAGCGCTTAAAATATTGTATGGGACATTGTATTCGATTCAGTCTATTTTGTTCTATTTTATTATGCATTAGTCTTCTACGACACGTGGAAAATGTATCTGACACAGCACATAAAATATTCCTTTTCTTTATTTTTTCATTAGTTGCAGGTATGGCACAAAAATGGATGATAAATCCAAAGAAATACAGTGAAAAAGAAGCCTGATCATATATAAATATAGAGCACATAACAGAGAAGAGTGACAGGTCATCATTACAGGGTGTTGGCACAGAACAAGATAAATAACATCACTGAAACACGGCTTTCTCAACAACCTTGATACTACAGCATCAAATCTCATTCTTTCCGGGGGTCTTTTCAAGAGCAGGGGGGTGGCGGTTTTCTCGACACTGGCAACATCTCCATCTTGTCGTCCCTGCATGCAGTCAGCTGCACTGATAGTAAAGTAACTGGACGAGTGAAAACTGGAGTCTGTGTGAGCATGTGTGTTGCTCCTGCCTGGCCGGTGACTCCTGATCTGAGCTGGTGAAAGAGAAAAGGGGGGACAGAGAGAGGAGGGGAGCTGTCGAGGAGTAGAGCAGCGAGGTTCACTCCGACGCCAGAGACAGTGAAGTACCAAGAGGGGGCAGTTTTCCCACTGGTGGGGTTGTCACACCGAGCAGCAATGTCGCTGAAATAACGACATATACTGCTTCTTCCCTGTCAGAGTAAAATGAAATCTCTGAAATGTGTCTACCTCTTTCAGTTATTTAGTGAGGCTGCAGTCTGCCTTCTGTCTCCTGCTCCTCCTGAGCCACTGTGTGAAAGTGAAAGTAACCCGCTGCATTAAGATGGTGATGTTACTCTTGAAAAACACAGGGGCAATGGTTCAGGCTTAACATGACAGACATGCTCCTGTTTGAGAGCTTTATTCGAACACTTCTCTGACTGCCAAAATCACACGGCCTGCAAATCTGTTGGTGCTTTTTGTGCACAACAACCAGCCCCTCCCCTTCTCTCTTGGCAGAAATTTTCTTGGCTGAATCAATACCAAGAAAGCAAGAAGTGTAAAGTGACAATAGGGCTACCAGCTCATGCTAGTCAAACTGAATGGTCATTTGAGAAGCTAAAATAGCGCAATGAATGGCACAGTGTGACAAAGCCCTTCTTAGGTTGAACAGAAAATAAGAACATTTTCACTCAAAAAGAAATGCTGGGACTGTTCCTTTGGGCACCCTCAAAGCACTGGGTATTAAGCTTTCGGATACATGATAAAGTGGAAACTAAGTAGGTAAATGTGAAAATTACAGCTGAATTACTTCAAAAACACCTCTAAAGCTGCCTGAGTTCAGCAGCATCGCTGTGCAGTGCTTCACTCTCCAAGCGAGATCTTTTCTATTTGTAGTTAACAGTATTACAAGGTATGCACTTTCTAGGAATTAAGGCAATACTTTGTTTTAAATTATATTTCCTCTCAAAGCAACTGGTCATGGTTCTACTCACATGGATAGGTTTAATCAAATTTACCAAGGAACCTGGGAAATTGTTTCAACATACTGCATGTTGCAGCAATTATGTTCAATCAGCAGCCCGTACAAACTCCGACAGACCACGTCCGTTAATGCTACAGTACCTCCATTTTAATGGTATTAATGTGAGCACCGGGTACATTCATGCACAACTGCGTAACTTATTTGTATATCCATCAATGCACAAAAGCAATAACAAGTTTTGTAAAAGACTTCAGGATAAAATTTGACTGAAAACAAATTCTTGTTTGTTTCCTTGTTACTCCAGGGTCTTACCTTATCAGACAAACTTATTTCCTTTTCAGTTCAGAATCATAATTGGCTATATTATGTTTATACACACCAGGATTTTTTTCCCTACAGTTTTTCTTTGCACTCAATGCACTTGCACAGGAATAGATGTTCAGCAAAGAATGGAGACAAACAGTGAAGAATGGTCAGGAGAGCAGGAAAAAAGATAGAGAATGACCAATGACCTCTAACATAAATAAGTTTACAGTAAGCACAAGTGTTCTGTAGTTGTAAACAATAACAATAATGTAAAGAGATAACTGTTGAATGTACATACACTGTAGTACATGGAAGAAATGATTCTGTTCAGTGTATGCATGTAAGGATGCCTATATGCAGTACATTATGTACTGCCTGAAGAAGATGTACATGGACATCGAAAATGACAGTGCAAGATGGTATGAATGTGATAAATTGTGCATTTAAAATGCACATACAAATTCATTCTTTGTTTACACTGTATAATGTACAGGTGTGTGCAGTCCAATTCAGACCAGATGGAGTGTTTATGTTGCACAAAGGTAGCAAGACAGATGTATTATTTGAACAGTAATGAAGGTGAAACTGCATTCTTGCATTCTGCTTCCTTCTTACCAAACAGAATTGCCTATTCTATGCATTGAAAATCGACTTGTATCATTTGTTTTCAGCAGTGTTACAAAGGTAAACTATTTTTTAGTGTATGTTGTGACCAGTACAATACAATGCAATACAACTGACCCAACACCTTATTTTTAATGCACATAATTTGTCAAAACTATAAGCTTTAGTTTTTTTATTGTTGACAGACTCCTCAGCAGGGCTATTCAATTACAGATTCAATTGGGCCAGATTTTAAAACCAGGAAATTAAAGCATTCAATGCAAATTAAACACAATGGTTTGGCCTTTGGATTTGGCAGTGAAATAAACAAGTATTTGTCAGGCAAGGCTGAGCAAAACCGACAGCTTTCACTGTCAATTTTTCACTTGAGGGTTGAGAAAAACGTGTTTAGAGCTCGTATCATAGGATTACTACTACCACTACTAGGCACACATGTTCACAACAGCGTGTTGCATTGGGGGTTGAGTGTTGTTTGTAGGAATTTCTGTGGTCTCATGAAACGTGTTTTTCTCTGCTAGGCCACTCCGGGGTTGCCCCTGGGCCACATGTGGCCCGC